>OY740799.1:19473723-19875546 GCA_963514005.1 Raja brachyura | reverse complement strand
TCTCCTCTCCCCCCCCTGTCCTCTCTCCCCCCCCCTGTCCTCTCTCCCCCCCCCTGTCCTCTCTCCCCCCCCCTGTCCTCTCTCCCCCCCCCTGTCCTCTCTCCCCCCCCTGTCCTCTCTCCCCCCCCTGTCCTCTCTCCCCCCCCTGTCCTCTCTCCCCCCCCCTGTCCTCTCTCCCCCCCCCTGTCCTCTCTCCCCCCCCTGTCCTCTCTCCCCCCCCTGTCCTCTCTCCCCCCCCTGTCCTCTCTCCCCCCCCTGTCCTCTCTCCCCCCCCTGTCCTCTCTCCCCCCCCTGTCCTCTCTCCCCCCCTGTCCTCTCTCCCCCCCCTGTCCTCTCTCCCCCCCCCTGTCCTCTCTCCCCCCCCCTGTCCTCTCTCCCCCCCCTGTCCTCTCTCCCCCCCCTGTCCTCTCTCCCCCCCCTGTCCTCTCTCCCCCCCCCTGTCCTCTCTCCCCCCCCTGTCCTCTCTCCCCCCCCTGTCCTCTCTCCCCCCCCTGTCCTCTCTCCCCCCCCTGTCCTCTCTCCCCCCCCTGTCCTCTCTCCCCCCCCCTGTCCTCTCTCCCCCCCCTGTCCTCTCTCCCCCCCCCTGTCCTCTCTCCCCCCCCTGTCCTCTCTCCCCCCCCTGTCCTCTCTCCCCCCCCCTGTCCTCTCTCCCCCCCCCTGTCCTCTCTCCCCCCCCTGTCCTCTCTCCCCCCCCTGTCCTCTCTCCCCCCCCTGTCCTCTCTCCCCCCCCTGTCCTCTCTCCCCCCCTGTCCTCTCTCCCCCCCCTGTCCTCTCTCCCCCCCTGTCCTCTCTCCCCCCCCTGTCCTCTCTCCCCCCCCTGTCCCTCTCTCCCCCCCCTGTCCTCTCTCCCCCCCCCTGTCCTCTCTCCCCCCTGTCCTCTCTCCCCCCCTGTCCTCTCTCCCCCCCCTGTCCTCTCTCCCCCCCCTGTCCTCTCTCCTCCCCCCCCTGTCCTCTCTCCCCCCCCTGTCCTCTCTCCCCCCCCCTGTCCTCTCTCCCCCCCCTGTCCTCTCTCCCCCCCCTGTCCTCTCTCCCCCCCCTGTCCTCTCTCCCCCCCCCTGTCCTCTCTCCCCCCCTGTCCTCTCTCCCCCCCCCTGTCCTCTCTCCCCCCCTGTCCTCTCTCCCCCCCCCTGTCCTCTCTCCCCCCCCCTGTCCTCTCTCCCCCCCCTGTCCTCTCTCCCCCCCCCTGTCCTCTCTCCCCCCCCTGTCCTCTCTCCCCCCCCTGTCCTCTCTCCCCCCCCTGTCCTCTCTCCCCCCCCTGTCCTCTCTCCCCCCCCTGTCCTCTCTCCCCCCCCTGTCCTCTCTCTCCCCCCCCTGTCCTCTCTCCCCCCCCTGTCCTCTCTCCCCCCCCTGTCCTCTCTCCCCCCCCTGTCCTCTCTCCCCCCCCTGTCCTCTCTCCCCCCCCTGTCCTCTCTCCCCCCCCTGTCCTCTCTCCCCCCCCTGTCCTCTCTCCCCCCCTGTCCTCTCTCCCCCCCGGTCCTCTCTCCCCCCCCTGTCCTCTCTCCCCCCCCCCGTCCTCTCTCTCCCCCCCCGTCCTCTCTCCCCCCCCGTCCTCTCTCCCCCCCGTCCTCTCTCCCCCCCGTCCTCTCTCCCCCCCCCGTCCTCTCTCCCCCCCCCCGTCCTCTCTCCCCCCCCGTCCTCTCTCCCCCCCTCGTCCTCTCTCCCCCCCCGTCCTCTCTCCCCCCCCGTCCTCTCTCCCCCCCCGTCCTCTCTCCCCCCCCCGTCCTCTCTCCCCCCCGTCCTCTCTCCCCCCCCGTCCTCTCTCCCTGTCCCTCCCCCCCCGTCCTCTCTCCCCCCCCCGTCCTCTCTCCCCCCCCCGTCCTCTCTCCCCCCCCGTCCTCTCTCCCCCCCCCCGTCCTCTCTCCCCCCCCGTCCTCTCTCCCCCCCCCGTCCTCTCTCCCCCCCCGTCCTCTCTCCCCCCCCGTCCTCTCTCCCCCCCCCGTCCTCTCTCCCCCCCCGTCCTCTCTCCCCCCCCGTCCTCTCTCCCCCCCGTCCTCTCCCCCCCGTCCTCTCTCCCCCCCCGTCCTCTCTCCCCCCCCCGTCCTCTCTCCCCCCCCCGTCCTCTCTCCCCCCCCCGTCCTCTCTCCCCCCCCCGTCCTCTCTCCCCCCCCGTCCTCTCTCCCCCCCCCGTCCTCTCTCCCCCCCCGTCCTCTCTCCCCCCCCGTCCTCTCTCCCCCCCCCGTCCTCTCTCCCCCCCCGTCCTCTCTCCCCCCGTCCTCTCTCCCCCCCCGTCCTCTCTCCCCCCCGTCCTCTCTCCCCCCCCGTCCTCTCTCCCCCCCCCGTCCTCTCTCCCCCCCCCGTCCTCTCTCCCCCCCCGTCCTCTCTCCCCCCCCGTCCTCTCTCCCCCCCCGTCCTCTCTCCTCCCCCCCCCGTCCTCTCTCCCCCCCCCGTCCTCTCTCCCCCCCCCGTCCTCTCTCCCCCCCCCGTCCTCTCTCCCCCCCCCGTCCTCTCTCCCCCCCGTCCTCTCTCCCCCCCCGTCCTCTCTCCCCCCCCGTCCTCTCTCCCCCCCCGTCCTCTCTCCCCCCCCGTCCTCTCTCCCCCCCCGTCCTCTCTCCCCCCCCCTCGTCCTCTCTCCCCCCCTGTCCTCTCTCCCCCCCGTCTCTCTCCCCCCCGTCCTCTCTCCCCCCCCTGTCCTCTCTCCCCCCCCTGTCCTCTCTCCCCCCCCTGTCCTCTCTCCCCCCCCTGTCCTCTCTCCCCCCCCTGTCCTCTCTCCCCCCCCTGTCCTCTCTCCCCCCCCTGTCCTCTCTCCCCCCCCCTGTCCTCTCTCCCCCCCCTGTCCTCTCTCCCCCCCTGTCCTCTCTCCCCCCCCTGTCCTCTCTCCCCCCCCTGTCCTCTCTCCCCCCCCTGTCCTCTCTCCCCCCCCGTCCTCTCTCCCCCCCCGTCCTCTCTCCCCCCCGTCCTCTCTCCCCCCCCGTCCTCTCTCCCCCCCCGTCCTCTCTCCCCCCCGTCCTCTCTCCCCCCCCGTCCTCTCTCCCCCCCCGTCCTCTCTCCCCCCCCGTCCTCTCTCCCCCCCCGTCCTCTCTCCCCCCCGTCCTCTCTCCCCCCCCGTCCTCTCTCCCCCCCCGTCCTCTCTCCCCCCCCCGTCCTCTCTCCCCCCCCGTCCTCTCTCCCCCCCCGTCCTCTCTCCCCCCCCTGTCCTCTCTCCCCCCCCCCTGTCCTCTCTCCCCCCCCTGTCCTCTCTCCCCCCCCTGTCCTCTCTCCCCCCCCTGTCCTCTCTCCCCCCCCTGTCCTCTCTCCCCCCCTGTCCTCTCTCCCCCCCCTGTCCTCTCTCCCCCCCCTGTCCTCTCTCCCCCCCTGTCCTCTCTCCCCCCCCTGTCCTCTCTCCCCCCCCTGTCCTCTCTCCCCCCCCCTGTCCTCTCTCCCCCCCCCTGTCCTCTCTCCCCCCCCTGTCCTCTCTCCCCCCCCTGTCCTCTCTCCCCCCCCTGTCCTCTCTCCCCCCCCTGTCCTCTCTCCCCCCCCTGTCCTCTCTCCCCCCCCTGTCCTCTCTCCCCCCCCTGTCCTCTCTCCCCCCCCTGTCCTCTCTCCCCCCCCTGTCCTCTCTCCCCCCCCTGTCCCTCTCTCCCCCCCCCTGCCCTCTCTCCCCCCCCTGTCCTCTCTCCCCCCCCTGTCCTCTCTCCCCCCCCTGTCCTCTCTCCCCCCCCTGTCCTCTCTCCCCCCCTGTCCTCTCTCCCCCCCCTGTCCTCTCTCCCCCCCCTGTCCTCTCTCCCCCCCCTGTCCTCTCTCCCCCCCCTGTCCTCTCTCCCCCCCCTGTCCTCTCTCCCCCCCCTGTCCTCTCTCCCCCCCCTGTCCTCTCTCCCCCCCTGTCCTCTCTCCCCCCCTGTCCTCTCTCCCCCCCCTGTCCTCTCTCCCCCCCCTGTCCTCTCTCCCCCCCCTGTCCTCTCTCCCCCCCCTGTCCTCTCTCCCCCCCCTGTCCTCTCTCCCCCCCCTGTCCTCTCTCCCCCCCCTGTCCTCTCTCCCCCCCCTGTCCTCTCTCCCCCCCCTGTCCTCTCTCCCCCCCCTGTCCTCTCTCCCCCCCTGTCCTCTCTCCCCCCCTGTCCTCTCTCCCCCCCCTGTCCTCTCTCCCCCCCCTGTCCTCTCTCCCCCCCCTGTCCTCTCTCCCCCCCCTGTCCTCTCTCCCCCCCCTGTCCTCTCTCCCCCCCCTGTCCTCTCTCCCCCCCCTGTCCTCTCTCCCCCCCCCTGTCCTCTCTCCCCCCCCGTCCTCTCTCCCCCCCCGTCCTCTCTCCCCCCCCGTCCTCTCTCCCCCCCCGTCCTCTCTCCCCCCCCTGTCCTCTCTCCCCCCCCTGTCCTCTCTCCCCCCCCCTGTCCTCTCTCCCCCCCCTGTCCTCTCTCCCCCCCCTGTCCTCTCTCCCCCCCCTGTCCTCTCTCCCCCCCCTGTCCTCTCTCCCCCCCCTGTCCTCTCTCCCCCCCCTGTCCTCTCTCCCCCCCTGTCCTCTCTCCCCCCCCTGTCCTCTCTCCCCCCCCTGTCCTCTCTCCCCCCCCTGTCCTCTCTCCCCCCCCTGTCCTCTCTCCCCCCCCTGTCCTCTCTCCCCCCCTGTCCCTCTCTCCCCCCCCGGTCCTCTCTCCCCCCCCGTCCTCTCTCCCCCCCGTCCTCTCTCCCCCCCGTCCTCTCTCCCCCCCGTCCTCTCTCCCCCCCCGTCCTCTCTCCCCCCCGTCCTCTCTCCCCCCCCGTCCTCTCTCCCCCCCCGTCCTCTCCCCCCCCGTCCTCTCTCCCCCCCCGTCCTCTCTCCCCCCCCCGTCCTCTCTCCCCCCCCCGTCCTCTCTCCCCCCCCCGTCCTCTCTCCCCCCCCCGTCCTCTCTCCCCCCCTGTCCTCTCTCCCCCCCCTGTCCTCTCTCCCCCCCCTGTCCTCTCTCCCCCCCCTGTCCTCTCTCCCCCCCCCTGTCCTCTCTCCCCCCCCGTCCTCTCTCCCCCCCCGTCCTCTCTCCCCCCTCTCTCCCCCCCGTCCTCTCTCCCCCCCGTCCTCTCTCCCCCCCGTCCTCTCTCCCCCCCGTCCTCTCTCCCCCCCGTCCTCTCTCCCCCCCGTCCTCTCTCCCCCCCCGTCCTCTCTCCCCCCCCCGTCCTCTCTCCCCCCCCGTCCTCTCTCCCCCCCCCGTCCTCTCTCCCCCCCCGTCCTCTCTCCCCCCCCGTCCTCTCTCCCCCCCTGTCCTCTCTCCCCCCCCTGTCCTCTCTCCCCCCCCTGTCCTCTCTCCCCCCCCTGTCCTCTCTCCCCCCCCTGTCCTCTCTCCCCCCCCTGTCCTCTCTCCCCACCCTGTCCTCTCTCCCCCCCCTGTCCTCTCTCCCCCCCCTGTCCTCTCTCCCCCCCCTGTCCTCTCTCCCCCCCCTGTCCTCTCTCCCCCCCCTGTCCCTCTCTCCCCCCCCTGTCCTCTCTCCCCCCCCTGTCCTCTCTCCCCCCCCTGTCCTCTCTCCCCCCCCTGTCCTCTCTCCCCCCCCTGTCCTCTCTCCCCCCCCTGTCCTCTCTCCCCCCCCTGCCCTCTCTCCCCCCCCTGTCCCTCTCTCCCCCCCCTGTCCTCTCTCCCCCCCCTGTCCTCTCTCCCCCCCCTGTCCTCTCTCCCCCCCCTGTCCTCTCTCCCCCCCCTGTCCTCTCTCCCCCCCCTGTCCTCTCTCCCCCCCCTGTCCTCTCTCCCCCCCCTGTCCTCTCTCCCCCCCCTGTCCTCTCTCCCCCCCTGTCCTCTCTCCCCCCCCTGTCCTCTCTCCCCCCCCTGTCCTCTCTCCCCCCCTGTCCTCTCTCCCCCCCTGTCCTCTCTCCCCCCCCTGTCCTCTCTCCCCCCCCTGTCCTCTCTCCCCCCCCTGTCCTCTCTCCCCCCCCTGTCCTCTCTCCCCCCCCTGTCCTCTCTCCCCCCCCTGTCCTCTCTCCCCCCCCTGTCCTCTCTCCCCCCCCTGTCCTCTCTCCCCCCCCTGTCCTCTCTCCCCCCCCTGTCCTCTCTCCCCCCCCTGTCCTCTCTCCCCCCCTGTCCTCTCTCCCCCCCCTGTCCTCTCTCCCCCCCTGTCCTCTCTCCCCCCCCTGTCCTCTCTCCCCCCCCTGTCCTCTCTCCCCCCCTGTCCTCTCTCCCCCCCCTGTCCTCTCTCCCCCCCCTGTCCTCTCTCCCCCCCCTGTCCTCTCTCCCCCCCCTGTCCTCTCTCCCCCCCCTGTCCTCTCTCCCCCCCCTGTCCTCTCTCCCCCCCCTGTCCTCTCTCCCCCCCCTGTCCTCTCTCCCCCCCCTGTCCTCTCTCCCCCCCTGTCCTCTCTCCCCCCCCTGTCCTCTCTCCCCCCCCTGTCCTCTCTCCCCCCCCTGTCCTCTCTCCCCCCCCTGTCCTCTCTCCCCCCCCTGTCCTCTCTCCCCCCCTGTCCTCTCTCCCCCCCTGTCCTCTCTCCCCCCCGTCCTCTCTCCCCCCCTGTCCTCTCTCCCCCCCCTGTCCTCTCTCCCCCCCCTGTCCTCTCTCCCCCCCCTCTCCCCCTGTCCTCTCTCCCCCCCCTGTCCTCTCTCCCCCCCCTGTCCTCTCTCCCCCCCCTGTCCTCTCTCCCCCCCCTGTCCTCTCTCCCCCCCCTGTCCTCTCTCCCCCCCCTGTCCTCTCTCCCCCCCCTGTCCTCTCTCCCCCCCCTGTCCTCTCTCCCCCCCCCTGTCCTCTCTCCCCCCCCTGTCCTCTCTCCCCCCCCTGTCCTCTCTCCCCCCCCTGTCCTCTCTCCCCCCCCCTGTCCTCTCTCCCCCCCCTGTCCTCTCTCCCCCCCCTGTCCTCTCTCCCCCCCCCGTCCTCTCTCCCCCCCCGTCCTCTCTCCCCCCCCGTCCTCTCTCCCCCCCCGTCCTCTCTCCCCCCCCTCCTCTCTCCCCCCCCGTCCTCTCTCCCCCCCCGTCCTCTCTCCCCCCCCGTCCTCTCTCCCCCCCCGTCCTCTCTCCCCCCCCTGTCCTCTCTCCCCCCCCTGTCCTCTCTCCCCCCCCTGTCCTCTCTCCCCCCCCTGTCCTCTCTCCCCCCCCTGTCCTCTCTCCCCCCCCTGTCCTCTCTCCCCCCCCTGTCCTCTCTCCCCCCCCTGTCCTCTCTCCCCCCCCTGTCCTCTCTCCCCCCCCTGTCCTCTCTCCCCCCCCTGTCCTCTCTCCCCCCCCTGTCCTCTCTCCCCCCCTGTCCTCTCTCCCCCCCCTGTCCTCTCTCCCCCCCCTGTCCTCTCTCCCCCCCCTGTCCTCTCTCCCCCCCCTGTCCTCTCTCCCCCCCCTGTCCTCTCTCCCCCCCCTGTCCTCTCTCCCCCCCCTGTCCTCTCTCCCCCCCCTGTCCTCTCTCCCCCCCCTGTCCTCTCTCCCCCCCCTGTCCTCTCTCCCCCCCCTGTCCTCTCTCCCCCCCCTGTCCTCTCCCCCCCCCTGTCCTCTCTCCCCCCCCTGTCCTCTCTCCCCCCCTGTCCTCTCTCCCCCCCCTGTCCTCTCTCCCCCCCCTGTCCTCTCTCCCCCCCTGTCCTCTCTCCCCCCCCTGTCCTCTCTCCCCCCCCTGTCCTCTCTCCCCCCCCTGTCCTCTCTCCCCCCCCTGTCCTCTCTCCCCCCCCTGTCCTCTCTCCCCCCCCTGTCCTCTCTCCCCCCCCTGTCCTCTCTCCCCCCCCTGTCCTCTCTCCCCCCCCGTCCTCTCTCCCCCCCCCTGTCCTCTCTCCCCCCCCTGTCCTCTCTCCCCCCCCTGTCCTCTCTCCCCCCCCGTCCTCTCTCCCCCCCCTGTCCTCTCTCCCCCCCCCTGTCCTCTCTCCCCCCCCTGTCCTCTCTCCCCCCCCTGTCCTCTCTCCCCCCCCTGTCCTCTCTCCCCCCCCGTCCTCTCTCCCCCCCCGTCCTCTCTCCCCCCCCGTCCTCTCTCCCCCCCCGTCCTCTCTCCCCCCCCGTCCTCTCTCCCCCCCCCGTCCTCTCTCCCCCCCGTCCTCTCTCCCCCCCCGTCCTCTCTCCCCCCCCGTCCTCTCTCCCCCCCCCGTCCTCTCTCCCCCCCCGTCCTCTCTCCCCCCCCGTCCTCTCTCCCCCCCCGTCCTCTCTCCCCCCCCGTCCTCTCTCCCCCCCCGTCCTCTCTCCCCCCCCGTCCTCTCTCCCCCCCCGTCCTCTCTCCCCCCCCGTCCTCTCTCCCCCCCCGTCCTCTCTCCCCCCCCGTCCTCTCTCCCCCCCCGTCCTCTCTCCCCCCCCGTCCTCTCTCCCCCCCCGTCCTCTCTCCCCCCCCCGTCCTCTCTCCCCCCCCCGTCCTCTCTCCCCCCCCCGTCCTCTCTCCCCCCCCCGTCCTCTCTCCCCCCCCCGTCCTCTCTCCCCCCCCCGTCCTCTCTCCCCCCCCCGTCCTCTCTCCCCCCCCCGTCCTCTCTCCCCCCCCCGTCCTCTCTCCCCCCCCCGTCCTCTCTCCCCCCCCGTCCTCTCTCCCCCCCCGTCCTCTCTCCCCCCCCGTCCTCTCTCCCCCCCCCCCGTCCTCTCTCCCCCCCCCCCCCCCCCTGTCCTCTCCCCCCCTCATGGCTGATGATCCAACTCGGTATCCTGTACCTGCCTTCTCTCCATACCCCCTGATCCCTTTATCCACAAGGACCACATCTAACTCCCTTTTAAATATAGCCAATGAACTGGCCTCAGCTACCTTCTGTGGCAGAGAATTCCACAGACTCACCACTCTCTATGTGAAAAAAGATCTTCTCATCGGTCCTAAAAGACTTCCCCCTTATCCGTAAACTGTGACCCCTTGTTCTGGAGTTCCCCAACATCGGGAACAATCTTCCTGCATCTAGCCTGTCCAACCCCTTAAGAATTTTGTAAGTCTCACCAGTTTCTGACTGCAAGGGACCAACATTTGTTTTAACTAACCTTTTCCTCTTCACATATCTATAAAAACTTTTGCAGTTAGTTTTTTTGTTCCGTGCCAGTTTTCTTTCATAATCTATTTTCCCTTTCCTAATTAAGCACTTTGTCCTCCTCTGCTGGACTCTGAATTTCTCCCAGTCATCTGGTAGGCTGCTTTTTCTGGCTAATCTGTTTACTTCACCTTTAGTTTTGATAGTATCCCTAATTTCCCTTGTTATCCACGGATGCACTACCTTCCCTGATTTATTCTTTTGCCAAACTGGGATGAACAATTGATGTAATTCATCAATGCTGTGTTTAAATGCTTTCCATTGCATATCCACCGCGAACCCTTTAAGAATCACTTGCCAGTCTATCTTGGCCAATTCACGTCTCATACCCTCAAAGTTACCTTTCTTTAAGTTCAGAACCCTTGTTTCTGAATTAACAATGTCATTCTCCATCCTAATGAAGAACTCAACCATATTATGGTCACTCTTGCCCAAGGGGCCACGCACAACAAGACTGCTAACTAACCCTTCCTCATTACTCAGTACGCAGTCTAGAATAGCCTGCTCTCTCGTTGGTTCCTCTACATGTTGGTTTAGAAAACTATCCCGCATACATTCCAAGAAATCATCTTCCTCAGCACCCCTGCCAATTTGATTCACCCAATCTATATGTAGATTGAAGTCACCTATTATAACTGTTTTACCCTTGTTGCACGCATTTCTAATTTCATGTTTGATGCCATCCCCAACTCCACTACTACTGTTAGGTGGCCTGTACACAACTCCCACTAGCGTTTTCTGCCCCTTAGTGTTTCGCAGCTATACCCATATCGACTCCACATCCTCCAAGCTAATGTCCTTCCTTTCTATTGAGTTAATCTCCTCTCTAACCAGCAATGCTACTCCACCTCCTTTTCCTTTCTGTCTGTCTCTCCTGAATATTGAATATCCCTGGATGTTCAGCTCCCAGCTTTGGTCACCCTGGAGCCATGGCTCCGTGATCCCAAATGTATCATATTCATTAATAACTATCTGCACATCCAACTCATCCACCGTATTACGAATGCTCCTTGCATTGAGACACAAAGCCTTCAGGCTTGTTTTTACAACACTCTTACCCCTTATACAATTATGTTGAAAAGTGGCCCTTTTTGATTTTTGCCCTGGATTTTTCTGCCTGCCACTTTTACTTTTCACATTGCTACCTATTGCTTCTACCCTCATTTTACATCCCTCTGTCTCGCT
The DNA here is from genome assembly GCA_963514005.1 of Raja brachyura. The sequence goes on along the minus strand of OY740799.1, from coordinate 19,865,548 downwards.
GCTCATGCTCCCACCCCCCTGCCACATTAGTTTAAATCCTCCCTGACAGCACTAGCAAACACTCCCCCAAGGACATTGGTTCCCTTCAAGCCCAGGTGCAGAATGTCCTGTTTGTACTGGTCCCACCTCCCCCAGAACTGGTTCCAATGCCCGAGAAATTTGAATCCCTCCCCCTTGCACCATTTTTCAAGCCACGTATTCATCTGCAATATCCTCCTATTTCTACTCTGACCCGCACGTGGCACCGGTAGGAGTCCAGAGATTATTACCTTTGAGGTCCTACTTTTAAGTTTATCTCCTAGCTCCCTAAATTCGCCTTATAGGACCTCATCCCATTTTTTACCTATATCGTTGGTGCCAATGTGCACCATGACAACTCGCTGTTCACCCTCCCCCTCTAGAATGTTCTGTAGCCGTTCAGTGGCATCCCTGATCCTTACACCAGGGAAGCAACATACCATCCTGGAGTCTCGTTTGTGGCCTCAGAAACGCCTATCTATTCCCCTTACTATTGAATCCCCTATTACAATAGCCCTTCCACTGTTCTTTCTCCCCTCCTGTTCCGCAGAGCCACCAATGGTGCCATGAACTTGGCTGTTGCTGCCTTCCCCTGATGAGCCTTCTCCCCCAACAGTATCCAAAATGGTATATCTGTTTAGGAGGGAGATGAACGCAGGGGACACCTGCACCACCTGCCTACTGCTACGCTGGCTAATGGCCACCCGTTCCCTTTCTGGCCGCTTAACCTGCAGTGTGACCAACTCACTGTACGTACTATTCACGAGCTTCTCAGCATCATAGATGCTCCAGTATGAATCCAACCGCAGCTGCAATCCTTCAATGCGGACTGCCAGGAGCTGCAGCTGGACATACTTCCTGCAAACGTAGTCACCAGGGACACCTACCATATCGGTGATCTCCCACATGTTGCAGGATGAGCAAACCATGGGGCCGATCTCAAGGGGTTGGACAGGCTAGATGCAGGAAGATTGTTCCCGATGTTGGGGAGGTCCAGGACAAGGGGTCACAGCTTAAGGAAAAGGGAGAAATCCTATAGGACCGAGATGAGAAGGACTTTTTTCACACAGAGAGCGGTGGGTCTCTGGAACTCTCTGCCACAGAGGGTAGTTGAGGCCAGTTGATTGGCTATATTTAAGAGGGAGTTAGATGTGGCCCTTGTGGCTAAGGGGATCAGAGGGATGGAGAGAAGGCAGGTACGGGATACTGAGTTGGATGATCAGCCATGATCATATTGAATGGTGGTGCAGGCTCGAAGGGCCGAATGGCCTACTCCTGCACCTAATTTCTATGCTCTATGCCTATGGCATGGCTTCCCCGCAAATTAAATCAACTCACTCGTACTATAAAAATCTTAATTCTTTAAACTAACCTTTACTAAAAAGCACTGAACCCTTTTGCTCACTGAACCCTTTTGCTCACTGAACCCTTAACTCACTTTACCTTTAATGCAAACCAGGGGTTGCACCCAATCAGCTGCTTCCACCAGAACACTTGTGTGGAACGTTATAGGTTTGGGTAACTCCTCCTCTTGCTCCAACGACTCCTGGGCCTCTGTTAAAACAAAGCCCCGCGCTCGATTTTTAAACTCACCGCCCGGAGACGACGACTCTTGCTCCAACGGCTCCTGGGTCTGAACATAGAAAGCTGAACGTATATTCTTTGAAGTGCTGTGATCAATTGGTCAGAGATATTCACAGTACTGAAGGAAACACATCATTGAAAGAAACCTAGTGCAATTCTTATCCTTCAAGGCCAAAATTATGTTTAGTTTCATAAATCTGTCAAGCAGATCATACATTGGGATTGGTGCTCTTTTGTCTGATAGTTTTTGCTTTCACGAGCACTTGAGCTGAGAAAGATGGGGCACCAGCATGAGTAAAATCACAAAAGTGTTATTGGAACCAGTTGCAATGAAATCATGAAAAAACAAATCCAGAGTACTGAAGTGGATTCAGAGAATAGCAAGTCTACGGTGCGGAATTTTAAATGATTAAAGTTGCTACAATACAGACATGAGTAGCCGAGAGAAATTTCAATGGGATTAAAGAACAGGACCACATTTTCAAAACAATGAGGAAATTTATTCAGATTCAGAGAGGTTATGTGAATCTACAGGAAGTGATAAGATCAGAAAACTACAAGATAAAGTAAAAAAAAACCCAGTGTGTTTATTTTTAGGCTTTTAACATCTTTTTAAAAAAAAAAGATATTTATGATTCCAGACGATTAATTATAACTAGACTAGGTGCAGATCCGTTGGGTCTGTTCCCTCAACACAATATTCCACCACTCACCCGTTCCCCCAATGCAACCTGTTTCCCCAACGCAATATTCCACCACTTGCACGTAGCCCCCAACTGCACAGGTGCGGTTCATTTCCCCTCATCCCCCAGCACTCCCTCCCCGCCTTTTCACCCTCCCTCTTCTTTCCCCTCTCGTCCTCCCCAATCCCTCCCTCTCCTTTCTCCTACCTCAGTCACTTCCTCCCTCCCTAACTCCTCTCCCCTCCCTACCCCCTCCTATCCCTCCCACCCCCCCACTCCTCACCTCCCCCACTGCTCTCCTCTCCCTCTATTCCCCACTCCCTACCTCCCTCTCTCTTCTCCCTATATTCCCCTCCTCCCAACTCTCCCTCCTCACTTCCCCCCACCTCTCCGTCCCTATCCCCTCCTCTCCCTCAATCCCCCCACACTCCCTCCTCACCTCCCCAGGTATTACCCACTCCCTACCTCCCCCTCTATTACACCCACTCTTCTCACCTCCCACAATTCCCCCCCCCCACCCTCTCTCTCCATAACCCCTCCTCTCCCTCCATCCTCCCACTTTCCCTCTTCACCTCCCCAGGATCTCGAGGTTGCCGCTCCTTTCCCTCCTTGCGTGCCAGAGCAGCGGCTGCTTCAGGCGGCTGCGGGCTGTGCCGTCCCCTCCGGCCTCTTCCAGCCGACTGGCTGTGGCCGTGCTCCGCCGGGCAAGGCTGGCGCGGCCCGTGACTGACAGTCGACCCGGCCAACCGATGGTGTGGAAGGAGAGGACCAATCTCCGCATGCACAGTTTTTAAGATTTTTAAAGCTTAATAACTTTTAAACTATATAATCGATCGGAATAAAACTTGTTGCACTTAAGCACAGGAGAATGGTAAGTAAGGTGCTGAAAAATCATAGCACTGTCGTATACCGTTTTCGCGCAATAGAAAAACCACGCAAACCGGAAGAGCACAACATCAGAGTTTTAGTTATGTTTGGATAGATATGGGGAAATGATAGATGTTTCAAAGTAAGGAAAGAAAAATGCCTGTTCCATCTTGCATTATATTTTTATATCATGTCACATAGCATACAAATTGAAATATTTGGATAACTGGCATAAATATACCGATTTGTGCACGGGAAGTACAATTGCACTTTTTTCACTTGACACAGAGCTTGGTATAAATAGCGGCCAATGTAACAGTGATGTTTTGAAAGACAGTGAGGTAAAAGAGGCAGATACGTAATGGATATATTTTTACGTTGTTATGTGTAACACAGCTTGGCAGCAACAGTTTTTTAAAGTAAAAATGGAATAACTTTTTGAGCTGTTTCATAGTGTGGAAGAACACAGCATTACATTTTGACAAACCTTTGAAATTGTTGAAAATGTTTAAAAAAACATTTGGGATACTAGAAGTTCAAATTCCTCTATATTAACTGTGGTCGCCTTCACTAGAGGGGTGCAAAGATGACGAACCATGGTGTTTGTAGGAAGGAACTTCAGATGCTGGTTTAAACCGAAGATAGACCCAAAATACTGGAGTAACTCGGGTAAAATCTCTGGAGTGAAGGAATGAGTGACATTTTGGGTTGAGAAGAAGGGTCTCAACCCGATATGTCACCCATTCAGTCTCTCCAGAGATGCTGTCTGTCCAGCTAAGTTACTCAAACATTTTATGTCTAACCATGATGTTGCCTGGAATGAAATGAAGAGAAACTGGATAGGCTGTCTTTGTTTTCCCTTTAGCAAAAGGGTGTTGGCAGAGGTAGGGGGTGCAACAAACCATATAAAGTATACCAAATTATGAGTGACATAGGTTAGATGGTAAGAATTTTTTTTCTGTAGTGGAGATGTTTAGACTAGAAGGCAAAGGTTTAAGGTGATGAGTAAGAGGTTTAGAAGGGATCTGCATGTTGGCTTGGCAATAGGAAACATGGTGAAGGTTGAGAGCTATTTTGTAATTGGATGCCTATGACTTGTGGTGGCCTACAGGGATTGAAGTTGGGACCCTTATTGTTTGCAATGTGGGGCATTGAATACAGAAGTATGGAGATTCTTATACTTTAATTTTATAAAACCTTGATCATATGTTAGTTGGAGGACTATGTCCAGTTCTTGTCCCCATGTTCTAAGATGGATGTGGTAGTGCTAGAAAGGCGGCAGAGGAGATTCGCCAAGATGTTGCCTGGGATGGAGTCATTAAGTTATGAGGAGAGACGAGAGAAACTAGGTCTGTATTCCCTGGAGTGGACTTTAGTGAGGTATTTAAAATAATGATGGGTCTCGATAGGGGAGACCTCAGGAGGTTTTTTCCTTTACCAGGGTAAATAAAATTGGACGTCATAGATAGTGGGTAAGAGGCAGCGATTTTGAGGGGATATGAGAAGGACCATCTTTACCCCGAGATCTTTTGCCTTCCTGGGGAGTACATAATAGATTGAACATGGTTGAGAGAAGGAGATATTTAATACCAAATATCACTAAAATATTGCATACTGCTTGTAAAATGACACTTGTAAGCAGTAGTGAAATACTATTTTAAAAATATCAGTGAATCCTAATGGAAAAAATATGACCAGAATGGCTGTCATTCATTGTAAAATTATGATTATAGTAGGTAATTATTAGTGACATAATTATTAGTGAGAAATAGAATATGACTAAAATATGGGTTGTAGAATCAGTGGGAAATCACATTTCATAGATCTTTCTCTTAGATCCACTTAGATCGGCCAGCAGATAAACCCGTGCCTTGTTTTAGGGAACATGAGCTGAGTGCAACCTTCCACTGAAGTGCACCAGCCCTGTGACTTCTGCACAAGTTCAACTGTTCAGTTAAAATGAACATGAAAAAAAATCAGCTCCAGAAGGTGGCTAAGTAGCTGCTTATTTTTTTTAATTTGTTTAAATGTTTTAATTTGTTTTATGTAATTGCTTTATAGCCTCTTCAAAAAATAAACATTTTTTAATTAAGGCCCTTAGTGATTTTAAAGTTTATGAAGGTCACAACAAAGTTAATACAAGTGATAGCCTGTGAGCCTGGTGGTGGAACCACCCTGGCAATCAAAGCCATTTCGTGATCACCTCGGGCCTGTTATACCGAGACAGGACATGCGCTAAACTCAGCAGTGACCACTTGTGACCAGGATGATAGCTTGATGGGTTTTCAGATTACTGAGAAACCCAATTGTGGATACACATGTCCTTCAGCAGTGAAGAGTATTTTGTTGCTTGGGGGAGTGAGATTTGCAGCACTGGGTTGGTCAGTTATCCACCACCTCTTCAGCATCTTGAAATGGCGAGTGTTTGATATTCCAGGTGATGCCACACTGCACATTTGCAGTGTATTCCTCCCAATCATGGTTGCCAATGCTTTTGTGCTTGAGGGCAATCTTTAGTGTATCTTTGTTCTGTTTCTTGATTAACAGAAAACCAGGAGAGGGGAATCTGGCAAGGAAGATGTTTCTCGGGCATTGGATGCAGCAGCTTTTTCATCAGAACTTGTTTCTCATGAGTAAAGTTTTGATTCTGGCGCATGCAATTTCATGGAGGAAGCGTATGTTGGCCCTCCTGCTGGATCCCCACGATTTGATTCAATTACAGTTGGTGGAATCCCTAAGGGTCTTAATGTAACATCAGTAACTGGTCCATGTTTTGTTGTAGTGAAAGAGCAGCCAGCACAAGAGCCCTATAAACTCGCAATTGACTTGGAATGGTCTCAATTTTTGTGGATACGTTTTCACAAATTGAAGAATGCTGTAGTGGTGCAATTGACAAATTGAAGAAAGCAGTACTGGTACATTACTGCGAGAATTGATCGCAACAAAATAAAGCCCTTGCAGTTGCTGTTCACTGCAAAATAAGATCATTACTGAAGCCCAAACTGAAAACCATTTGCCTTAAATTTTGCAACTAAGTTTAATTTTAACTGGACATATCATGGCAAATTTTAAGTGAGGCTGCGCTAGAAAATTACTGCAACATGTCTTATTACTTTAAAACATAACTTGGTAAATGAATCCATCTCAGTGAATCCTATCGGAAATTGGTTTGCAGAGACCTGGTGAGAGACTATTTTACCACAAAACTGAGTGTCAAATGGAGTTGATGGGAGAAATTACGGTATCATGTTGCGAAGATAAATTACTGTTGTAACCTAGCGAGCCAGCAGTTTCGGAGTAAATTGGCTTGAGAAATGATTGTACCCAAAATGGCACAATCATATAAGCCGCTACAAAAAATGAGGGTAGTTTTAGAACTAGTAGCAACTTATTAAGGCACAAGGTGCCTCAAAGCAAGAAATTCCAGTTGCAATTTGGTAAGCAATATTTTGGGTGGGGTGAAGGGCAGTCTGGAAGCATGTTACAAGAAATTAAAATAATTGTAAAATACACAATTGAGAAGCTGTGTTTTCTGATCAAGTTGAGAAATTTATTTAAGATTAAATCACTATTCAAATCCCAGCAAGACACAAAACCACTGAGACAAATCTCTGTAAGAAATGGAGTAACAGAACTAGCCACTTGAGAAAATCGAGTAGTACTAACAATAAATCACGGAAATAATGGATTAAAGCACAATAATAATTACAAATAATATAGAAGATAGATTGGTTACATCAAAATTCCAGCTAACAAATTCAGAATTTGCCTCCCCCTCAATATTCTATTGACACCATTAAAGCAAAGTGCAGCAGCTAAGTACACCCGCTAATTCTTGCTTAAGGGCCTGTCCCACCAGCATTCAAATCTATGCGATGAGCGCGACCTAATGTGGTTGCTTGAGCTGTCCGGCGTTGCGGGGCCGGCCCCACTTTGATCGCCAGAGCCGTGCGGAGTTCGTCCCGACATCGCGCGGGGCTCCGAGAAACTGACTATGTTCAAAAATTCCGCGCGGCAACGGCTTGTCAGCTCGCAGTCGCCTCGACGCATTACACACCACCTCGACATCGTGCCTCCGTGACCCTCTCTGTAGGTGCCTCTGTGACCCTGTGTGTGTGTGTGTGGCTCCATGGCCCTCTGTGTGTGTGTCTCTGTGCCCCTCTTTGTGTGTCCCTCTCTGCCCTGGCGAACTTGCCTTTAGACTTTGCTCCAAGTTTACCTCACTTTGCGCGGCGTTGCGCCACTCACCCGACCTCCGCGCGGCCCCTACTGCCGGTTTGGCCACGCTCATCGCATGGAGTCGGATGCTGGTAGGACAGGCCCTTTAACCTCTCATAATAATGTTAATGTCTATTAAGCTCTCACAAAGTGCATTTTACACAACATATGATTTAACTGATTGATAGTTTGAAAGGCAAGGAAGGGTTCTTGAAGAATGAGAATTGCTTGATTCAGAAGCAGATCATTTTGGCCTTTGAGCCTGTGCTGACTCATGGGAGAGCAATCCTATCAGTCTAAGTCCCTTTTCTATTCTTAAGGGCTGCGTAACAGGATATGGAAGTGAAGGTACGTATTCTTGAAGTTGTCCGTACATACAAAATACATGGAGGTTGCAGCATCAATTTTGTTGGTGTTTTATAGTAGGCAAAGCTGTCCATGAGTAAAGAAAAAATTGTGATCCACATTTAAATACTGTGGGCTGTTATCCTGCAGGCAGATCAGCATGATCTGATGGACCCATGAAAGAAAAATTACAGCAGTTTTTACAGATCAAAATTGAAAGGAATTATGCACAACATTTTGCTTTGTCAATATTCTTCTAAGTAAGGTGAGTAATTTTGTTTCCCGCATTGTGCCTTCATACAGTGATCTAACTGTCAAGCTGACAATAAACTTTATTGATTTAAAGAAATAAATTTATCCCAGTTGGAACAGAGCAGCATTGAGTGGACAGTGATGTACTGAAGCCAAGGATAAATGGTGTGTTAGTCTCTCTTGTACGTGACAATGTGTTAAAAGCATGACAAGTATGGATAAGCAAACATGGTTTGCTCTGAACTGAAACTAATGATCTTCCAAATGGCAGATGGTGCAGTTTTATATTTGACTGTAGTAAAAAAAAAATCTTTAATTTATGAAGCTTTGTGCTCCTGAATAGTCAACCAAATTCTCACTTTTGAAGCCAAAGTTAAAGCAGACAGTAATGCCTCAAGTTCTTGGATTAGGGAAATGAGATAATAAAGCTTTAACACTATATTCTGCAATCTGCTGTTTTTTTCCCTGCACAACTTCTTGTACTTGTATGACTTGATTGTACTCGTGCACAATATAGTTTTGATTGGATAGCACACAAACAAACCTTTTCACTGTATCTTGGTACACTTGACAATCATGAATCAATACCAATATTAAGTTTCCCCAATTCCTCTGATGACAGGAGCAGACGTGTCATTCTTATTCAAATAGCATCAGATAATTCCCATTTGAAGATATATACTTGCAGAATAAATTGTTTCAGAAAAGTATTCCCATTTGTGACTTTGTAACTGTAGTTCCTCTTCCCAGGGTTCAATGTTGGTAATATATCTGGACCATCTCTGAAGCCCCACATCTGAGCTGTAATGTTGCAACCAAGTTAAACACAATGCTCCAGCGAAGACAGAGCAGTGCTTTATGAATGCTTTCCTGCCTTTAGAGTCTGAGTCATACAGCATTCAAACAGTCTCTTCAGCCCATCATGTCCATGCCATCCGTGGGTGGTAGCTGTTACTTAGCCAACTTCATATCTTGACCTGTGCCTTTTCTTTCTTTATCACCAACTGCAGCACCCCACTGGAATCACTTGAAATCCCCTTGGTCTAGGGCATCACATTTTCCAGTAAAGAAAAGTACCATAAATCTTCAGTGTCGGGCACCAGTGTGCTTTGGCCTTTTTGTTATAAATATAATCTAAAATCTTGGAATAAGGTTTGACCATTAACCTGTAATTAGTTCTAAGGTATCCAGTTTGACAATACAGTTTTATGTTCATTTGTAAATCTGTAGTTTCCATGGAAAAGGTCTTGTATTCAGCAGAAATATATAGTGCTGTTAATACGCTTCTCTGCATGGAATTATTCATATCCGTTCGATTTTTCCTATCCCTTGGAATGTACCTGGGTATCTAACTCAATAGATTGCACAATATCTCATACATATCCAATGGCTTAAAGTAATTCTAGAATATAAATGGTTATCTTTTGAAACTTTTTTAGTGCGTTTTAGCTTGTTGCAACATTTCATAATTTCAGAAAACTATAATTTCCGGCAAGGAAAGCTGCTTTTCTAAAATTTAATCATCGCGGTCCTTAACCACTTGTGAAATATGAAATAAGTGGCACATGGTGGTTACAATATTTGTTCTCCCAGGTAAAAACCTACAAGTTTTATCCCAGTTCCTTTTGTATATCCTAGTGTGTAACAGCCTAAGCACTTGGTATTTGGAGGTTTTACTTTGAAATATGCACCTGAATTTTTTTGTTACAGTGACAGGGAACTCACATTCTGAATAATTACTGTGCAACTGACAGCACCATCTCTATCTTATCTTTGGTTAAATGCATAAGTAGTGCATAACTGCTCGGGCTGCTTTTGCATGCTTCACTTAAGCAATCAACATGGAATCTCTTTAAAGTAAACCAGCTTTTTACACACTGCTCCTCCTATAAAAAATAATTGGAAATGTTATGCCTTATTTAAGGATGTGTAACTGAGTTATTAACAGTATGCTAAGCTAGCACATTCCTTTGTCTCTTGTATAAAACTGTATACATTTTGGAATGAAATAACCATATAACCTTATAATAACCATATAACAATTACAGCATGGAAACAGGCCTTCTCAGCCCTTCCAGTCCATGCCGACCATTCATTTTCCCCTAGTCCCATCTACCTGCACTCAGACCATACCCCTCCATTCCCTTCCCGTCCATATACCCATCCACTTTACTTTTAAATGTTAAAATCGATCCTGCCTCCACCACTTCTGCAGGACGATCATTCCACACAGCCACCACTCTCTGATTAAAGAAGTTCCCCCTCATGTTACCCCTAAACGTCTGTCCTTTAATTCTCATGTCATGCCCTCTTGTTTGAATCTTCCCTACCCTCAATGGGAAAAGCTTATCCACGTCAACTCTGTCTATCCCTTTCATCATTTTAAAGACCTCAATCAAGTCCCCCTTTAACCTTAACCCCCTTAACCTTCTGCGCTCCAAAGAATAAAGACCTAACTTGTTCAACCTTTCGCTGTAACTTAGTTGCTGGAACCCAGGCAACATTCTAGTAAATTTCCTCTGTACTCTCTCTATTTTGTTGACATCCTTCCTATAATTAGGCGACCAAAATTGTACACCATAAATTTTTGGAATTTTTACAAAACTATTTAACACAAAATTGAGCCCCAATACAGAACTGATTATCTTTGGATCAATGGAAGAGGGAAGTAAACTAACTATATTCCAAGAAGCTTTTCTTAATTACGGTCTAATAACAGCAAAAAAACGAAGTTATACAAGAATGGAAATATGTATGTATTAGGTACTCAAGTACCACACTATTGTACTTCTAACAAAAACAAAAAAAAACAGTATGCTAAGCTATAGTTACTGCTGAACAAACCCTTCTGGTTTGGTTTTGTTTCTGATTATGATCACGTGTACCAAGAAACAGTGAATCTTTGCTTTGTGTGATTTCCAGGCAAACTGTACATCTGGTAGTGCAAAAGAGGAAACAGGGTATGCTGAATATAGTGAAACAGCGAAAGAGTGCAGGGAAAATGTGCAAAGGCCGCAACAAGGAAGATTAGATGCTTGGGAATTAATTCTTAGCATAGGAGAGGTCGGTTCAAGAGTCTGATAACAACAGGGAAATAGCTGTTCTTGAATCTGGTGCTCTGGCACTGAGAAATCAATTTTATATTTGTGGAGTCTAATCTTTCAAAATATTTAGTTCAAAATTCCTTGCTCATCAATTTGATATAACATATCACATATAAACATTACTGTCAGGAAGACTCTTGCATCGATTGGAAAATATGTTTATGACATTACGTGGGAGAATGTTGTCAGGTGCAGTATTCAATACCCTGTACTTCATTTCACTTTCTAATTGAGTTGTCTCAACAATGCCCAACCAGTCCCAAATCATCAGTGCAGTTAAACCATGTTATTTTATACATGGTGAAAAAGGCAACTTCTCAAAATGCAATTTAATAACAATTGAGTATTTTAAAGAATTGTGGATATCATCCGCAGGGAAATACATTGTGATCACTTTGTAAAACTAAAAGTGCATGTACACATTGCCTTTAAATATTCTGTAATCTAATTTTGCGCAAATAGGATTATTGTCTATGAATCAGTACTATGTCAATATTAAAATGGCTGGCCATTATATGCAACATCTGTTATTTATTCCTATTGCAACCATTGGCTGATCTGATACAATTTTTGCAATGGTAACCACAAATTTTTGATGGGCCATTATCTAGTGTTCTATTCTTAATCTAAATTGTATCGAACATTATCAAGTAGAGACGAGGAACTGTAGATGCTGATTTACCAAGGAATGACACACAAAATGCTGGAGTAACTCAGCAGATCAGGTAGCATCCCTGTTTCAGTTTGGGACCCCTCTTCAGTTTTCTCCAGGGATGTTGCCTGGCCCATTGAAATACTCCATTTTGTGTGCACATTATCTAGTGCTCAATTCTTGATCTAAATTTCATCACAAAAAAAGCCACGAATGACAGGAAATTATGCAAGCCATATTTGAAGATGGCTTTAAAAAATTAGAAAACTCCATGACCAATGTTCACACCAAACATTTTGAAGCTTAATATAGTGTGATTTATAATCTATCATGCGAGCATCATAATCCCATCAGACATGTAGGTGCTGTGAATTTTGCTGTTTGATTCATCCTGCACAACTGACTGCTCCCTGCTGGTTAGTCATCAGTATCTGATTTATCAAACTTCAAATTCAATGCCACATAATAGATTTTTTGGGAATGAAATGCGATAACATCCTTTTCTTGGATAGATGTAAAATTTGATTGGGCATCTACGACTGAAATAGTTGCTAGTGCAAGTCGCATGTTAGATGCACAGACAGCACTTAAAATAGCATGTCCTCATCCAGGAGAAGCTGAAGCTGGATCACAATATTGTTTCAGTTATTTGGATGGTGTTAATCATATTCCTCCTTTCAATCTGTGATCTGTGTTCAGCCTAAGTGTCCAGGTGAGAGGAAAGTAGACGGGACTAACAGAGAAGCACAAACTAGAACTTGTAAAAAATGTTTATCTATTAAAACTGATTAAACTCTTTCAGCTATATTACAATACATCAGGTTACAAATAATAACTTAAAAATATCACTAGAAACTGAAACCTATTATATGATATAGGATTGCACAGAATGAATAACTACAAAATAATCCACCAAATTTCAGTGCAATGATGCCGACTTCATACCCCAATGATTTTACACGGTTTTAACTCTCATTTCTAACTGTAATGTCAACTCCCATGTAATCAATCTGGTTCTAAATACAGTTCCCCCGGAGATCAATTGAAAGTGTTTGATGTAATCTGTACTGGTTGATATGTCTTCAATTTCCTTGTAAATTCCCCAAGTTCACTCCAAAATCCCTTTGACATTCAGTGCACCCTTGCAATGTTGGTCTTAAAAGTATCTGTTTTTCGCAGACAAGTTATTTTGATGGGTGGAGCACTGAGCTCATCAGTGTCTTGAAACACTCTGGAGATAGCACCTAATGTAAATGATGGTCTTGGATCAACCTTGTTTTGGGGAAAAAACATTTTTTCTATATCCTACAAGTTATTTTGCCAGGGTCTTAGTAGTGAAAAAGCCAAAATTCATGGAATTCTATCAAGCAATATTTTTTTTATTACTTAACACCTAAAATTAATGTAAAGATATTTACCACTTGAAAAACATTCTTTAATAAGGAAGGAAAAACTCAAATTCCTCTAGCAACTGTTTGGCTGATTTAAGAAGATTATGATTTAATGATCCCCAACTACCTGCTCCTCCAATGAGCTTGAATGTGTTGTGTATCTCGTCAGATTGTGTGGTGCCTTTACATTAAGTAACACGCAGAAACAGTGCTGAAACCAGGCCTGGGAAGTTTGCCAGTTGAACCCGTGCCAGGATAACTTGGGTAGAAATCCAGTGGGCCCTTAATTATAAAACAATAACATTGACAGAAAGGATATTATCCAATTTACTTAAATTAAAATGATATTTCCCAGTTGCTTTTAAACATTTTATTTTAACAGATTATTTTAATAACATTTTAAAGTTTTAATAGCATTTTTATGTTTGAATGTCAATACATTAACAGAAGATAAACCTGGGGTAAGGCTTAACTACTCGTATTTCTGGGAGCATGCAGACATTTTCATTTTCAAAAGTGTTGCATTGTGCCTTTTCAGGCTTTGACGTTAGCTGATTCATGTCAGTATGCCCTCGATTCGACAGAATAGGAAGTTCACTTTAAAACTATGACCATTTCAAAATGTTGTACTGGCCAGTTCACAAGAAACAATACAAGGCAGTTGTAGAGAAATTGGACGGTCATCCGATAATCTGATCTTTGGAGAAATAAACAAATAGCTGCAGTGGGCAGAAAATGCTGGAGAAATATAACTTGAAGTTGATAATTTTTTTGAATGTTACTGCTTTAGTTATCTACCATCTTTACAGTGTGAAATGATGTTTTTTCTTATTGAGGGAGTTTTATGAACTAGAGGAAAGAGGTGCTGTTCTGATTTTTTTATTAGATCAACTTATTAAGTATATATGGAGACCTGAGCAACATTTTTCTATCATTCCTGATTCTAGGAGTGTTGCCAGAGGATTGGAGGGCAGCCAAGAGGAAAGCTTGAATAAGCTCAGATTGTTTTCTTTGGAACAAAGGGGACTAATTAAAGTACATAAAGTTACAAGAAGTTTAGACTAAGTAGAATTGACCTGTTTCCTTGGTCAATTCTGCTTGGAATGGTCAAAAGCCAGGAGACATAGATTTAAAGGATTAAATGGGAGATGATGAAATTTGTTTACTCTGAGGAAGTAGTCGAGATATTACTGCCTGAAAGGATAATGGAGACAAAAATACCCACGGTAATTAAAGTGTGTACTTGAAGAGTTGTGACTTATGGACCTGGTGGTGCAAGGTGGGCTAAAGTTGGTTAACTTTTCCAAGATCATAGATAATTTGTTCCCGATGTTGGGGAGGTCCAGGACAAGGGGTCACAGCTTAAGGATAAGGGGGAAATCCTTTAGGACCGAGATGAGAAGAACTTTTTTCACACAGTGGTGGGTCTCTGGAAATCTCTGCCACAGAGGGTACTTGAGGCCAGTTCATTGGCTATATTTAAGAGGGAGTTAGATGTGGCCCTTGTGGCTAAGGGGATCAGAGGGTATGGAGAGAAGGCAGGTACAGGATACTGAGTTGGATGATCAGCCATGATCATATTGAATGGCGGTGCAGGCTCGAAGGGCCGAATGGCCTACTCCTGCACCTAATTTCTATGTTTCTATGTTTCTATAAGGAGGCCAAATAGCATGCTTCATTATCACAATTATTTTATGATTCTGATTCCTCTTTAGGGCAAACACGTAAGATTGTTTAGCCTGTATTTTGACATCTTCAGGGAAGGAATATTTGTTACTGCTGGCTTCATCGAATTCTGGCCACTAAGATTTAAGATCTGTTAAGATGGTGAACCTCTTCTATTCCATACCTAGAGTGACTAGAGAATTTGTCTCACAGTTTAAAGCAAGGGGTATAAAACATTCAAGGGAGATACAAGTGAAAACTGAAATATCATAAATATGAACAAAATAAAAGAACTAATATATTAAACGGTCATAGAATTTAAAAATATGCTTTGGGAATGAGATTCCTCATGTTTTTTGCACCAGAAGGGTTGTTCGGTCACATACATAAATTAGTTTGCTGCAATATATCATTCAAGAATGGTTAACGTGTTCATTGGTATTTATAACATGAATAATGTATTAGATGCAGGGGCTCATAATAAAGCAGTGCACATTGCGGAAGAGAAGAGTAACGGTGACCACTTTTAGATTTCCACATGTGTTTATGCATGTACACATGTCATCGTTTCTGACCAGTTTACAGTGTAATGAGAATGATTGTTTTGTTATTATAATTGTAATAGTGGTATGCAACATGTATAACTGTAATTGTGGTATGTCCTTTACCAGAGGTTAAACTTCAATTAATTTCACTCATGTAAGCTCATGTAATTTAACTCATGCAGATGAGACAGCGTGAGGCTTGCAGAATGTGGGAGCCCAGGGACACAGATAGAGCCTCTGGCTGCTACAACTGCGGCAAGTGCATCCAGCTTCAGCTCCTAAAGGACCGTGTTGGGGCACTGGAGAAGCAACTGGATGACCTCCGGGTCATCCAGGAAAGCGAGAGTTTCATGGACAGGACCTACAGTGAGATAGTCACGCCGAGGTTACAGGAATAACCAAGGTGTGTGACGGAGAGAAAGGGTGGAAATCGTGGACTGCTGAAGACCCAGGTGGCTGTGCCTAATGAAAACAGTTACGCCCTCTTGGGAACTGTCCGGGGAGACAATGTTTCCTTCCGAACGGCAGACACGTCGGTGGCTCCAATCCTGGAGATGGGACTCGACCGGCGAGACCGACATCGGGCAGAGCCCTAGTGGTGGATGATTCCATTGTCCGACGAGCGGACAGGAGATTCTGTTACGGCAGACGAGATGCGAGGGTGGTCTGTTGCCTCCCTGGTGCCAGGGTTCAGGATGTCACGAGCCGAATTCTGAACATCCGAGAGAGAGAAAGAGAGAGAGAAGGTGAACAGCTGGCAGTAGTTGTGCACATAGGCACAAACAACACCGGGAAGAAGAGGAAGGAGGTTCTCCAACATGAGTTCAGAGAGTTCGGAAGAAGACTGAAATGCCGGACTTCTAGGGTGGTTATCTCTGGATTGCTTCCAGTACCTCGTGCTAGTGAGGACAGGAACAGGGAGATAGGGGATCTGAATGTGTGGCTGAGGGGCTGGAGCAGGGAACAAGGATCTAGATTTATAGACCACTGGGATCTCTGGGGTAGGGGTGACCTGTACAAAAGGGACGGGTTGCACCTTAACTGGAGGGGGACCGACATTCTGGGAGGCAGGTTTGCTAGGGCTACACGTGTGGGTTTAAACTAAATAGTGGGGGAGAGGGATTGACAAATTGGGAGTATAAAGATGGAGTTGAAGGGGAAGTGGCTACAGGAAAAATTACAAAAGATTCTCAAACTAATGGGAAGGAAAGCTTGAGAATGGACAACTGAGTAAGGTCAGGGCCAATTGCGAGGGGGGAAGTGAATACGGAGGTCAAAGTGCTGTATATGAATGCGTGAAGTATAAGGAATGAAGTGGACGAGCATGACGCTCAGTTAGAAACTGGCAAGTATGATGTTGTGGGAATTATTGAGACATGGCTGCAAGAGGTTCCAGGGCTGGGAACTGAATATTCAAGGGTATACCTCCTATTGAAAAGACAGACAGGTGGGCAGAGGGGGTGGTGTTGCCTTGTTGGTGAGGAATGAAATTCAGTCCCTTGCAAGGGGTGACATTGAAACAGGAGATGTGGAGTCAGTATGGATAGAACTAAGGAATTGTAAGGGTAAAAATACCCTAATGGGACTAATCTACAGGCCCCAAACAGTAGCTGTGGTTGTTATGGGAGATTTCAACATGCAGGTAGACTGGGAAAATCAGGTTGGTACTAGACCCCAAAAAAGGGACTTTGTAGAGTGCCTCCGTGATGGATTCTTTGAACAGCTTGTATTGGAGCCTAACAGGGAGAAGGCAATTCTGGAATTTTGTGTTATGTAATGAACCAGATTTGATAAAGGACCTCGAGGTTAATGAGCCATTAGGAGGCAGTGACCATAACATGGTCAGTAATCTATAATTGAAGAGGGAGAAGAGTAGATCTGAGGTGTCAGTGTTGCAGCTGAATAAAGGGGACTGTGGGGTCATGAGGGAAGAGCTGGCCAAAGTTGACTGGAAAGATACACTAACTAGTGGAACAAATATGGCAGGTGTTTCTAGGAATAATACAGAAGGTGCAGGATCAGTTAATTCCTAGGAGGAAGAAAAATTCCAAGGGGAGAAAGGGACGACCATGGCTAACAAGGAACGTCAGGGACAGTATAAAAATTAAAGCGAAGAAGTACAACTTAGCAAAGATGAGGGGAAGCAAGAGGATTGGGTAATGTTTAAAGAACAACAGAAGATAACAAAAAAGACAATATGGGGAGAAAAGATGAGGTAAGCTAGCCAAGAATATAAAGCAGGATAGTAAAAGCTTCTTTAGGTATGTGAAGAGGAAAAAATTAGTTAAGACCAAAGTTGGACCCTTGAACACTGAAAAGGGTGAATTTATTATAGGGAGCAAGGAAATGGCAGATGAGTTGAACAGGCACTTTGGCTCTGCCTTCATTAAGGAGGACACAAACAATCTTCCTGATATAGCAGGGCTCTCGCTTAACTTTTTTTCCCTGTTGCCAACCGGGCAACCTTGACAGCTTTTTAGGTTGCCAAATGACATTTTAGGTGGTCATTCAAGACGGTATGCATAATGTGCTCGGTCGAAGTGCGTAGTTACCAGTCGGAATTATGCTCAATTAAGCATTCACATATTATGTTCAAGAAGGAACTGCAGATGCTGGAAAATCGAAGGAAATAGGCAACGTTTCAGGCCAAAACCCATCAGTCTGAAGAATGGTTTCGGCCCGAAACGTTGCCTATTTCCTTCCCTCCATAGATGCTGCCGCATCCGCTGAGTTTCTCCTGAACTTTTGTCTACACTCACATGTTATTTATGCTTCAAATAACTCACAAACAAAACATATTCACCAATCAAGACATGATATATACCACAATGACATGCAGCAAAATTATAATACAATATCTCAACTCTTTTTACACATTGCAATTAATGCAATTTCTATTAGTTCTTTCCACTTCGAAACAAAAATGTGGTTGGATTATTCAGCGTATGATCAACCTGTGTCAATAAATCCTGGACCATGGTAACATATATGCTTAACCATGCACACTACAAATTGGTGCAAACATGTTTTCTGTAAAGGACCGAAAATTACCATGACAAGGCCATAACATGGGGCATTATTACTATTGGCACCGAAACACTCTGGCTTCCCACATAATTTATCCATAACAAAATATACAGGTTGCAAGGAAATTTCTAAAGGCATTTTATGATAATAGCTGTTAAAACCGACTATACCGATCTGACAGGTTAAACATTACACTAACTGACAAGACATGGCCAAAGGACATAACTGCAGCAAATGTTCTTTTGGTAATATGTTTAAAGATGTTAAAACAAATAATAACATTGGGAATTAAAACACATTTGATTACATTCCGTTATCAAACATAATCAATGTTCGCTCTGAAGACCATGAAGCACAATAGGGTCAGGGAATCAGTGCGGGGTGGATAGATGGTGGGGGGGTTGAGAAGGCAATCAGTGCGGAATGGATGGATTGAGGCAAGTGAATTAGTACGTGTTGGAGTATGTAAAATTGAGAGGGGAGAGCACGGGGGATGTCAGTGGACTTGAATGGGGGGATCAGTACAGGATGGATGGGGGGGGATCAGTATAGGATGAATGGAGGTTCAGTACATGATAAATGGGGGTAGACAAAAATGCTGGAGAAATTCAGCGGGTGAGGCAGCATCTATGGAGCTAAGGAAATAGGCAACGTTTCAGGTCGAGACCCTTCTTCAGACCGTTCACCTCCATTCTTCTTGAATGGTGGGATCAGTACAGGATGTATGGGGGGGGGGGGGGGTCAGGACATTGTGGATCGGAGGGTCTATGCAGGATGAATGGAGGATCACTACAGGATGAATGAGGGGGTCAGTACAGGATGAATGGGAAGATCACTACAGGGTGGATGGGGGGTTTGGTGCAGGGTAAATGGAGGGTGGGTCAGTACAGGATGAATGGGTGGATCAGTACAGTATGAATGGGGGGGAGAAGTGCAGGATGGATGGGAAGGGGGGTCAGTACAGGATGAATTGGGGGACCAGTGATGGATGGATGAGGGGGGTGGCAGGAGAATCAATGCGAGGTGGGTAGGGTGATGAATAGATTGGGGGGGGGGGTAGAAAAGCACAGGGGATGTCAATGAGGACTGAATAGAGGGAATGGGGATCAGTGCAGGATAGAGAGAGAGAGATATCTCCTCGGACAACATCGCCCCGCTGCCTTGGCCATCCCTGTCCAACGCCAAAGTTCCGCCAACTCCTCGCCACCGCCTCCCCTCCTCCAGCCAACAGCAAGGTGCGGGGCCGAGCGGTGCAGTTCAAAGATCCTATAGGATCTGTCGTGCAGCTGCTTCAGATGGCGGCAGGAGACCTCCCTCCCTCGCTTACGGCCTCGGCGCGCCACACGGGATGATTTGAAAGTGCTGTTCGCTGAGTTGCAAGCAGCAATCAGGGCGATAGCAGCCGCTGATGGCAAATCCGCAAAAAGGCGCTTTCAAACCACCCGTCTCACATGCCGACGCCAGGAGGAGCGGGAGGGAGAGGGAAGCCTCGTTCCGCCAGGCGCGGTGCGGGAGGAGGAGACAGCGGTGTAAGATTGTTAAGGGCTTGGACACGCTAGGGGCAGGAAACATGTTCCCGATGTTGGGGGAGTCCAGGACATGTTTCCTGCCTCAGTTTAAGAATAATGAGTAAGCCATTTAGAACGGAGACGAGGAAACACATTTTCTCACAGAGTGGCGAGTCTGTGGAATTCTCTGCCTCAGAGGGCGGTGGAGGCAGGTTCTCTGGATGCTTTCAAGAGAGAGCTTGATAGGGCTCTTAAAAATAGGGGATATGGGGAGTCACGTGACCTCTGTTGGTCCAGAAAATGGATAATCCAGAAAGGTTCTGGAAACAAGGGTGTTGGAAGATCGGTGTGCATCCTGTATAGCCTTCAGCCCATCACGGCCACCACTCACTTCCACCAATGCAATTTCGGAGTTCTAATTTTACTGTAATTTCCATTGCCCCTGAAATCTCCAATGTTCCTTTTGTCTTGGTTTCACCAGCATTCACTGTCTTGATCACGCAGGCTCCACCATACTTCACATACAACTCAACTGGAACTGTATCTTCTGCATTTTAAACGTTCATGCTTTATTCAGTTATTGCTGTGGAGTCACATCATTCACTTCTACTGATTTCCTTTCCATTAGTATATTGATTTACTTTGGACTTTTGCTATCACTGGTGAAGAAATAGCACTCACCAATAGCCTTGAAGAAACTTACCTGCAAAGATCTAGAAGTTCCTCAGATTTGTATTTGCCTTCTCTGATGGTTGCCAAGAGGCGTCATTTCAAAGGGAGCTCAAACATCCAGCAAGCATAAATCACCAAACTAGCTGTGCTGTAAATCACAACAGGAGAGATCTTGGAGAGGGCAGCACTGTGGCGCAGCAGTAGAGTTGCTGCCTTACATTGCCAGAGACCTGGGTTCGATCCTGACAATGGTAGAAAAGAACTGCAGATGCTGGTTTAAATCAAAGGTAGATGCAAAATGCTCTCAGCGGGACAGGCAGCATATCTGGAGAGAAGGAATGGGTGACGTTTCGGGTTGAGACCCTTCTGACAATGGGTGCTGTCTGTACGGAGTGTGTATGCTTTCCCTGTGATTATGTGGGTTTTATCCGGGTGCTCTGGTTTCCTCACATTCCAAAGACAACAGGATTGTAGATTAATTGGCTTCTGGAAATTATAAATTGTCCTTCGTGTGTAGGATAGCGCTAGTGTACAAGGTGATTGGTGGTCATTGCAGACTCGGTGGGCTGAAGGGCCTGTTTCAACACTATCACTAAAGTCTACATTGAAAACCCATGGAAAAGAATGATATTTTAGCCATTTGTTTAATATTTTACAGGTCCATCCTTGGTTATGGCAGGGTTCCATTCCTGGGAACTGTTTGTAACCCAAACAGTTCGCAAGTCAGAAATACAGCCACAAAATGAGTTCCTGCACAGCAGATGATATCTGCAGAGATCAGTTGTCTCATTAGAATAGGTAGTCCAGAGAAGCTTTTGCCATTTTTAATAATAAAGCTGATATTAACAAATTCAGCCCAAACTTATATCAGCCTAATAATGAAACAATTTTAAAAGATTTTACTGAAGACAAAATTTTAAATGTTACTGGCAGTTTAAAAAAAGACACCTCTGTTGGCCTGAACGGTGAGTCTCCCGACAAACAATATAGACAATAGGCAATAGGTGCAGGAGTAGGCCATTCGGCCCTTCGAGGCAGCACCGCATTGTGATCATGGCTGATCATCCACAACCAGTACCCCGTACCTGCCTTCTCCCAATATCCCTTGACTCAGCTATCTTTAAGAGCTCTATCTAACTCTCTCTTGAAAGCATCCAGAGAATTGGCCTCTGCTGCCTTCTGAGGCAGAGAATTCCACAGATTCACAACTCTCTGGGTGAAATGTTTTTTCCTCATCTCCATTCTAAATGGCTTACCCCTTATTTTTAAACTGTGACCTCTGCTTCTGGACTCCCCCAAGATCAGGAACATGTTTCCAAGCCTCTCGTGTGTCCAATCGCTTAATAATCTTATGTTTCAATAAGATATCCTCTCATCCTTCTAAATTCCAGTGTATACAAGCCCAGTCGCTCCATTCTTTCAACATATTACAGTCCTGCCATCCCCTGAATTAACCTCGTGAACTTAGACTGCATTCCCTCAATAGCAAGAATGTCCTTCCTCAAATTTGGAGACCAAAACTACACACAATACTCCAGGTGTGGTCTCACTAGGGCCTTGTATAACTGCAGAAGTATCTCTTTCCTCCTATATTCAACTCCTCTCGTTATGAAGGCCAACATGCTTTCTTCACTGCCTGCTGTACCTGCATACTTACTTTCAGTGACTGATGAACTAGGATACCCAGATCTCGTTGTACTTCCCCTTTTTGTGATTTGACACCATTCAGATACCTCTGTGATTCCCCCTTCCCTCCAAATCTACGATCACATCCTTCCCCAGACTCAATACCACAGCCACATCTGCTTCCTCGGGGCTTGCCTGCGCCTCCATCTCATACCTCGTGGCTTCCAGCTCCAGCTCCAGTTCCCTGCCTCCCAGTTTGGACCCCAGCCGGACTATCGGTACCGACTGGCTATCTGCCGCCATACTCTACAATTCTCTAACCGGGCACTGAGATCCACCCTGGTGGCGATGCGCCGGCACCAGCAGGACCTCGCTTTGACTCTCTCGAAACTTCGTGCCTCACTCACCTAGACCTGCAACGGACCCCAACTATACTTCATCCTCTGGAACATCCACCTCTTCAATCATCAATTCCTGGCCCACCTTAACTCCACCAAGGACCTGAAATTAGCCCGCCTCCAGGCCGCTCCTGCCACCGACACTCCACGACTCGACCGCCTGCAGGCCCCGGACCCCTACTCTGGCCCACGCCGCCTGCCCGAGTCCCACGACGCCATCTTGGCCATGAGGAGTGCCTCCAGTACACACCAGGACGCCGCCTTCACCGACCTCCACGCCGATGCTGCCACCGACCATCACCTGCCTATCGATGACGCCCAGCCTCGCTGCCTGCCCGGTAACTCTGCATCTCTCCCCCTCCCCGATTCCTCCGCCTATCGTCACCACAATGCGACCATCGAACCTCGCCGCCCCCCGGGACCACCTAACCTCATCGCCGCACCGGGCCCATCCAACATCGCCGTCGCACTGGGCCCGCTGAATATCACAGCCGGACCGGGCCTACTGAGCAGCGCCACCGGACGAAGCCTACCCAACATCGCCGGCGGACCGGTCGTACTGAGCAGCGCCGCCGGACCGGGCCTACTGAGCAGCGCCGCCGGACCGGGCCTACCCAACATCGCCGCCGGACCGGGCCTACCCAACATCGCCGCCGGACCGGGGCTCCCCGAACATGGCCGCCGCATCGCACCCTACTCATCTCACCGCCTCACCGGGCGGGATGAACTGCGCCGCCCCACCGACCACCCGCCCAACAGGACCTCCCACGCATCGCCCGCCGACCCCGACTCAACTGCCCGCGGACTCCTACCTTCAGGTCCACCGACCCTCGACACTCCACAGCCCTCCAGCAGCCCGCAGCCTCCAACATCGCCTCACCTGCAAACAGGACACTGTACCGGGCCTGAAGCCTCCACGTTGCTGATTCACACTCCTCTGGGTTTGACAAAAGTGTTTGACGGCACTGGGTCCTAGTGCCCATCTCCCCAACCCTGGTGGGGGGGGGGGGGGGGGTCTTCCCAACCCCCTCCAACTATGTGACCCCTGCTCTTCCCTACCCACACCACAGCCCTCATTACCCCCCCCCCCCCCCCCCCACCTCCTGGTCCTCAGTCCACTCACCTGCCTTCCTCCGGCCCCAACCCCCATTCCTGCCGTGTGTTCACCATCCCCCCCTGACCTCCCCCTCTCCGACACCGAACGGTCGGTCCTCAGCAGAGGTCTTACCTTTGTCCCCCTCCGTCCCCATCTCAATGAGTTCCGCGCCCACCATGACTTGGAGCTCTTCTACCACCGCCTCCGCCTTACAGCGTTCTTTCACAGGAAGGAGCCCTCGCCCCCCATTGATGATCCCTTTTCCCGTCTCCAACGTACCCCCTCCTCTTGGACCCCCCCCCCCCTCGTGGCCCTCCAGCTTTAGAACTTTTCATCCAAAACTGCCGACGCGACATTAAGCGCCTCAACTTCTCCACTCCCCTGTCTCACTCCAATCTCTCCCCCCTCCCCCCCCGAACGTACTGCCATCGACTCACTCTGCAACAAACCCGCCGACAAAGGAGGTGCCGTGGCAGTCTGGCGCGTCGATCTCTACAAAGCAGAGGCCACACGCCAACTCTTGGACACCTCCCCCTACTTACCCCTGGACCATGACCCCACTGACGAGCACCAGGCCACCATCTCCAGCACCATCACCGACCTTATCAGCTCCGGCTCCCTGCCCCCCCCGAGCCTCCAACCTCATCATTCCCCAGCCCCGCACGGCCCGATTTTACCTTCACCTGGTATACCTGGACCATTTCCGACACATCCCTTCCATTCCTTATATCTCCATCTCTTATATTTCCATGTTTCCATCGCAGGTGATAGACTCCTGACCGACATCCACTATAAGCCCACTGACTCCCACGGCTATCTGGACTACTCTTCCTCCCACCCTGCTTCCTGTAAGGACTCCATCCACTATTCCCAATTCCTCCATCTACGCTGCATCTGCTCCCAGGATGAGGTGTTCCACACCAGGGCATCACAAATGTCCTCATTCTTCAGGGAACGGGGATTCCCCTCCCCCACCATAGATGAGGCTCGCACCAGGGTCTCCTCCATACCCCGTAACACTGCCCTCTCTCCCCATCCCCCCCACTCGCAACAAGGGCGGAGTCCCCTTGGTCCTCACCTTTCACCCCACCAACCGGCACATACAACACCTAGTCCTCCGCCAGTTTCACCACCTTCAACATGCCCCACCACTCACCACATCTTCCCATCTCCCCCCGTCTGCCTTCCGCAAAGACAGCTCCCTCCGCAACTCCCTGGTCAATTCTTCCCTTCCCTCCCGCTCCACTCCTTCCCCGGGCACTTTCCCTTGCAACCGCAAGAGATGCTACACTTGTCGCTTTACCGCTCCCCTCCACTCCATTCAAGGACCCAAGCAGTCTTTCCAGGTCCGACAGAGGTTCACCTGCACCTCCTCCAACCTCATCTATTGCATCCGCTGCTCTAGATGCCAGCTGATCTATATCGGTGAGACCAAGCGGAGGCTTGGAGATCGTTTCGCTCGGAGAACAGCTCCGCTCGGTCTGCATTAACCAACCCGACCTCCCGGGCCTCCTCCACGGCCAGAGTGAGCAACACTGCAAATTGGAGGAACAGCACCTCATATTCCGCTTGGGGAGTCTGCATTCTCTTGGCATGAACATCGAATTCTCTCAATTCTGTTAACCCTTGTTGTCTCCTCCCCTTCCTACCTCTCCCTCAGCCCTCGGGCTCCTCCTCCTTCTTTCTCCTTTCTTCCCCCCCCCCCCCCCGCCTCCCCCCACCCCCCATCAGTCTGAAGAAGGGTTTCGGGCGGAAACATTGCCTATCTCCTTCGCTCCATAGATGCTGCTGCACCCGCTGAGTTTCTCCAGCATTTTGCGTACCCTTGATTTTCCAGCATCTGCTGTTCCTTCTTTAACACCATTCAGGTATAAATCTGTCTTCCTGTTTTTGCCACCAAAATGAATAACCTCACATTTATCCACATTAAACTGCATCTGCCATGCATCTGCACATTCACCGAACCTGTCCCAAGTCACCTGCATCCTCATAACATCCTCCTCACAGTTCACACTGCCACCCAGCTTTGTGTCATCTGCAAATTTGCTAATGTTACCCCCAAATCATCAATGTATATTGTAAATAGCTGCGGTCCCAGCACCGAGTCTTGTGGTAGTTACTGCCCCACTAGCCATTGCCTGCCATTCTGGAAGGGACCCGTTAATCCCTACTGTTTGTTTCCTGCCTGCCAACCAATTTTCTATCCATGTCAGTACCCTACCCCCAATACCATGTGCTCACTAATGGCCAACTTTGCCCACTAATGTGGGACCTTATCAAAGGCTTTCTGAAAGTCCAGGTACACTATATCCACTGGCTCTCCCTTGTCCATTTTCCTAGTTACAGCCTCAAAAAATTCCAGAAGATTAGTCAAGCATGATTTCCCCTTTGTAAATCTGTGCTGACTAAGACCTGCTATTGCTATCCAAATGTGCCGCTATTTCATCTTTTATAATTGTCTCCGGCATCTTCCCCACCACGGATGTCAGGCTATCTGCTCTATAATTCCCTGTTTTCTCTCTCCCTCCTTTCTTAAAAAGTGGGATAACATTAGCTACCCTCCAATCCACAGGAACTGATCCTGATGTGAAACATTGGAAAATAATGTTCCTATAGAACATTGGAAAATAATCACCAATGTGTCCGCGATTTCTGGAGCCATTTCCTTAAGTACCCTAGGATGCAGACCATCAGGCCCTGGGGATTTATCAGCCTTCAGTCCCAAAAGTATACCCTACACCATTTACTGCCAAATGTGAATTTTGTTCAGTTCCTCTGTCACCCAAGGTCCTCTGGCCACTAGTACATCTGGGAGATTGTTTGTGTCTTCCTTAGTGAAGACAGATCCAAAGTGCCTGTTCAACTCATCTGCCATTTCCTTGTTCCCCATAATACCACCAGGGGCGCCATACGATGGCAGCTCCGCCGGTAGTCTGTTTGTTTTTTCACATCTTTAAAACATTTTTTAGTGTTTGTTAAAAGTTTGTTTTAATGTTCTCCGGTTTGTCTTATGTGGGGAGAGGGGTAGGGAATCGGGGCAATCTTTTTTTCAGGAGATGTGACTGATTTTCACATCGCATTCTCTGGGCGCTCTGCGGCATTCCATCGATGGGGATGGAGGCCTCCTCCAACTGTTATAAGCCCCACCGCCTGTTCCCTTGCCTGGGATTGATCGGACTTACAATCAAGGGCTCGCAGTCTCGGGAGAGGCCAAGTCGGGAGCTCCAACGTCGCTGAAGGTTCGACCAGCCCCGACGCGAGGTTCGATCGTCCAGCGCGGGGGAGCTGACATCCTCCCCGATGCAGGAGCTGATCTCCTTGACACGGAGGGCCAAAACGCCGCCGGCTACGGGAGTCAAGATCGTCCCGTCAACGGATGGCTCGAGGCCCCCGCCAGCGGGAGAACAAAGGGAAGAGATTTGAACTTTATTTCGCCTTCCATCACAGTGAGGAATGTGTAGGAGACACTGTGGTGGATATTCATGTTAAAATATGTTTTGGGTGATCTGTTGCTTTTTATTTGTATGACTGATTTGGCAAATGAAATTCCTCGTATATTGCAAAACATACTTGGCAAATTCTGATTCTGATAATAAATTCACCTGTTTCTGTCTTCAATGGTCCAACTTTGGTGTTAATGAATTTTTTCCTCTACCACCTTTTTTCCTTTACCTAAAGAAGCTTTTACTATCCTCCTTTATATTCTTGGCTAGCTTCCCTTCGTATCTTTTCTCCATGTATTGCCTTTTTAGTTATCTTCTGTTTGAAAGTTTCCAAATCCTCTGGCTTCCAGCTCATCTTTGCTATGTTATACTTCTCTTTTATTTTTATAGTGTCCTTGACGTCCCTTCTCGAAATGGACATAATTGTATTAACTAGCATGTACAGTATTCTTCCTGGATTTGATATGACAAAATTCTAGTTAGTCAAGAATAGTCGGCAAATTCACCCCAACTGTCTGCCAAACACTTGTTTGTAGGAACGGGGTATGCATAATTCAGACCTTGCTGAAGAGGGGCAAAGTAAAGATTAAAATACAATTAACGTTCAAATAATGGAAATAAAGCATTTTATTTTTTCCATTTAAAAATCCATTGACCTACAAATATTTTATATTTTAATTTTATGTTGTCAAAGCACACACTCAACAGGCTAGACTGAACCTGCTGAGAGAGCAAGCACTGTTAAAATTTCACGTTAATTATTTTACATCAAATGAAGGATATGTTTGAAAGCAATCATTAATTGAATCATTCACTCAGTTTGTCTCTACAGATGCTGCCAGATCTGCTGAGCATTTCCTGCATTTTCTCTTTAAATAACAGACTTCCAACATGTGCAGGTTTGTGTTTTTCAATTAAAACCAAGTGGGACCCGTTGGGTCCCTGTCACACGGGAAGACTGGACCCCCAACCCAATATTCCCCCAACTGCGCAGGCGTGATTGAGGGGTTCCCGTTGTGACGCCAGAGATCCCCATTGTGACACGAGTCATGGCAACCCCCCCCAACTGCGCCTCGCCATCCCTCTTCCTAACACATCCTCCATTTCCCTCATTCCCCAGCTCTCCCTCCTCTTCACCATCCCTCTTCTTTCTCCTCCTCTCCCCTCACCCCTCCCTCCCTCTCATACCCCCCTTTCCCCTACCCTCAGTCACTCCCTCCCTCTCCCCTTCCTAGCCCCCTCCTCTCTATCCCCCTGCTCCCACACTCCTCACTTCCCCCCTATCCCACCCACCACTCTCCCGTCCTTCCCCACTGCCCTCCTCTCCCTCTATCCCCACCCTACCTCCCCTCCCCCCACTCCCCATCCTCACCTCCCCCACTTTCCCCTTCATCTCTGTTCCCCCTTCTCTCCTATCCCCCTGCTCCCCCACTCTTCACCTCCCCACCCCATCTCAACCCCCCACAATGAAAATCGGTCCTCACAATGAACATCGCAATGTTTTTTTTTAAATGGAACCCCCCCCCCACACACACGCACGCACGCACTGAAAATCACAATGTTTTTTGATAAACAGAATTTTTGAATGTAAATGAAATTCGGGATCTCATTGTGACATCATTGTGAGGTGTAACACTGGTGACGAGCAGGGCAAAAAGGAAAAGAGGTTTTTGTAATGTGGGTTTTGTATGGTTTAAAATGTCAATAACTTGTAAAATATGGCATCAATCTGAACGAAATGTTTAATTTATATCACGGGAGAATGATAATTAAGGCAGGCCAAAAACTGTAGCGCTATGGTGTACCGTTTTTGCGCAAATATAGGTACAAACCGGCACACAATTTTATATATGTGTATGTGTGTGTGTGTGTGTGTATTTATATATATAAAAATAGATCTAAATAAATATAGATATATGTGTATGTATATATGTGTATATGTATGTTTGTGTATATATGTGTGTGTATATATGTGTGTGTATATATAGATATAAATAAATAGATTAATGAATAAATATAAATATAAATAAAAATGATACTACTTGGCTAGACAATACAGTATATGTTTTATTGAAGGCCTTGCAACTGCTAAATTCCATAGTGCTCATAGCCCAAGGCGTAAAGTGCCATAGAATCAGCCTTACAAAGACTTTTATTGATTCTTTGAAGATAAATATTGAGGAAGTAAGGAAACCACTGTAAAAAAAAGTTGCAGGTCGCGGGTGGCCTCGGCATTACTGAAGGAGTGTTCAGATCCTTGCTCAAGATTTCAGCATCTGTAGTCCTTGTATTTCTACAATCAATGCCTGATAGGTATCCTCAAATGGAATCAGATGTATATCCTTATAGCTTTCTCCTTGTAATTACATATTTTAATGTCCGATGTAAAGCACGGAACTAGCCACGGTAGAAATGTGGAACTAAAGTGAAGCAGACTTACAGCTCGTGCATTGTGGTACAATACACTCACTCAAAGTTGAAGTCGGTTGAGTTGAAAGCTGGATGGTTGTTCATTTATGGAGAATAAATAAAGGGTGAAGTGTGACAATACCTTCAGCAATCTGTTACTCTACATATGAAATTACATTTCACCATCTTTAGGATGCACGTTTCTGACCAAGATATTAATTATCACACACTTCCCCACCAATATCCCCTCTCTCTCACCATGCTTTGCGCACCATCTAATTGCAATCTGACGTCATTGTTCCATTGCTTAAGAATGATAAATTAGCATGCAGTTAATTTAAAAATAATAATTTCAGAATAACTATAGAAGAATTGAAATGGAGAAAGTAGACTACAGCATTTGTGATTCATTTGTTGGAATATTACATCAAATAAAGTACAAGAGTAATGAAAACATTCACATTGCACTTCACTGCTGTATTAGTAAAGCTAAGGTATGAAAAATTAGGAATAGAATTCATGTAGATTAATGCTGATTTCTTCAATCACGTTCCTAAGAAAAATCAATGTTACATACAATTTGTATGTTTCTCTCTCTCTCTCTCTCTCCAGTAATATATACTTTCACATCCATCTTTATCTGCAGCAAGCCAAATAAATCCAGATGATTTTCCACAACTAATGTGTTATTGGATCATCATTGCCAACAGTACATGGATCTATTTTGATAAAGAAATTCATTTTCATTAAAAATGTTTGATTTGATATTTTTTTAGTTGTTTAAAATACATTTAAATTAGTCATTTATTTAAGAATATGTAGAAGAATGGGTTTGTATTAACCATTGCTGAAACAAGTCTTTGTTGACTTCACTTGCATATTATATAAAGATTTGCAAAATTTACTATTCAAACCTTGTAAGAGTACGAGTAAATGTTATATATCAAAATTTGCACAACCCCCCCTTTCCCCATTGCCACAATTGTTTTATACCACCATTTTCTATTATCCAAGGTTATTTCAGAGATGTAACCAAAACATTATTGCAGAACTACCTGCATTTGACAGCCAACAAAAAGCATTACCAATCTTCTGCCGACTTCTGAAACCATGCTGGACTTTGGAAGTTCTCTCTCACATTTTGAAAATAAACCTGAAGATTATTAACAATCAATTATTCAGAAAATTAAAGATGTTATAAAATGAAATTGTTTAAAATACATTCAAATAATTTTCAATTTCACACTTTCAATAATAGATCATTTCCTTATTACACTGCACCTTTGCATTCATTCTCCTCCATTCAAATTAATGGGATAATTACAACTAGAATAAATTTGGGGAATCGCTGGTGCAGACAAGCCAGCAAATGTATTCATGCTGAAGTCCAAAACGTCCTGGACTGTAGCAGGTTGCAGACAGACCATAACTGCCCGAATTGCAGCTAATCAAGAAAATTCATAGCTCTGAATTCTGCTCTGCAGTGATAAAGAGGCTTTTGTCTGCTTTTTCAAAAATATATTTCCAATCATCAGTAAAGCTTCTTCTGCTGATGAGGTGCAAGAATGCTGCCTTGGTCAGAGGGTATTTGCAATATGGAGAGGTTTGACAAACGGATTGTTTTCTCCGGAGCTTCAAAGACTGATGGGAAAGACTAGGAATATAAAAAGAAGGGTCTCGACCCAAAACGTCACCCATTCCTTCTCTCCAGAGACGCTCCCTGTCCCGCTGAGTTACTCCAGAATTTAGTGTGTACCTTGGGTATATAAAATTATGAGTCACAGGGTAGACGGTCAGAACCATTTGCCCATGAAATGTCAAAGAATAAAGGGCATAGCTTTAAAGTGAGAGGCAAAGTTTAAAGGAGTTAAAAAAAAAAAATTAAATGTGGGTGCCAGGAGCCTCTGCTGGGTGTGGTGGTGCAGGCATAATAATGGTGTTCAAGAGGCTTTTACAGTGCATTCAGAAAGTATTCGGACACTTTTTATGCATTTTGTGACCTTACAGCCTTATTCTAAAATGGATTAAAGTATTGTTTTAATATCATCAATCTACACACAATACCCCATAATAAAAAAGCGAAAACAGGTGTTTAGAAATTTTTGCAAAGCAATTAAAAAGAAATAACTGAAATATCACATTTACAAAAGTATTCAGACCCTTTACTCAGTACTTTGTTGAAGCACTTTTGGCAGCGATTACAGCCTCAAGTCTTCTTGGGTATGACGCTACAAGCTTGGCACACCTGTATTTGGGTAATTTCTCCCATTCGTCCCTGCAATCCTCTCAAGCTCTGTCAGGTTGGATGGGGAGCGTCGATGCACAGTTATTTTCAGGTCCCTCCAGAGATGTTCGATCGAGTTTAAGTCCGGACTCTGGCTGGGCCACTCAAGGACATTCACAGACTTGTCACAAAGCCACTCCTGCAATGTCTTGGCTGTGTGCTTAGGCTGTGTGTCGTTGTCCTGTTGGGAGGTGAACCTCCGCCGCAGTCTGAGGACCAGAACGCTCTGGAGCAGGTTTTCATCAACGATCTCTCTGTACTTTGCTCCATTCATCTTTCCCTCAAACCTGACTAGTTTTCCAGTTTCTGCTGCTGAAATATATCCCCACAACATGATGCTACCACCACCATGCTTCACCGTAGGTATGGCATTGGCCAGGTGATGAGCGGTGCCTGGTTTCCTCCAGATGTGACGCTTGGCATTCAGGCCAAAAAGTTCAATTTTGGTTTCATGTGACCAGGGAATCTTGTTTCTCATGCCTTTTGGCAAACTCCAAGCAGGCTGTCATGTGCCTTTTACCGAGGAGTGGCTTCCGTCTGGCCACTCTACCATAAAGGTCTGATTGGTGGAGTGTTGCAGATATAGTTGTCCTTCTGGAAGTTTCTCCCATCTCCACAAAGGAACTCTGGAGCTCTGAGTAACCATCGGGTTCTTGGTCATTTCCCTGACCAAGGCCCTTCTCCCCCAATTGCTCAGTTTGGCCGGACGGCCAGCTCTATGAAGAGTTCTGGTGGTTCCCACGTTCTTCCATTTAAGATGACAGAGGCCACTCTGCTCTTCAGGATCTGCAATGCTGCAGAAATTGTTTAATACCATTCCCCAGATCTGTGTCTCGACACAATCCTGTCTCGGAGGTCTGCGGACAATTCCTTCGTCTTTATGGCTTGGTTTTTGCTCTGACATGTACTGTCAACTGTGGGACCTTATATAGACAGGTGTGTGCCTTTCCAAATCATGTCCAATCAATTTAATTTACCACTGATGGACTCCAATCAAGTTGTCGAAACATCTCAAGGATAATCAATGGAAACAAGATGAACCTAAGCTCAATTTTGAGTGTCATAGCAAAGGGTTTGAATACTTATGTAAATGTGATATTTCAGTTATTTCTTTATAATTACTTTGAAAAATTTCTAAACACCTGTTCTCGCTTCTTCATTCTGGGGTATTGTGTGTAGATTGATGATAAAAAAAAATGTCATCCATTTTAAAATAAGGCTGTAACGTACAAACGTACACAAGAATGTGGAAAAAGTGAAGGTCTGAATACTTTCTGAATGCACTGTAGATGGGCACATGGATGTGCAGGGAACAGAGAGGTATAGATCATGTGCAGGCAGAATAGATTAGAGTAGATTAGATTGGCAACATGTTCAGCAAAGATATTATGGGCTGAAGGACCTGTTCGTATGCAGTATTCTATTTTGCAGCATTTGATGAGATAATTGTCCAGTTTTTATGTCTGACATTTTTCATCACAGACATTTTATTATTTATATACTTGAATTTAATTTATTTATATACTTGAATTTTTTATGGTGTATAATTGCTTAAATGATCTATACTTTGATATTGTTGGACTGTATGTATAATGTATTTAATAGATTCCAAATTAAATGGTTTTGTCCTCTTCTCTGCCTTCCCTAAACATAATTATATTTGTTTGACAAACTATTTTGTGGCCTATTCAATTTGTTAACTCGTGTAGCTAGAACCTTGAATGCAGTAGTTCGTATTTCATACTTCCTGAACAGATTTTTGTTGTTTAATTAGTGTTCAATATTTGATTGGGACCCAGTGACTACACCTCCTGTTGCGTGTTTTTCTTGGAATTGCTGATATCAAGTTAACCTCGTTGGATGCATATCCCGGGCATGTCAGTGATTGATGAGATATGCCCATGGCACAGAGAGCTGTGGACTGCAGAATTATCCTTTCTATATTGTTAAGTATCTCTTGTTATCTCGTATTATTTGTAAATAATTGATGTTTGACATGAGATGGAGATGGTAATTTTTACAGATAGAATTAACATAAATTGGATTGTTCCCAATGGTGGCTTTAAAACAGCTCATTATTGTATGCAGTTGAGTATACCAGGATCCTTTGATCCAAATTTCTAATAAGAATTAGTATTCATATAATGAGAACAGATTATTTGCTTTACTTTAGGATTTTTTTTAACTTCTTGGCTGAATTTTCTGAATGTTATGAAGGAATAGTTATATTGAACCCAGTTCATTCCTCACAGGGGTGGGGGGCTTGCAATAAAGCACCACAAGGGTTGTATTAACAAAAGGATAAGCATTTTGAGTGTAGTAAGATGCCACCACATGAAAAAAAAAACTGTTTAATATATAGGTTTTTATGCTATTGGTGAAATAATATTAGACAACTCTACTACTGTAATGGGTAAGCAGAGTTGCAATGTTTTTTCTTAGCTGGGGGGCAATAACTCCAGCAATATTGCTGTCACCTAGAATTGAACCAGTTGTGTACCTGATTGTCAGAATGGGCTTGAAACAACATTCTTCAGATTTAGATGTAGACAGATGCCTTTTCATTAAACCTCTTTTAGCCACCATGTAGCTAAAAGAGCCAGCTACCAATTAGCTACCAAACTAATGAAACTGGGGAATCTATTCTGGGAATCTATATTGGGAATAATTTTATATACTACAACTTGAGCATGTGGTGAATTTGAAATATGTTAATTTGATTACTTTAAAAACGTGAATCTATACCAATAGAAAAGGAGGCGTTTTAATTAGATTTGCTTTATGTGCTTGATTATTTATGACTTTGGAAAGCAGTCGGGGACATGTAATGAAAAACTATACTTGCCCATCATTTGAGATAGACAGTTATTTTCTTGTGAATGCAATTTAAAAGGCTACCTGCCACATTTCATCTAAACACAGAGAGCTTAATTATAAGGGCTCTGAAAATGGACTCGTGCAGTGTTGCAAGACGTTCAGTTACTTCACACTAGTGGTTAGGGTAAGTGAACATATTCTCAAATGCTACATCCCCCAGCTATGCCATTTGTCTCCGATACAATTCAGTGCAACACACCTCGTTTCTTATCAAGCAACAATTCATATCAATAGATTTGTGCACAGTATTCAAATGCACCAACAAACAATCTACTGGAAGAACTTTGTGGATCAAGTAGTATCTGTGGAGGGAAATTAAGTAGTCGTTTGGGATAAGAATCCTTCATCTATACTGGAGTAGAGAGATGATGGCCAATTTAAAGAGGTGTGAGGGGTGGGAGAGGGGAAAGAGCTGGAAAGCAATAGGTGGCTCCACATGAGAAGAGACTGATTGGCAGTCAGGTGGGGTGAGGAAAGGGTGGAAAAAGTGACAGGTTAGGAAGTGAAAAGTGGTGGCAGCAATCAGTTTCAGATGATGTAATGTGATTGGAAAGTTAAATAAAGCATGGAACCAAACAAGGGAAGTAGGGTGGGCAGATGGGAACGGTGGTTAGGGACAAATGTGTAGGCGATGGACAGGTGGAGTAGGTGGGGAGATGAAAAATGTGTGATGAGCTGGCATAGGTTGAAAAGAAGGGCGTTTGTGAGAGTACCAGAGTAGATCAGAAAGAGAGGGAAAGAGACAAAGGGGGATCAGGAACAGCACATGCTTCGTAACCTTCACAATTTGCTGCAAATCTCGCACTTGTCCCATCGGTTACACACCTGTTAAACCGTGATTGGCAAATCACCCACAAATCACACTTTGTAGTCCCACATAATTCCATGGTATCTGGTGTTGACTGGCAGGGCACAGGGGTAGTCATCATTTCAGTCAATGAAACGTACTTTGGGAGCAGAGTACAACATGAAAACACAAGTAGATTGTGAGTTTAGAGCATGCATGCAAGAATGAATTTATATCTCAACCTGTTGTATGCTTTTATTGCCTCATCACATGCATGTTATTCTCACAGCCTTCTCTCAAGTGCCTATTCAGTTGACCAATTGATTCTGTATCTACCTCCCTATAAGCAATGAATTACAAATCATAATTACTCTTGTTTTAAGAAAGCTTTCCTCACTCCATATCTTTTGCCATAAATTTAAAAACTATATCTAATGATCCTCGAATCATTTGCAATCTGATCTTCTGTCATCTTTGCTCCAAAAAGAACAAGCTCAGTTTATCTAGTCTATTCCTATAGCTGCACCCACTCTTCTCTGGTACCATTCTAATTAATCGTTTTGCACCTCATTAGGACCTTTGCATACTTCCTGAAGTGTACAGAATTAAATGCAACAATCATAAAATCATTGTCATACAGCATGGCCCACCAATTCATGGGAGAATTGGAATTGTGTCAGGCCTTCCGTGACTCAGGGAAGTCGGGGAAGCATTCAGTTTCCGAGATAAATCTTTTTCTATTGGTTTAAATGAACCATTACAATTGTAATATTTTTTCCCTTGGCTAACTGTTTAGGAAACTTTAGGAAGAATGATAATTCAGAATTTATGATAAAGAATTCATAGAAGAATTAGCTTTCCATAACTCTGAAATTAATCCCTGTATTAAGAGAGAGTTGGATAGAACTCTAGGGGCTAGTGGAGTCAAGGGATACGGGGAGAAGGCAAGCACGGGTTATTGATTGCTGACGATCAGCCATGATGACAATGAATGGTGGTGCTGACTCGAAGGGCCAAATGGCCTCCTCCTGCACCTATTTTCTAGGTTTCTATCTAAAATATCCTTAAAGTACTGCCAATGGGATGGAAGGTTGAAACAGTTCCATTATGAGAAAGTAAGATATATGCAGTGGTTGAAATAATTTCATGTCTATAATGTGCTTTTTATCATACATTACCAAATGTTCTCTCCATTAAAAATGGAATTTGCCAAAGCCTGGTGGCCAGTGTGTGAATGACAATGTCGGTAATGAAGATACAATTGAAATATACACTGTCATTCAGATTCACTAGTCTTTCCAAATAACAATTATAAAATTGTATATGCATTGATGAAATAATATTGGAAAATATATTGAATAATAAATGTACATTCCCAAATCAGTTTGTTATATTTCTTAATCTGTTGAGCAGTTGAGTGAATTAATATGATGTATTGTGTTCCAAATTATTTGAATGTTTAAAAGTGTTTTAGAATTTGTCCCAAATTGCTGGAACATTTTTAAATAGTTACAAAAAGAGGAGGTAACAGATACTTGGGCTTCCCTTCAAAAACATGTATAAAACCCTTGCGCAAATAAATTTCAAATTCATAATTCTTGCAAACGTTTTAAATTTTTTACTGTCACCTAGAAAACCTGGCAGCCAATAAGCACACAGGAAATTTGCATAAACAGGAAATAGACACAAAGTGCTGAAGTAAGATAAAATGCTGGAGTAACTCAGCGGGACAGGCAGCATCTCTGGAAAGAAGGAATGGATGACATTTTGGGTCGAGACCCTTCTTCAGCCAGGAATATGATTATGACCATATAGTATGTTTGGGTCATTTTAATTGAGGGAAATATATTGGCAGGAAGACTGGAGAGAACATCCCTGTTATTAAGGTGTATTATATAGACGTGACAAAGCAGACCGTACTCAGCTGATATGTTTGAAGATACAACTGTTTTGGAGTGCTACATCTTTCATTTTGTGCTCAAGTCTCTAAAGTGAGATTTCAATCCACTATCATCTAACTCATAGGTAAAGGGCTACCAACTTAATGCACAAAGAAACCTTGAATAGATACTTCTAATAATAATCTGGTGTTATTTGTGTAGCGTTGGTTGTGGGAAAAATACAGCTATAGTTCTCTCATGTAAAGTCCATGATAGTCCATGGTGTTCATTGTTGAGATAGGATTGGTATTGGTTCAAGGACATGGTAGTTGGAAGAAAGTAGCTAAGCTTAGTGGGGTGGGACTTTTATACCTCCTGCCCAATGGCCACATAGTTGGTGGGGATCTTTGATGAGCGATGCTGTCTTCTTGAATCAGTGCCTCATAAAGATGCTTTTGATGGAGGGGAGGGTTGTGCCTGATCTGAAGCGGGTTAAAAATGTCTCAAGGATCTGATTTGTGCTGAACTACAGCTTGGCAGACTTTAGCAACATGCCATACAGAACTTTGGGAGTAGCTGAGATGAGTACAATGATTTTATTTAAATGACGTTAATTCATTTAAAAATTAACGGGTTGTGAATTTAGCCTCTATATTCCTATTTACATTTATTTTAATAAATAAACCACTGCTCAGTTAAAATAATGCAAACTTTAAAAATCTAGGTTCTGTTATGCCTAACACATAATTCAGATTTTGCCTTCGATATTCTCTTTGTTTCAATACAATTTACTGCTTGTACTGTCTAAAATCATTGTTTGTGTTGGTGGAATCAAGGGATATAACTGAAGGGCCCATTGGTACCAGCAGCAATGGGCCATACAGTCTGTTAACCCTACTGTGCCGAGTGGCGCCAGCAATGGCTGCCTCACCAACAATCTGTCTGTCCCTTCCATCCCTGTTGTTTTATTGTACGTTATAAATGTATATTTTAGTGTTCTTTAGCTGGTTTTATGTGGGGGTGGGGGGGTTGGTTGGCGGAAACTTAAAAAAAAATCTCTTACCTCGACAGAGATGCATTGTTTTTTCCCCGTATCGCATCTCCGTCCGCACTGCAGCAAAACATTGAGTAGACCGACAACGGGAGCTCCAATCTTGGGAGCCTGCGGGACCTGAACATCGCGGAGCTGGTGATCCCTTTGACAGGGATTGACCTCTGAACTCCAACTGCGGGAGCCTGCGGACTTTAACATCGTGGAGCTCGCCGATTCTGGTTAGAGACCGACTTCGGGAGCTCCAAGCCGCGGGAGCTTCGACTGCCCTGACAGATGGTTCAACTGCCCCGACCGTGGGAGAAAAATGAGGGAAGAAGATTAGACTTTATTGCCTTACATCACAGTGAGGAATGTGAGCAATCCGCTGTGGTGGATGTTCATGCTAACTTTTATGTAGTTGTGTGTCTTGTTGCTTGTCCTTTAGTATGTCTCTATGGTAATACGAATATAATTGTACCTTAATTGGTACATGTGACAATAAAAGACCTTTGAATAAGACCATGGCTGATCTGAGCTCAGCCTTCAAGTGTTTGTAAATGAATTACATTTCTGTATAAGGTGTACATTTAGGCATGGATGTCTAGCACAGCTATTTGGTTGAATAAGCAATTTAACGCGATATCCTTGTCTATTCGTGTTTCCCTGCATACTGTTCATTTCCTGAATTAAGAATAGAGAATGCATGCACGCACGTTTATTACAAATTTAGAATAAGAAAACATCAACAGACCAATAATAGTAGAGCAATTAAAATAAAAGCAGCTAGACTATCAACAAACTTACGTGAACTTTGTGAGCTGAATCTGGAATCCTAAAATCAGATGTTTTTCAGCATGCAAAATTGGCAATTCTTGTTATCCTTGGTGGAGTTCCTTTGTGTTACCTTTAATTAAGCTATGAATCATTTTACAGACGCTCCAAATTTATGTGAGAGCTACATCCCGTGAACCCTTGCGTAAGTCATATGTTACGTAAGTTGGAAACGGAAGTACTATTGTGCACGTGTAAATTTCCTATTTGGCGCGCAGACAACGTGGGGAGCTCCGAGGCGGAGACCATGTGGTGAGCTCCGGCGCAGAGACCACATGGGGAGCTCCGACGCGGAGACCACATAACTCGGAAATAAAGTAGTAGACTTAAAGAATTGCTTAAGTAAATACGTGCTTATGTCGCCTGTTATGTAGGTTGGGGCGCGCCTCTACTTCATAAACAGCCTATCCACATGTGGCCCTTCCTTCGGGTCGAAGAAGGGTCTCGACCTGAAACGGCGCCTATCTCCTTCGCTCCTTAGATGCTGCTGCACCCGCTGAGTTTCTCCAGCTTTTTGTGTAACCCTCGATTCTCCAGCATCTGCAGTTCCTTCTTTAACATTCTATCTGGGGTATTTACTTCGTCCTATTGATCTATCTACTCCCTGTCCTGCACTTTAGATCTCTCTTCTTCCTCTCACCTCCCATTTCGAACAAATGGTCTTTAATCAGGCTAACTAACTGTTTCTCTTCAACAAATGATGCCTGACCGCTGAGTGTTTTCAACAATCTGTTTTTGTTAAAGAGTTCCAACATTTGCAAATGACAGCATTTGGCATTAGATTAAAATAATTCTAATCATGTGATTTCTTTCTTGAAGGCTTATTTTCATAAGATGACAATGGGAGGAAGTCTCCATAGTAGTAAAGTCCATGAAGAATCTATGCCACTGTTCCAACTGTAGGAAACAAAATGGCTTGAATATAAAAGTCTTGTTCAATAGTGTTAATAGCAAATTGCTCAATTGTCATCAGGATATATGTCTAAGTTCAATCAGGTAATGCTTTGGAAGAGCACCATTTATTGACTCTTTAATAAGAATCCTCAAATAATATTTTTGGTCCATGCTCTGCAATCTATCATCTCCTTTTAATGACTACAGTGGCTTCCAAAAGTTTTCATACCCCTTGAACTTTTCCACATTTTGTCACGTTACAACCACAAACGTAAATGTATTTTATTGGGATTTTATATGATAGAGCAACACAAAGTGGCGCATAATTGTGAAGTGGAAGGAAAATGATACATGGTTTCCAAATTTTATTACAAATAAAAAACTAAAAAGTGTGGCGTGCAAAAGTATTCAGCGCCCCTGAGTCAATACTTTGTAGAACCACCTTTCACTGCAATTACAGCTGCAAGTCTTTTGGGGTATGTCTCTACCAGCTTTGCACATCCAGAGACTGAAATTGTTGCCCATTCTTCTTTGCAAAATAGCTCAAGCTCAGTCAGATTGGATGGAGCGCGTCTGTGAAGAGCAATTTTCAAGTCTTGCCAGAGATTCTCAATTGGATTTAGGTCTGGACTTTGACTGGGCCATTCTAACACATGAATATGCTTTGATCTAAACCATTCCATTGTAGCTCTGGCTGTATGTTTAGGGTCGTTGTCCTGCTGGAATGTGAACCTCTGCCTCAGTCTCCAGTCTTTTGCAGACTCTAACAGGTTTTCTTCCAAGATTGCCCTGTATTTGGCTCCATCCATCTTCCCATCAACTCTGACCAGCTTCCCTGTCCCTGCTGAAGAAAAGCATCCCCACAGCATGATGCTGCCACCACCATGTTTCACAGTGGGGATGGTGTGTTCAGGGTGATGTGCAGTGTTAGTTTTCCACCACACATAGCGTTTTGCATTTAGGCCAAAAACTTCAATTTTGGTCTCATCAGACCAGAGCACCTTCCTCCACATGTTCGCTGTGTCCCCCACATGGCTTGTGGAAAACTGCAAATGGGACTTGTTATGGCTTTGTTTCAACAATGGCTTTCTTCTTGCCACTCTTCCATAAAGGCCCGATTTGTGGAGTGCACGACTAATAGTTGTCCTGTGGACAGATTCTCCCACCTGAGCCATGGATCTCTGCAGCTCCTCCAGAGTTACCATGGG
Source organism: Raja brachyura (assembly GCA_963514005.1). Next base: position 19,824,251 of record OY740799.1, on the reverse strand, counting down.
CCTCTTGGCTGCTTCTCTGATCAATGCTCTCCTTGCCCGGCCTGTCAGTTTAGGTGGATGGCCATGTCTTGGTAGGTTTGCAGTTGTGCCATACTCTTTCCATTTTCGGATGATGGATTCACAGTGCTCCGTGAGATGTTCAAAGCTTGGGATATTATTTTATAACCTAACCCTACTTTAAACTTTTCCACAACTTTATCCCTGACCTGTCTGGTGTGTTTCTTGGGCTTCATGATGCTGTTTGTTCACTAATGTTCTCTAACAAACCTCTGAGGCCTTCACAGAACAACTGTATTTATACTGAGATTAGATTACACACAAGTGGACTCTATTTACTAATTAGGTGACTTCTGAAGGCAATTGGTTGACTGGATTTTATTTAGGGGTATCAGAGTAAAGGGGGCTGAATACTTTTGCACGCCACACATTTCAGTTTTTTATTTGTAAAAAAATTTGAGAACCATGTATCATTTTCCTTCCACTTCACAATTATGCGCCACTTTGTGTTGGTCTATCACATAAAATCCCAAAAAAATACATTTACGTTTGTGGTTGTAACGTGACAAAATGTGGAAAAGTTCAAGGGGTATGAAAACTTTTGCAAGCCACTGTATGTAATGTTTCTGTTTAGTGCAATAAATTTACCTTAAAATTATGGAATATTGGACGACATTCTTTTCAGTGAATGTGAAGTGAACTTCTTAATATTTCATTTATATATATGTTTCAACAACAAGAAATTCATTTTGTTATTTGTTGTTAACATTTTATGTTGGGGTTTTAATGTTGTTAATAAAACACTGGAAATATGAAATAGAAACAGAAGATATTTGAAAATGCAGGAGTTTGATAACATTTGTTCAAAGGAAGGGTTAAAATTTTGAGTGCAGATTACCCTACAGATCTGATCCTGGAAATGGGCAGGTATCTTAAAACAAAATAATGAGGGGAGGAAAAGCGACTTCATAAAGGGTCGTTTGTTAGGATTATTAACTTGAAGTATTTTTTAAGAAATGGACAAAATGAAAAATATTGTTTAATAACCATGGATTATTTTTGCTGGACACTAGAAAGATAATTAAAAAAATGCAGGACAATGTAGTAAAAATGGTTTCACAATGGAAAAAGAAGAGGGAAAAGGAAAGTTACTGGGCCATTAAATTGCAGAATTGAAAGAAATAGAGATACTGAACAGGACTTCAGGCAGGGCATGTAATTGCTATTATTGGGCCAGCTGGTAGTTATGCAATTGCCTTAAGGGCCTGTCACACTAGCGCGCGATTAGACGCGATAAGCGCGACCTACCGTGGTCGCTTTAGTCGTCCGGCCTCGCATGACCCTGTCCCACTGCGATCGCCGGAGTCTGGTGGAGTTCCGCGGACTCGTGTGGAGCTGGTGTCGACATCGCGCGTAGTGTCCAAAAACCGACACTGCTTAAAAATTACGCGCGGCAAAATCCTGTCGCGCGGAACGTGATGACGTTTTGACGTTGTGCGTCTTCAGCGTGGCGTTGCGTGATGACGTCACTGCCCGACGTCGTGCAACGCGCATGCTCATGCGCATCGTCACGTGATGAAAAATAACGTCCTTCCTTCGGACGTCGCGCGTGTAATCGCGCGCTAGTGTGACAGGCCCTTCACTCGCACCGGGATCGCCTGACCCCCACGCGACCCCCGCGTCCGAATTTGTCGCGCTTATCGCGTCTAATCGCGCGCTAGTGTGACAGGCCCTTTAATTTCCTTTTTTATCTACAAGCTCCAATGCTGTCTTTACTGTATTTTTGCCTTCATGTATTTTCTTTCTAGTCCTATCTATCTTTTGTAGCAAATAACTGAACTCTCCTTCCCTTGTTGGACTATTTATTAAACTCTTCTTTCCATGTTCTTTTTATTTAATAGAATATTATTTCAATTTGTGAATACATTTTTAATTTGAACACCTGCATGTTTTAAAAGTAGTATTAAAATTTAAGAAAGGCAAAGTGTTTCAAAGTAGAACAGAACCTATAAGGTCCTGCAGGGTCAGTTTGCAACATCATAGTATTTACATTATATGTAGGAAGGAACTGCAGATGCTGGTTTAAACCGAAGATAGACATTAAATGCTGGAGTAACTCAGCGGGACAGACAGCATCTCTGGAGAGTACGAGAGGTGATGTTTCGGGTTGAGACCCTTCACCAGTCTGAAGAAGGGTCTCAACCCAGAATGTTACCTATTCCTTCTCTCCAGAGATGCTGCCTGGCCTGCTGAGTTAATCCAGCACTGTGTGTCTATCTTAATATTTACATTATACATTGATTTCTTTCAATCAGAATAATTACATTTAATTATTTGTCACAACAGATCGTTATTGATCAGAATTTATAACTTGCCGGGTCAATGGTCCACTGCATGGAAATAGGCCAATCAGTCCATCATCCATGCCTGCTCTACCTTATCCAGCTAGTTCCCTTTTCTTCTCTCCCAGAAACCTTACAGATTATTTCCTTTCAAATGCTTATCCATATCCATGTAGAATGCCTTGATTGACTCCATCTGCACTATTGCAAATGCATTCCAAATGTTAAACTGTCGCTGACTACGAAGGATTTCCCTTGTGTCACTGATTGACCCCCAAGGAATTGTATTTAGATCCTTAGTAATGCTTATCCACATGCTGATCCCCAGCAGCATCTGAAAACACGGCAATGCACTAATGGCACCCAGCCTTGCTTCAACTTCACATCTCCTAACACCATCTACAAATGTTCAGACTACTTGTCTATTTTTATTAGCACTGCTTAACTCAAAATAGATACATATTATGCATGGAGACACTTCTGATTTTTAGTTTCTCATACATTCAGACTGGGTATCATATGTCGGAGAGTTGGCGACTAAACCGTCTCCCCCACCCAGTTTGACAGGTAAGGAGGGTGCTGTGGACCCCCAGCTGGACCAAAACAAGACCTGTCAAAGGGCGGATGAGCTTCTAGCAAGCCAACAGCCATCCACACTTCAGTAGAAGTTGCGATCACTGTCGTACATAGTATTGTAGGGAATGATGATAAAGCATACACACCAAAATCCGTCACCATTACCGTTGGAAACCAGCACCACAGCGCGGCTAATGTTTTCAACGATGATGATTCATATGATACCAAGCAAGGTACATCCATGTATCTCTGCAGGGCTTTCAGTAGCTGTGATATGTAATAACTTTCAGCAGCTGTGATATTTTTGTTATATTTCATTGATTGGTTTTATGTACCTTTTGTTATAATTTTGTGCCCATTCAATGAACTAAATTGCTCTCTGAAGTATCATTTCTATATAATATCTTTGTTTATGTTCCTGCAGGTAGATTGGATAGGCTAAGTAATTGAGTGTATGTATCACAGACCATTTTCACTCTCTTCATTGCTCAATATTATTTATTATGTAAACACCTATTGTACTCTTATTTCCCCAATATGTAGTAACTTTCACAGTTTGTACTGGATTTCATTTGCTTCAAATTAATTTACCGATCTATTATCAGAATGGTGGCTATTATCTGAATGGTGGCCGATTAGGAAAATAGGAGATGCAACGAGACCCGAGTGTCATGGTGCACCAGTCATTGAAAGTAGGCATGCAGGTGCAGCAGGCAGTGAAGAAAGCGAATGGTATGTTAGCATTCATAGCAAAAGGATTTGAGTATAGGAGTAAGGAGGTTCTACTGCAGTTGTACAGGGTTTTGGTGAGACCGCACCTGGAGTATCGCGTACAGTTTTGGTCCCAAAATCTGAGGAAAGACATTCTTGCCATAGAGGGAGTACAGAGAAGGTTCACCAGACTGTGTCCTGGGATGTCAGGACTTTCATATGAAGAAAGACTGGATAGACTCGGCTTGTACTCGCTAGAATTTAGAAGATTGAGGGGGGTTCTTATAGAAACTTACAAAATTCTTAAGGGGTTGGATAGGCTAGATGAAGGAAGATTGTTCCCAATGTTGGGGAAGTCCAGGACAAGGGGTCACAGTTTAAGGATAAGGGGGAAATCCTTTAGGACCGAGATGAGAAAAACATGTTTCACACAGAGAATGGTGAATCTGTGGAATTCTCTGCCACAGAAGGTAGTTGAGGCCAGTTCATTGGCTATATTTAAGAGCGAGTTAGATGTGGCCCTTGTGGCTAAAGGGATCAGGGGGTATGGAGAGAAGGCAGGTACGGGATACTGAGTTGGATGATCAGCCATGATCATATTGAATGGCAGTGCAGGCTCGAAGGGCCGAATGGCCTACTCCTGCATCTATTTTCTATGTTTCTATGCAAACTTTGTCCCCATCTTGCTTTAGTCTGTTACCTGATTCATTAGTTTAAATTAACACTATTATTTGAAAACTTGACCAAAATAAATTGCAATTTTGAATTGCAATTAGACTAATATTAATATTAGTCTGATTCTAATTAGACCAATATTACCTCATTAGAAGCTGAAGTTTTACGAGCAGCCACCAATCTACAGTAAAATAATCAGACATCTGTACGTCAAATTCCATGGGCTTACATAAACAAACAGTGGTACAAATCATTCAGGTGATTATTGATAGGCTTCAATAAAGAAATGAGATCTGAATCCCTGTTTAATATATAATATAATTTTGTTTTTAAGGTGAATATTACAGGTGGATATCAACTTCAGTAGTTGGCCTTACTATTAACCATACTACAGTAGTTGCTCTTGCCCTTGTTCTTCAAGGAAACTAATTTAACTACTTGTAGAAACTGCAGATGCTGATTTATAAAAAACGACGCAAAGTAGGCATCTTGAGGCAGTCGGCAAGAAGGCCATCTCAAGAAGGGTCCCGATCCAAAATGCCACCTACTCCTTACTATTTCGCATCAGGAACAACTGAAAACAGTCTCAATTTCCACCTTCACCCTAATGGCATCTACTCTTTTATCTGTCACAGTACTGGTTCTAATTTGTTAGTCTACTTGTCCAACACAAATATTGCATGTTCAGAAATTTTCACCATCTGTTTACTGAAAAAGTTATTATCTTCAATTTCAATTTTTAATTCAAATTCAAATAATTCAATTTTCAATCATTGCTCCTTGTCATTGATTCTGTCTCCGTTATTTATAACTGTCAGAAACTGAACCAAAGACATGAAACTACAGATGTTAAAACTTGAACAAAAAATAAAGTGCTGGAGGAACTAGCAGCATCTGCAGATGGAAATGGACAAACTGATGATGAATCCTGACACAAAATGTCATCTGTTCATTTCCCCCTACAGACGCTGCCTGACCTGCTAGAATATTGAACCAAATTGTTTTCCGCCTTAGTGTCAGATTTGATCCCAAGATGAGCCTGTACATATCTACAACAATCCATCGGATGCTCATTTTAAACTCTGTAACTGTCAGAGTGTCAGCTTAGAATATATAGGAGGATAGTAAAAGCTTCCTAAGGTATGTGAAGAGGAAAAAAATAGTTAAGACCAAAGTTGGGCCCTTGAAGACTGAAACAGGTGAATTTATTATGGGGAGCAAGGAAATGGCAGATGAGTTGAACAGGTACTTTGGATCCGTCTTCACTATGGAAGACACAAACAATCTCCCTGATGTACATCCCAGGGTACTTAAGGAAGTGGATCTAGAAATCGTGAACACATTAGTGATCATTTTCCAATATTCTATAGATTCAAGATCCGTTCCTGGATTGGAGGGTAGCTAATGTTATCCCACTTTTTAAGAAAGGCGGGAGAGAGAAAATAGGGAATTATAGATCAGTTAGCCTGACATCGGTGGTGTGAAGATGCTGGAGTGAATTATAAAAGATAAAATAGCGGCACATTTAGATAGCAGTAACAGGATCAGTCTGAGTCAGCATGGATTTACGAAGGGGAAATTATGCTTGACTAATCTTCAGGAATTTTTTGAGGATGTAACTAGGAAAATGGACAAGGGAGAGCCAGTGGATGTAGTGTACCTGGACTTTCAGAAAGCATTTGCTCAGGTCCCACATAGAAGATTATTGGGCAATATTAGAGCACATGGTATTGGGGATAGGGTACTGACATGGATAGAAAATTGGTTGGCAGACAGGAAACAAAGAGTAGGGATTAACGGGTCCCTTTCAGAATGACAGGCAGTGACAAGTGGGGAACCGCAAGGCTCGGTGCTGGGACCGCAGCTATTTACAATATACGTTGGTGATTTAGATCAGTGAGTGGGGGGTAACATTAGCACATTTGCAGATGACACAAAGCTGGGTGGCAGTGTGAACCGTGCGGAGGATGCTATGAGGATGCAGGGTGACCTGGACAGGTTGTGTGAGTAGGCAGATGCCTGGCAGATGCAGTTTAATGTGGATAAATGTGAGGTTATCCACTTTGGTGTCAAATTAAGGAAGGCAGATTATTATCTTAATGGTGTCAAATTGGGAAAAGGGGAAGTACAAAGCGATCTGGGGATCCTTATTCATCAGTCATTGAAAGTAAGCATGTAGGTACAGCAGGCAGTGAAGACAGTTAATGGCATGTTGGTCTTCATAACAAGAGGAGTTGAGTATAGGAGCAAAGAGGTCATTCTGCAGTTGTACAGGGCCCTAGTGAGACCACACCTGTAGTACTGTGTGCAGTTTTGGTCTCCAAATTTGAGGAAGGACATTCTTGCTATTGGGGGAGTGCAGCATAGGTTTACAAGGTTAATTTCCGGGATGGCAGGACTGTCATGTATTGATAGAATGGAGCGGCTGAGCTTGTATACTCTGGAATTTAGAAGGATGAGGGGATCTTACTGAAACATATAAGATTATTAAGGGATTGGACATACTAGAGGCACGAAAACGTGTTCCCGATGTTGGGGAGTCCAGAACCAGGGGCCACAGTTTAAGAATAAGGGGTAGGCCATTTGGAACGGAGATGAGGAAAAACGTTTTCACCCAGAGAGTTGTGAATCTGTGGAATACTCTGCCTCAGAAGGCAGTGGAGGCCAATTCTCTGGATGCTTTCAAGACAGAGTTAGATAGAGCTGTTAAAGATAGCAGAGTCATGGAATATGGTGAGAAGGCTGGAACGGGATACTGAATGTGGATGATCAGCCATGATAACAGTGAATGACGGTGCTGGTTCGAAGGGCCGAATGGCCTACTCCTGCACCTATTGTCTATTGTCATCTCCTGAAACATCCTCCTCACCTGTTTTACCTCTGGATTGGAATATTCATATCATGAATATTCATTATAATTGGTGGATTAAGATTTTATCTCTTATTCAATCCATAATAAACTGAGATAATTCAAAATGCTGATACCCAGGTACTATTACGCACCTCTATGCTCCCGACTTTACAATGGTTCTCAATTATGAACTTGAAGGTCTTCCTATATATTCTAATACTTCCCTTTGTCTGTCTTCTCTTTCAGCACCATGACTCTCTGCTCCCTAATTTATAGTTAGGCCATGAGCTGCCAAATCCATGCACCCTTGAAATCCCTTTCTATAATTCATCGCCATGCTATGAGTTAATCTTTAAGGAACTCCTTTAAATCTTTAATCCAGTTTCTGATTACCATGATTTCTCCTCAAGAGGCTCAAAGTCAAATTTTGTTTGACAATGCTTCTGTGAAACTCAGTGAAAGTTTTGCTCCATTCAAACACTGTATAAGACAAGTAGTTGTTGCCTTTTAATTAAAATGGGTCTCTATATTTCCGGACCCCATGTCATCGTTGCTACCCTCATAAGTATCTCCAACTGCTTAATGTTCTGCTTGATGAGCACCCAATCTCGATTCATTATCTCACTTTAGAATTCAACTACCCTAATGCCGAGTTGCTTTATATCCCATGTGGTCATCTCTCTTATCCTTACTGCTATGCACTGATCACTACTCCATTGCCCTGAATTTAATTCAAGTTCTCATCTGTAAATTTCTCCTCTGGTTTGTCAAACTCAGCTGTGCAACCCATATGCACCCTCCACGTAGCCTTCAATCCTCAAATCTCACCACCACAGTTAGCAAAATATTTGTGGTTGACAAGATTCTGTGGCTCGCTTTTTTAAAAACATTAATTATTGTGCATAACATGATAATTATATTGCTGAATAATTTTTAATGTTTATTTATTAGTAACAAAATTGGAGTGATAATACTGAGTTTTTAAATAACCAAAAAGCCCAAAACTTATTACGAGGCTGTAATGAGACAAAAAAATTCTCGTATTGGGCTCTCTCATAATAAAACATGGTTTGAATCTTAATTGTTCTGAGTTTACTGTGAGAAGTGATGGGCTGAATTAAACCGACTAACAGCTGGCGGTTCCATACCACGGGCTCTCAGCCTTGTGTGGTAAAGCTTGTTTCAGACTTTGCATGCATGCACTTCCAAATGTGAGACTTGTCTGACCGCCTGCTTTGTCACTGGTCACAATGGTGAGTTCAGCAATGGAGCACTGATGTGTTCGATACTGGGACGAGATGTACTATGTGTACAACTTGGCACTACGACTGGCTGAGATCCAAAGACAAACGTATTCCTTTGAGCGGGTGAATAACCATCTGGGCAAAATAAGATCAGATATGTGTTTAAATTGTTGATGATTAAATTGGAGTTTTAAGCAATAAAAAATATTATTTTTGAAATAGTTTTATTTGTACTATTTAAATTTTTTTATCTCTTTGACTATCAGAGAGAGGTATTTGGTTCAAAATGTTTAATACTGGCAACTGCTATAGTCCATCAGGGTGATCTCTCAGAGAGGGCGTCAGATGTCCACTCACCTTGTAAAGCCCACTTCAGCTCACAGAAAGGCTCTCAGCAGAGAGATTTTGCATTAGCTGTATCTCCTCCAAACCTACATGTTCTACTTTTATTCATGTATAATTAGTCTTTATTGGTTTGTTTAATTAACCATAGAGAATATGACTTTGACAGTGCCTAAGAGCTTTAATTCGTGTCTCAGGAGGACAATTTATTATATATTCAAGTGGTGCAAGCCAGTTACTAGCAAGTTGGACAGCTGACGATGTAAGTTTTTGCAGTGGTTGAATAGAGATATTGGGCTGTCAAAAGTTAACTGAGTTTATTGATAGTATTATTTCATCAATCTTTGGAATCTTTATAAGGCACAAAATCAATTAAAATGTTCTTGATGAAAATCAAATTGTTCCATTCCCATCCACAAAAGAAAATTTGTTATTCAATAATAAAAAATAAAAATCCAAATATATGGTTGCGGGAAGTCTTCAGAATTGAGCAATATAGAAGTGTAAGGAATAGATAAAAAATAAATAGAAACGGGGCAATAGATTGAAGTTTGAATCATTTAGGAACTGGAATTATGATATGGCATTACATTTTTTTATTGTGTAAAGGCCCTGTCCCACTTTCCTGAGTTACTCACGAACTCTCCCGAGTTTTCCCCCTTGATTCGAACTCGGAGAATTACGGAAATAGCCGTTCGTAGGTACTCGGGGTTATTTTTTTAACTCGTGGATATTTTTCAACATGTTGAAAAAAGGTCCCGACTTACCTGATGCCCCGAGTTCCTACGGCTGGCATTACGAGCCACTACGAAACATCTACGGACTCCATCGGGCTCCTACGAGCTCGCTACTGACATTACCCAACATTCCCCGAGTTCGAATCAAGGGGAAAACTCGGGAGTTCATGAGTAACTCGGGAAAGTGAGACAGGGCCGTAAGTATATTTTTAACTAATAATGTAGACTAAATCTTTCCAGGAGACATGAGTAACTACATGGGTGCTGGAGGAACTCAGTAGTTCAGAAGCATCTTTGGAGGGAACGCACAAGTGATGTTTCGGGTTTGGAACCTTCTGCAGATGGGTTCTAGTAGGAGGGAGAAAGTTGGAAATGAGAGGTGGAGGATGGACAAAGCCTTGCAAGTGATAGCTCGTAACAGGTGAGGAAGGTGATTGGCTTACCAGGATTTATTCTGCGTAGTGTTTTGATAATACAAATAATACTATAAAAAAGTAAAGATGAATGTAAGAATTTAATCAAAGTAATATGCTATTTAAATTATCTGAAATTAATACTTTTATAACTTTTTATGCTTTTACATAATCTGCAACTCCGCAGCAACAAGTATTTGTATCATGTCTATAATGAAGCAAAATGTCACAAGGCAGATATGTTCCCAAACAATATTTGATACAGTTACTGGGGAAATGGCCAAAATTGGGACAAAGAGATAGAATATCATAAAATAAGGAATTAGTGACTAAAATGTTTAGGAAGGGGTTTGAAAGATTAGAGAATTGACAATTGAGTAGATGGTTGTGACGGTAGAGCATTTAAATCCAGCAATAATCAAGAGACCAGAATTAGTTGATTGACCAATAGCCAATCTAGGATGAACTCAAGCACATGGGAAATGGAAGAATCAATGTTGTTAGAAAATAGCGGTATTTTTGATGATCTCAGATTTATGGATTCTAGAATTAGGGAGGGAACTGGAACAGTATTGGAGTAACCAAATAAAGAGGTAACAAAGGCAAAGATGAGAATAGGAACATAGTCAAGACCTGGGCATCTGTATCACCCTTTGCAACTGAATCCTTAACTACTTCTTCTTGCGTATGGCATGCACAGCCTTAAGTATATAAGTTGTAGGACAACATGTTCTATTTGATCTTATTTGACTGTGCACGGCGGGTTGATTGCATTCGTCGAAACAGGGCGGACCACGGGAAGGTTCCAATCTTCCACCCCAATCATTAAGTTACTCATTTGCAGGCCTCAATCAGTGGCCATCAATAACAACATCTCCTCAATGACCATCAACACAGGTGCACTTCAAGGCTGCACGCTTAGATCTTTGTTCTGCTTTCTTTACATCATGACCACGTCTTAGCGCAGCTCCATTGTAATCTATAAATTCACTACTGACATCATTGTAATTGACCGAATCACTCAACAGCATAGGGACAGATGAAGTTCAGGTGCTTGTGTAGTATAGTGTCTCTTGTTCAGTGTCTACACCCCCAAGGACTGAGCGTTGACTTCAGAAAGGAGCGGTTGGGAGACCACCTGTCCATTTTTGTCAGTGGTGGAAAGAGAAAGCAGCTTCAAATTCTTGGGCATTAACATCTCAGACCATCTGTCCCATGCCTAGCATATGAATGTACCCACAGAGAAAGTGCACCATTATCTCTACTTTCTTCAAAGTATAGAGAGATTCTGTAAGTCTCTGAATACTTTCACAAGCCTTTAGGGATGTACTATGGCATGTATCCTGACTGATTGCAACATAATCTGGTATGGTAATTCCAAAGCACAGGAACACAGAAGGCTTTAGAGAGTGGTGGACTCAGCTGTGTCCATCAAGGCCATAACCCATCCCTCCATTGAAAGCATCTACACAAGGCTTCTCAGGAAAGTGGCTTCCAGCACCAAGGATCCCGACCGTCCGGGCCATATCCGCTTCTCCTGCTACCATTGGACAAGAGTACAAACCCCTGAAATCTCACACTACCAGGTTCAGGAACGGCTTCTTTCCTACAACTATCAGGTTCTCTAACAAGCCTGGGAAAACCTAATCATACATAAACAAAGGAATACTACAGTCCACCTCTCTCACTACCATGGACTTTTATTTCTTTTTTTTGCACTAATGTTCTTTTGATCAGTCTTTTAGAATATTATGTGTAGTTTATGTATAATTTGGCTTATATGTGTCTAAATCTATGTGCCTCTCATGCAACTACAAGCTAAATTTTTCATTGTACTTGAATCTCACCATACTTGTGCATATGACAATAAAGTCAACTTGAATTGAACGGATTTTAAAGTGATCCCCAGCTTTGTTGTAGATATTTAATCTAATACCTTTATAACGTTCTTCCATTTACATTGTGAAACAATTAGTTTAGCAAATGCAGCAAAATCCACATTGAACACTTTCAATGCCTGAAAGTGAAAGTGCTCCATCTTTGAATAAAACTGTAACTCAGTGCATCAACTATTTATATCCAGTTATTTTGATTTATCCTTAGCAGGTAACTATGGTGTTTTATTTCTCAAAGGGCTCTAGGAAGATTTAATTTGGTATGTAACAAGCAGATTATTCTAATCAATTTTGTGCTCTTATATGTTCAGCAAAAGGCAAATAAAAAAACTTGCAATCTCATTTTGTTTCCCACACTGCAATGTGGGCCACTGTTCATGGATACCTTTCATGGATACCTTTGATGCACGAATTATGAGTAGCATGCATGGAGTGTCAAGACTTTAATCAGGCAGACTGGATATGAATAGATAACCACCTGTACACCAAGATGGGTGACCAAATTGCTCTAAATGGCTGAGATTCATTTTACGCACATGATTTATGTTTGCGTTCCGTCACTGCATTTTTATTGAGAAATTATCCTGCTATTTTCAGGAAGAGCTACAATAGGTTCTGTGTCCTTTGCTGTTTAAATTGCCTGTTATCTGCACAAATTGTCTTTGTTTACTATTTTCTGTGAGTCAAATGAATGAATGAATACGTTTATTGGCCAAGTATGTACACGTACAAGGAATTTGCCTTGGTGCTCCGCTCGCAAGTAACAACACGACATGCAGTAACAATTAAGAATGACACATAATACTTTAAACATTAATAATAAAACATAGTTTAAACATATGAATGATATAAAATACCAGAGCAAAAGGAGGTTACAGACTTTTGGTTATTGAGTTGAGCTACTGCTCGTGGAAAAAACCTGTTTTTATGTCTGTTTGTGGCGGCATTGACAGTCCGGAGTCGCCTTCCAGAGGGAAGTGCTTCAAAGTGTTTGTGACCAGGGTGAGAGGGGTCAGAGGTGATCTTGCCCACTCGCTTCCAGGCCCTTGCAGTGTACATTTCATCACTGGGGGGGAAGGTTTCAGCCAACAAACCTTCTCAGCTGATCAGACAATTCACTGCAGCCTCCAGATGTCGTGCTTGGTGGCTGAGCCAAACAGACCATGATGGAGAAGGCGAGGACAGACTTTACGATGGCAATAAAGAATTGGACCATCATTGCCTGTGGCAGATTGTGTTTCCTCAGCTTCTGCGGGAAGTACATCCTCAGTTGGGCCTTTTTGACTGGAGTCGATTTCATGTTCTTAGAGATGATGGTTCCAAGGAACTTAAAAGACTCCACAGATGTGACTTTGGTGTTGTTGATGATGAATGGGGGGAGGGGAGGGGAAGCTCTCCTAAAGTCTACTATCAATTCCACTGTTCTAAGAGCATTGAGCTCCAGGTTGTAACATAGGCACCAGGACACCAGCTGTGTTACTTCCTGTCCGTAGGCAGATTTCTCCCCATCCTGGATCAGTCCAATCATGGTTATGTCGTCTGCACACTTGAGAAGCTTGACAGAGGAGCCTGTGGAGGTGCAGTCGTTGGTGTTGAGAGAGTAATTGGCCTGTCCCACTTAGGCGATTTTTTAGGCGACTCCAGGACACTGCAGTCACCACATGTTCCGTGTTGTTGCCGGGAAGTCGCCTTCATGGTCGTGAGTAGTTTCCGCATTCTCAATAGACAATAGACAATAGGTGCAGGAGTGGGCCATTCGGCCCTTTGAGCCAGCACCTCCATTCAATGTGATTTTTTAGAGCCCTATCTAGCTCTTTCTTGAAAGCATTCAGAGAACCCGCCTCCACCGCCTTGTGAGGCAGAGAATTCCACAGACAATTCCATAGACACTAGTTCTCGGAACTAGGCGGCTTCATTCTGGTCAACGCTAATTTTTCAATCTGTTGAAATGACCGGAATGAAACCGCCATGGAGAGTAGCAGGGATTCTCATGCTGTAGGTGCAGTGGTAGTGGGTTGCCAGGAGGTTGTAGGTTCTCGTAGGTTGTAGCTGGTGCTAACTGGTGAATTTCATTGGTTCATTGGGGAAAAAAACGTAAACAATAGTTTTCAGAACCAAGGATAACCATTAATGTTAATGTCCGCCGAGCTTCACAGCTTCTCTGGCTTCTTAAAAGTTGTCTGCATCCCTTCTCCCCCCCCTCTCCCTCTCTTTTAAAGGACTTAAGTGACCCTTCCCATACACTGTGCTTTCACTGTCTTAATTACAGCGCCAACCTTCCTGTTCATCGTGGTGTGTGTCTATGTCACATTGGTTTTGCACCGTGTGAATTTCATTCAGACAACGCTCCCCCTGCTTTCCCTGTCCACCGCCTGCATAACTGGCTGGTGAAGGAAGCGATGTGTGTGTGTGTGTTCCACTCTGACAGTCGCCGTTCCAGTCGCCGGTTTTTCAGAGACCTGCTACAACTTGACAGTCGCCTGAAAAATCGCCTAAGTGGGACAGGCTCATAAAGGAGAGGAGAGAGTACGCAGCCTTGCGGTGCTTCTATGCTGAGGGTCTGCGGATCTTGCTTTCCAGCCTCACGTGCTGCTTCCTGTCAGTCAGGAAGTTGGTGATCCACTGACAGAGGGGTTCAGGCGCAGTCAACTTGGAGAGTTTGGAGTGTAGTAGCTCTGGCACAATGTTATTGAATGCAGAGTTAAAATCAACAAACAAAATCCATGCATAGGTCCCCTGACGGTCTAGGTGCTGCAGGATGAAGTGCAGGCCTAGGTTGACTGCGTCATCCACAGATCTATTGGTCCGATATGCAAACTGCAGAGGGTCCAGCAGTGATATTTTTCAGCTTGGCCAGCACAAGTCTTTCAAGGGTCTTCATGACTACAGAGGTCAGTGCGACAGGCCTGTAGTCATTAAGACCAGTAATCCTTGTCTTTTTGGGTACAGTGACAATAGTGGAGACTTTGAAACGGGCAGGAACAGTACAGGTTTGCAGTGACTGGTTGAAAATGTCTGTGTAGACCGGTGCCAGTTATTTGGCATAGAGTCTGAGGGTAGATGGAGAAACATTATCCAGTCCTGGAGATTTCTGACTTTTCTGTCTTCTGAATAGCCTCTCCACCTCCTCAATTTCTATTGTTGATGATGGGAAGTGGCAGACTGATACATAGAAACATAGAAAATAGGTGCAGGAGTAGGCCATTCGGCCCTTCGAGCCTGCACCGCCATTCAATGTGATCATGGCTGATCATCCAACTCAGTATCCCGTACCTGCCTTCTCTCCATACCCCCTGATCCCTTTAGCCACAAGTGCCACATCTAACGCCCTCTTAAATATAGCCAATGAACTGGCCTCAACTACCTTCTGTGGCAGAGAATTCCAGAGACTCACCACTCTCTGTGTAAAGAATGTTTTCCTCATTTCGGTCCTAAAGGAATTCCCCCTTATCCTTAGACTGTGACCCCTTGTTCTGGACTCCCCCAACATCGGGAACAATCTTCCAGCATCTAGCTTGTCCAACCCCTTAAGAATTTTGTAGGTTTCTATAAGATCCCCCCTCAATCTTCTAAATTCCATCGAGTACAAACCGAGTCTATCCAATCTTTCCTCATATGAAAGTCCTGACATCCCAGGAATCAGTCTGGTGAATCTTCTCTGTACCCCCTCTATGGCAAGGATGTCTTTCCTCAGATTTGGAGACCAAAACTGTACGCAGTACTCCAGGTGTGGCCTCGCCAAAACCCTGTACAACTGCAGTAGAACCTCCCTGCTCCTATACTCAAATCCTTTTGCTATGAATGCTAACATACCATTTGCTTTCTTCACTGCCTGCTGCACCTGCATGCCTACTTTCAATGACTGGTGTACCATGACACCCAGGTCTCGTTGCATCTCCCCCTTACCTAATCTGCCACCATTCAGATAATAGTCTACCCTCATGTTTTTGCCACCAAAGTGGATAACCTCACATTTATCCACATTGTACTGCATCTGCCATGCATCTGCCCATTCACTCAGCCTATCCAAATCACCCTGCAGCCTCCAAGCATCCTCCTCACACCTAACTATACACCCCAGCTTGGTATCATCTGCAAATTTGGAGATGTTGCATTGAATTCCCTCGTCCAAATCATTAATATATATTGTAAATAGCTGGGGTCCCAGCACTGAGCCTTGCGGCACCCCACTAGTCACTGCCTGCCATTCTGAAAAGGACCCGTTTACTCCTACCCTTTGCCTCCTGTCTGCTAGCCAGTTCTCTATCCACATCAATACTGAACCCCCAATACCGTGTGCTTTAAGTTTGTATGCTAATCTCTTATGCGGGACCTTGTCGAAAGCCTTCTGAAAGTCTAGATATAACACATCCACTGGTTCTCCCTTATCCACTCTACTAGTTACATCCTCGAAAAATTCTATCAGATTTGTCAGACATGATTTACCTTTCGTAAATCCATGCTGACTTTGTCCAATGATTTCACCACTTTCCAAATGCGCTGCTATCCCATCTTTAATAACTGATGTTGGGCAGCAAGGCGGGGGTGAGTTGTAGACGAGGGCCCAGTCTTTGCAGACTGGAGTCAGGCTGTAAGTGGGTGTTAAGTGGTGATTGGAGAGGGATGGGTGGGATAGGGCCCAATCTTTGCAGACTAGTCGGGCTGTGAGTGTGAAGTGTTGGTTGGGGAGGGGGTACCAGGGTTAGGTTTCTGTTTATCGAACCTTCAGTTGAACTCGTTCAGGTTGTTGGTCAGCTGGCGATTGTTCAAGCAGTGGGGGATTCTCTAGCCCTATCTCATTGGCAGAGGGCATGGTGTTAATAACAAACCACTTGTATTATGAGGTGGTTATAGATTTCTCATTTTCAGTCAAGGGTTACAGCACCTTCTGGATGTCCTTGCATTACCAAGCAAACACTTTTCCTAGTGGCTATTGTTTATTTCATTATGTGATATTAGTAAATGTAGATGTTTTGCCACCATAACAGTTGAAAGTTAAGCCTATTCTTTAACCTATTTTCTGTTGATCTTTATACCTTTCATATCTATATTTTCTATACAGATTTAATTCTAATTTATATTTATATTTCCTGTTTTTTTCCTTCTTTATTTTGACAGTGCATCTTTCTAGAAGTTTTTAAGTCTAATTGGTTAAAGTGCCTTAATGTTTTTTTGGCCGACTCAAAGATGCCACAAATCCGCAGCTGTGCCACAAAAAAAAGGGATCGGGAGTCATAAAACTGAGGAAACTCTGTTCCCCTATCAGCAAAATGAATGGCATGGGTCATTTGTTTATGAATGACAACAAATTATGGACCATTTATTTTAATACTTTGCAGAGACGTCTTGTATCCCCTGGTGCTGTTGAGTGCAGCAAGCTAAGAGGTTTACTGACCATTAATGCTGACATGACATTTCCACATTCAGCCTTAAGGAGAATTCCTTTTGGAGACCACTGCCATGGTGATGAAAACAAGATAGAACCATTGCCTGAATTCCTAGTTCGAGAATCGACTCAGAAAATATTCAGATTAAGGTGTGAAGATTGCAGTGTTAGAGTGAAAGAAAGGAAGACTGTTCCAATTTCCAGATGCTTAAGATGCATTTTATTTTTTTTATTTTTTTTATTAGAAGTATATACATAATAAAAACATTTTGTTTGTTGCAGTCAGACATTATTAATATTGTTTGTATTATCAATTGTATAATAATTGTACTTCTATATATTTTTTTAAATTTTTATATAGATAGAAAATAATAGGGAGGGAGAGAAAAGAAACCAAAAAATTAAAAGAGAATGGAATAATCAGCTAATTATACATCATGGGAGATATGTCCGTGGATTATAAAATGTAATTCTTCATGTAATCCTTGATTCGGGTTTCAGTCAGGTTCTCGTGCCGAACCGGTTTGCCCATTCAAATATTCAATGAATGTCCGTCCAAAAATGATTAATTTTTATACAACTTACAAATGTGTGCGTTAAGTTAGCCTCTGAGTGCTGACATTTTTCACTAATAGGAGATATGCTTGGGAAAATTCTATTTAATTTTGTTTTTGAATAGTGCAATCTATGTAATACTTTAAATTGTATTAAAGAGTGTCGAGCATTTAACGAACAGTGATGTATATGTTGTAAGCTTTCGACCCATATTTCTGGCCTTATTGGTTGGCCTAGTTCATTTTCCCATGATTGCCTATATATTTCCGTTGTGGGTGCATCATTATCTAATAGGATATTATAAATATAAGATATCAATTTTTTTGTGTTAGGGTGTTTATTCAAACATTCATCAAGAATTTCTGTCTTTCTATTTCTATAGTCCTGTGTATTTGATTTAGCGTAGTCTCTAAGTTGTCGGTATCTAAAGTAGTCATTTGAGTGAAGCCCATAAATTTGTTGTAGTTCCTGAAATGAGAGGAATGTACCTTTCCTGTAGAGATGACCCATCTTTGTAATTTCGTGATTTTTGCATTGTAAAAAACCTTTATCCATCATTGAGGGTTTAAATGTAGGGTTGTTTACAATGGGAAGAAGTAGTGGTAAATTATCCAATTTTAGTGTCTTTTTTAATTGTTTCCAAATGCATATTCCACTATATATTATGTGTTTTTCACCATCGGTATTTTTGCTTAATTTAGTAATAGCAAATAAGATCGACCCAATTTCAAAAGGTAAACAGTCTTCCTTTTCCATTGCAAGAGGGCATGACATGAGGGGGTGCCTCAGTGATCTGTGTTGGGTCCACTGTTGTTTGTCATGTACATCAATGATCTAGATGATGGGGTGGAAAATTGGATAAGTAAGTATGCAGATGATACTAAGATAGGTGGTGCTGTGGATAATGAAGTAGATTTTCAAAGTTTACAGAGAGATTTGGACCATTTGGAAGAGTGGGCTGAAAGATGGCAGATGGAGTTTAATGCTGATAAAGTGTGAGGTGCTACATCTTGGCAGGAGAAATCAAAATAGGACGTACATGGTAAATGGTAGGAAATTGAGGAATGCTGTGGAACAGAGGGATCTAGGAATAACTGTGCATAGTTCCCTGAAGGTGGAATCGCATGTAGATAGGGTGGTAAAGAAAGCTTTTGGTGTGCTGGCCTTTATAAATCAGAGCATTGAATATAGGAGTAGGGAAGTAATGTTAAAATTGTACAAGGCATTGGTAAGACCAATTCTGGAGTGTGGTGTACAATTTTGGTCGCCTAATTATAGGAAGGATGTTAACAAAATAGAGAGAGTAAAGATGAGATTTACAAGAATGTTGCCTGGGTTCCAGCAACTAAGTTACAGAGAAAGGTTGAACAAGTTAGGTCTTTATTCTTTGGAGCGCAGAAGGTTAAGGGGGGGACTTGATTGAGGTAATGTTTTTCAATATAAAATATTCTGATGTAATTTGTTCAATAAAGGCGGAAAGTTACATTTAAATAAAGAAGTATATGTCTTTGTTACATAAATTCCAAGATATTTAAATTTTTCATTTATTATTTTAAAAGGAAATAGTTGTAATATATGTGGGTTACTTTCCATTATTAGCATGATTTCACTTTTATTCCAATTAATTCTGTATCCTGAAAACGAGCCATATTGAGTTATTAAATTTAATAAGTTTCTGATACTAACTTCAGGTTTTGTAATGTAAATTAATACATCGTCTGCATATAAGGAAATGTTATTCTCAGTATCTATAGTGTTATACCCATATATTTCAGGATGTGACCTCACGCTTTCTGCTAATAATTCTATTGTGAGTGCGAATAATAGCGGGGATAATGGACATCCTTGTCTACAGCCTCTAGATAAATTAAATTTAGCTGATAACATTTGATTTGTCGATATTCTAGCTGTTGGGTTAGTATATAAAAGTTTTACCCATGTACTAAACTTCTCGTCCAATTGAAATTTTCATAACCGAAAATAAATAGGGCCATTCCACCTGGTTGAATGCTTTCTCAGCATCTAACGAAATAATTGCTAGATCCTTGTTAGTACTTCTCTTTGTGTATATAATATTGAATAATCGTCTCGGGTTATATGAAGAGTAGCGTTTTGGCATAAATCCTGTTTGCTCCGGGTGTATTAATTTATTAATCACTGTGCTTAATCTTTGTGCTAGGATTTTAGTTAATATTGTTCGATCAGTATTTAGTGGAGCCAAAGCTCTATATGAACCTGGATCATCCAGGTCCTTATCTATTTTTGGTATAAGTGTTATTATAGATTCATTTAGCGTTTCTGGTAATTTCTGTTGGGTATAGATATGTTCATACAGTGTTCTTAAACGCGGAGCAATCAGGTCATAGAATGTTTTATAGAATTCAGAGCCTATGCCATCGGGGCCCGAGGATTTACTGTTTTTTAGAGATCTGATAGACTCTTCAATTTCTTTTACTGTTATTTCAGCGTCTAATAATTCTCTGTCTTTCAAATCTAACCCTTTAAGATTGCATTTTTGTAGGAATGCTTCTGTTCCTGTCCGGTGATCTATCATTTTAGCTGAGTAAAGGTTTTGATAATATTGCAGAAATCTCTCATTAATATCCTTAGATTGTACTAGTGGTTCTCCTGTTTCTGATTTTAATCCTATGAATTGTTTTTCCCCGTCCAGTTTCCATAATTGACCAGCTATAATTTTTGTGGTTTATCACCAAATTCAAAATGTAATTGTTTAGTATAATGGTAAAATGTTACAACTTGGTCTGAATATATTTTATTTAATTTATACTTAAATGCTGCAATTTTATTGTGTTTTTATCATAGTTGGTGTAGCCGCATTTTCTATGTCTAATTGTTTTATTTCCCTTTCCAATGCCTGTTGTTTAGCCCGATTCTCTTTATTATGAAATGCTTGGGAGGAGATCATAGCTCCTCGAGTAAATGCTTTAAATGTTTCCCAAAGTAGGGAGGCAGACTTTTCTGGGTTATCATTGATTTCAAAGAACATATTAATCTGTTTAGTGAGATATTCCTGACATACTTTTTCCTTTTAAATTTGTGGATTGAGTCTCCATTGTAACTGTTTATCCGTCCTTCCATTTAATTTAATCATAAATGTTAAGGGAGCATGGTCCGAGATTATAATATTGTGATATTTCGAGTTATAAGTAAATGGAATAAGCTTGGAGTCAACCAAAAAATAATTTATTCTTGAATATGTTTTGTGTTCTGTTGAATAAAATGAATATTCTCGTCCGGTTGGGTTTTCTATTCTCCAAACATCCTTGATATTACTAGTATCTATATATGCATTTAATAAGTCACTGGACTGCGATTTTGTTTTCCGTTGTCTTGATGATCTATCTAAATAGGGGTCTAATGTACAATTTAAGTCTCCTCCGATTATTAAATTGTGTTGTATTAATTCCGGAATTGTATTCAATATTTTCTTAAAAAAATGAGGGACTATCAAAATTTGGTCCATAAACATTAATAAGTCAGTTTTTGTGCATATAATTCACCTATTAATACAATATATCTACCATCACTGTCCGTTATAGTTGATATATGTTTAAAAGGTATCCCTTTATGGATTAGTATTGCAACACCTCTGGATTTATGTGTGTATGAGGAATGATACACTTTATCAATCCATTTAGCTTTCAATCTATGCTCTGCATCCTTTTTAAGGTGAGTTTCCAAAAGAAATATTACATCTGTTTTAAGTGCTTTTAAATGTGCTAATACTTTACCTCTCTTGATTGGTTCGTTAATACCCTTAACGTTCCAACTACAAATGTTATTCCTTCACCCCCAATCTTCATATTCGAATCTTGCATCTTTGTTTGGAGCAGATGGATCAGCTATAAAAGAGCAGATGGTTCAGCTCAACAAGCTCGACATTACACCCGAACATCAGATAGATTAATTTTAAATCCCGTTGGTCTTTCTCGCGTAGATATCTCCTTTGATAAAACTTATGACTCCATTCAAATTAAAATGAAAATAAAGTATTATATTAAAAAAGTGATATAATAAGTGGTTCGTAAAGTGAAAAAAGAAATAAAAAAGTACATCTATAAGTAGTGCAGTTAGTGATAGCCATACTAACATGGCTAGCCATCTACCAATGTCCTTAGCCTTTGAAAATAAAACTTAACTAGCTCCATGCTCTCTTTAAGATGGCATTTCCATAGCGATATTTTACTGGGGAGGGGGGGGACATTTTAAGTTCCAAAGTATTCATATTCCATTAGTAAAAAATATATATTTTTTAACTAAAAAGGTCAACTATTATCAAGATATAGTATAAATCTCATTTATATCAAAAATAGATAACAGAAGAGAAAAAAAAGTGAAATCAAGCTTTAAATCCAACCGTACTTATAATTGCCATTTTAACTAATTCTAAGTAATTCAATTATAAGTAATTAGTAACCATTAGTAATAGTTATTAGTAGTACCATAAATATAATTAGTATTTATCAGTTATTGATGTTAATAGTAACTATGAGTGTAACATGTCCATAGGGAAAGCCTTATTCAGCAATCCTTATCCAATTTCAATTGTCCTTAGGAATAACAGCTTAAATTCCATCCGATCTTTACAAAGTTACATTGTTCGTTGACGTCAGGTGCTTTGTAATTAATATTCAGTCGTCAGGCACATTCTTGATCTTCTGGGCGAACTCCAATGCATCCTTAGAGTTGGTAAAGATATGTTCATTCTGATTGTAGGTAACTCTTAATGTAGCCGGGTACATCAAGCCATACTTCAGATCTTTCACATCCTTAAGTATTATTTTTGTCTCTTTAAACAGCGCTCTCTTCCTGGAGACCTCCACAGGATAATCTCGGGAAATACTGATCTTATCTCCATCGTATATGAGATTCCTGGTACGAACTATTTTTTTCATCATCTCCTCCAGTACATGGTCGTATTGCACCTTTACTATCATTTGTCTTGGTGAAGCATCTGCCCGAGGGCGACGTCTCATCACTCTATGTGCTCGACCTAGCAGAGGCTTTTGATCCAGATTTAAGACTTTTTGCAATAAGTCTGCAGCAAATTTGCGGGGGTCTCGTTTCCCCTCTCTTCCTTCTTGAATGCCGACGATTATTAAATTCTGACGCCTCTGACGTCCTTCCAGTTCAGTGCATTTTTCAGTTATTTTACTCAGTAATTCTGATAAGCGTTGGTTTTCTCTGATAAGCTGTTTTGTCGTTTTGGCAGTTGTTGAAGCGATCTCCTCTAAATTGGTTATTGCTATAGTCTGTTGATTCAGTGCTTTCTCAATGGGCTCCAACCTGTCATTAAAGCTGGACTCCCATCGAGTTGATTTTGACGTCCTACCTCCGCATCCATCTCCGCAATCTGTTGATCCATCTTTTCTTCCATTTCTTTCTTCCATTTTTCCGATAATTCAAGGACGGTGGAGTTGATTTTTTCCTTCATTTCCTCCTTAAACTCTTCCTTAAAAAAATTGAAGCTCTTCTTTAAAATTCAATCTCTTCAGTTCTTCCTTTATATTTTTAATTTCCTGAGTTAGAAAAATCCGAAGATCTTCGATCTCAGATTTTTTAGGCTTTGGCTTCCTTGGAACATCTTCGTGGGGCAACGTTGTACCTGAGCCCGAGGCTTCAGTCGGGCCTACTTCTTCCAGTGCCTGTTTTGGCCTGGCAGTCCGTTTCGGTAGCTTGGGGGGGGCGGGGGGGGGGGGGGGTGGTGTATGTTGCAGAGTCATACCGGAGTCGCGCGCCTGATGACGTTACTCACGTGTTGCAGGC
The DNA here is from genome assembly GCA_963514005.1 of Raja brachyura. The sequence goes on along the minus strand of OY740799.1, from coordinate 19,800,740 downwards.
AGCCGGTGCAGTATCAGCAGGTAGGTCAGTTTTTCTCCCCGTTTTTTTACGGATTTTTTATGAAGCTAGCTGGTGCTGGTCTCTAGCCCTGCATAGCGCCACCGGAAGTCGCTTAAGCATTTTCTTTAAGTATGCTTCATCTTCATTTTACCAGTCCCAAAAAGAAAAGCATTTGGTGTGATTTAAACAGTAGCCATGTGTTTTACTGAGATTTTGACAAGAGGTCTACTTGTTCATATGCAGCATTTAGAATTGAGTTCTATCCTTGCACAGAGAATCACAGACTCGCAACTATATTCACCACATATTGATACTTCAGTAGTGAGACCAACTTGGATTTGTTTTGCATAGTAAATCCTCAAATAGAGATGATTACAAGGGCCTGTCCCACTTACGCGATTTTTTTGGTGACTTGCCGGCACCCATCATAGTCGCAGCAGGTTGCCGAAAGTTTTCAACATGTTCAAAATCCATCGGCGACCAGAAAAAGGTACGATTCTTTGGCCGACTACTTGCCACCAAACAGGCGTCACCCCGCGACATTTTTTATGATCTGGTTAGGATCTGGCTAGGATGAGTTCTGCCTGTTTAATTTGTTAACAGGCTCGCTGAATAATATGAGTATATTTTTCATGTCATCATTCTTCTTTGGCTAGCTAGATGTGTATTTGCCACTTTTCAAATTCTAACCTAAACATTAAAGTCTAAACATAATTGAAGATCAATTAGAGTTTTGTTATTCACATAAATACTATCTTTGTGATGCAAGTAATTCTTTTGTAGAGTATTTTGAATCCTGTCACTCTGCTATGAAACCCTTAAGTATCTTTCCTAGTATGTATGTATGTGGTATGTTTGCAAAGTCACATCACTCATCCAGTAATTTTGGCCTTTTATAAGAAAATCCTGATGTAATAGATATGGCTGGACTCGGGGGTCATCATGTTGGCAGATGTAAATGACCGTGATTAAATAGTGACTGACTGGAAATAGCTTGTTTTATCACTTGACAAGAGGGAGGGGGAACAAAAAGCTCAGCTGCAGTTTTTCCACATTGGGTCTGGTTTGAGAGGAGATTTCTGGATGCATGTGCTCCATATCCTCAGCACAGCTGAGGCAAATGCTGTCACAATCATCTTTTTATTCGCCCAAACTGGATTTTAGCATTGCAGGTGGTCTACATCTAATGAAAGGCCGACAAATTGAACATCTAGGAAAACATTTTTTCTGAATTGAAGATTATAATTTTTTACCAGAAAATATACATGACTGTAAATTGTGATTTTAATTGTAACAATAATATTTAACTCTAGGATGCCTAAATAGTAAGATTAAACGAGAACTTACCAGTTTGAAGTTTGATCTTGATTTTATGAGGAGTTACGTTGGTGATTACGTGAAGAAGCCCAGCCAGTTAATCTTCAAAGCAGCGGTATGAAATCACAGATAACCAAAATCGAAGTAAATATAGTAAGATTAGCAGCCTGAGAACCACCAGATGATCCTTATGAGAGAGGGTTGGGCGTGGAGGGCATGTAATCACCAATGTCACTCCTCATAAAATCAAGATCAAACTTCAAACTGGTAAGTTCTCGTTTAATCTTACTATTTTATTTTGGAGTCACATGAGTGATTCCGTGAAGAGTTCAAAGCCCTGTGATTTCATGCCGCAGATCCAAATCTCAGTGTCTCACTGAATCGATTGACTCAGGATGAGTGAATAATCAAAAAATGCATTAAGCATGACATTAAGTCAAATGTATTAATGGTTTATGTTAATAAAGACATCAATTGCAACCCCTGTATCTCAGGGGAGGCTAAAGTGGACGCAAAACATAATGGGCAAAACCCCAGGTCAGTAACCGGTCTATGGTAAAAAAAAAAAGATCAATTCAGTTGCCCATCCTGTGGTCGTGAGGATATGGTAGATGAGAATGACCATTGCCCTGGCCGCTATCGTTAATGCTGCCCTGGTGGAATTAAATATACAATCGTCAGTGTTAATACCTGCATAAACCAGAACCTGCTGCAGCCACCTTAAAATAATCTGAACCGACCTTCCTTTGTTTGTTGCTTAATAATAAATGCTGATTCCACACTTCTTAGGACTCTGGTGGCCTTGATATAATATAGCAAGCCTGCACTCCCACATAGACGTGAGTCCGTGGGGTATCCGAAAAATAATCTTAATCCTGCCACCCCTGGTCTGCTCTGCTTGTGTTGATCAGAAATGTAAAATGTAATGGCATCTGCAGCCAATTCCATCCTATCTAGCCACAGCGTTTGCAATGTTAGCCCTCGTTGTGCTGATATTAGTGTCATGACTAAGGATGTAGCTGGAACCCCCTGGTGAAGTAATGTTAACACATTTTCAATATCCAAACTGCATATTCTTGCAATGGGAGAACTTGTGTTATGATCTCTTGTACAACTTGATATCCGGGGTTGAACCCGACAGAGTGGTTCCCGTTTGTTGCAGCTGTAGTGGCTCTATAACTGAATTATTGTCAAAGACCACTTGAGAATGAACTGGAAGACGTCAGTAATCTGTACCATATTAAATGTAACATTAACAGTTAAACAAAATCGCTTCCGATCTCCTCAATAGGAATGTGCTGCTGTTTTTGGGTGCTATCCCTGCACTCTGTAGTGAGCACATCCATGGTTTTATTATGCAGAGGCCGGTTTCCTGAACCACAATTTGAACCAGCAAAGTTTCCGTTTTTTAGAATAACCGTATACCGTTGTATTATTATGCCTGACAGATGCAGGCAACATGGCTGCTTAGCCAGTCTGACAGTACGAAACCTAAAGCGAGGTCTTGCTGACTGTTTTAAGACCCGACTAATGAGGCAAAATGGAGGAAGACATAAAAGAACATTCCTCCTTTTTGTAGCGATAATGTATTTCTCCGCACTGTTATGCCACATATTTTTGCAATCAGTGAATAAACATGAAACCAACATGTCGATATTCGATGTAGCATTGAACCATACTTTCATAATACTTTGAGATCCAATACCTATTCTGTGTTGTCATCGATCGTTACTGGATGATACACCAGTGGCAAAGGAGATTAGGTAAATTTTTACAGGATACTTTTACTTGATTGCCATGTGACTAACATATGCCACCACCGTAGTGTAGCAACTTGAATGTAGTTTATGTATATTCGCTCAATAGCCCCTTACCCATTGGGTGCATCTAGTGTATATATTTTAGTTGATACCAACAACTGAAGAATTGGTAACTCGTGCAAATCTCCACTACCTCCAACTAGAGATGGCATTCGGAACTTCTCACCTTAGAGCCCTAGCATCAGTTTGTAATAACTGAATTCGACTGACCAAACTACCGGAGCTATGCTGAATACTGTTTGTTCATCATTGTAACTGAGGTAGCTTCAGCTGATAATAGCATAAGGTTGTTAACAATGGTCTACAAGTCCTTTGAGAGGTCGCTACTTTGCACAGCTGAAACGCAGCTACTATATTGCCAATTATTCTTGATTAAATAGAAGTCACTTTTATAACAGGTTGCTAATAACTCCAATCTCTTGCCACAGGGTGGAGTCATAGGCTAATTAATAGTTAAAGGTAAATCCCAATGACCAACAAACAGTTTATCCCACTCCGCAATGTTTTACTGTTATTAGTATAGTTATATTGTCTTTGATAACTTCTGTAATGGGAACTGCATAGAATGGATCTTTGAGACCCTTATGAATCTGTTGTTAGTCAAGAAAAGAAGTTTTCATATTCGGAAAGTTCATATGCGACACTCTCCATTTTCCATAATAAACAGGCCACTCCTGCCTTATTCCATGGGTGCTTTGCATGAGAACTCTGGCCCGATTTCCGAACCTTATCTTCAAAGACAACCCAGGCCATAATCCAAACTTGCTTGGAATGCCAGTACTGTGCTTCTAAGCAGATGTTTTCGCCCTTTGTGTGTTGTACAAACAAGTGTAAATATTACAACTTGTGAGTGGTGCTTACCCATGTTTCGGAAGTGCCAGACCCACTTTCTTAAGTAGGGTTGGTTGGGTGCATGGAATTTCCGAGCTATCATGCTGCCCCCAGCTCCAGTGAACCGCCTACTGCCGATGAGCGCCAGGGGTGCGTCCTGAAATGATGAACCTTTGCCCGCCGTTGGCCTTAATTGATTCATCTGCCAAGTTTTCTCTCCTGTTGAATAGGCCTACCTGAATAACAGATTCGGTGGCTGGCTCTCACATCCCCCTGTTGGTGCCATTCACTGCTGGCACATACGTGCTTCGGTATGTTCCATCGACTTCTTTAGAGCCTGGAGTCAGTTTTATCTTGACCTTTCGCACTCCCCTCCTTAGAGAGGGCGATTCGTAGGCAGCCCTAAACAGGCGCTGCCGCAGACCGCAGGATACCTATGCTGATATGAACCCATAGGACCTTTACCCGAATAGAACATTCTGCTGGGATGGCAACTTTGTTGTCAGGAAAAGGTACCTCTGACACGTGCCCTTCATCCCTTGGGGTATGCCCCATGGCCATACCCTGAGCCTCAGCGTCAGCAGGAGACTGACCCGTCTTGGTCCCTGCCTCCAAGAGGGAGACCTGTAGCAGCTCTGTCAACTGCCGCTGCTGGTGCGGCCTGCAGAGGTGGAACATCTGGCTCAACCTTACCATCAGAGTCGGGGTCAAAACTAAGATGACGCATGGCTCGTGCCTCCTCATCCATGGGGGTGCTATCAAACAGCTCTTTACTAGGTGCTGCTGCGCCTTTTTGTTCAGGGTGGCGCTGACACTCCTCCTACTGGCGTGTGCCCTGCTGTAGCACTGTATGTAATAGTTGCTACATTTGTGATAGTCATTTCAAACGCCCCAGCCCCAGTGAGGAATCATCCCCTGACTCCATGGGCCTATTATTTTGCTATCCAGCCCCGGCAGGGAATCTTCCCACAATTCCGTGGGCCTAGCAGACTTATGTGTTACTTTGAGCAACCCTGTCCCAGGCGTTGCCGGCGCCGCCTCTCGTTGAGGCCGGTGCTTTTTGACAGGGACACATGACAATAAACTTTTTTGACTTCTAACTTTGACTTTAACTTTTGACTTTAAGAAAAACACTATAGCATACATGTAAACTTTATTATTAAAGAAAAACCCTTGCAGCCCTACTCACTCGAGTCCAATAGGGCTGAACGAGTCCTTTCTCCACCAATTTTACTCCCGGCCTGGGGACTGACGTCTGTGAGCCGCTGACCGCACTCTCAGCGACTCTGGCATTAGTTACATGCCACTCCACGGCATCCCCGCAGGCTGGAAGCCGCTGACTGCCTTGTCAGCGGCTGCTTATCTCACAACCCGATCTTTTTCCGGTTATCCGCTTCCGCGGTCGGACTGGGGTTTCCCCACAGTCCATAACCGGCTCACTCGTCGGGCTGTGAAACTGGCAGGAAAACCGCTGTGAAGAGAGGCTCCTGCTTGAAAAAAAAAACCCTGTTAAGTAAAAACGAACTTACCTTCTAGGTTTAGCTTACCGCCGGCAGGAGCGCTGCCCTGCCAGTCTGGTGCTTGCGCCAATGCGGCTGAGGTACTGACGCGCATGCGGACTGGCTGGGCTTCTTCACGGAATCACTCACGTGACTCCGAAATAAAATTAGGTCTTGTTTTATGCTGTCAAAAACCTGCTACATTTTTAAATAAAAACAAATGTTGAGTGGCTCCATACAAATACTGTTAAGCATGAATCTACATACAACATGACTTCTTGCAATATCATTATCACTGTTCAACATAGTGTGTTAATAATAATAACCTCCTAGTTCAATTCCTCATATGTCTTAGCTTCAACTCAAATGGTGTGAAATATTTATTCCATAGTATCGCAGAATGTAAAACCAATTTATTGAATTCTCATTCTGATAGCCTTTGGTGTAGGTATGTTTCAATACCTACCTTTAGCGGTGCTGCAGTTCTGCCGCTCCCCGTGTGCGTGACTTTGGCGCCTTTCAGAGGGGGGAGTGTTTAAAATGCCGTTTTTCCCTAGACAGTCCAAATCGATCCATGTCGGGCAATTTCGTCACTAAAGAGAAATCATTCCGACATTTCATTCTTGAAGCTATTTTTAAACTACACTAGATTATTTATTAACTAGAGTAGTTTAAAAATCATCTTCTAAAGCTCTGAATGCCGACAGCAGAACGGACCTAACGTAGGGGAGAAAATAAAGTGTACAGTTTATTTTTACATTAAAACTTGGTTTTTTAGGAAGGCTTTAATCACATTTTCATGTTGCGAAAAGGGGACAAAGTATCTAAGTAATACAGGTCATCCAAGTAAGATTGGTTCATATTTGTTTCAGAATGCTTCAATCTATAATAACTGAAAGTTTCATTGAGTTCTCTTAATTTTTAAGAAAGTTATGGGCTTTTGACTTCTAGATCACAGCTTTTGAGTTAAGTCAATGGAAAGGCAATGGGGAGCAAGATGCTAATTTCCGAGTATGAAAATTGGCCATAACTTTTTTAATATTGAAGATATGAACGTGAATTAGGTGTAAAATTAAACTTATTTTTATGCCTTATCTGATGGGATAAATTGCAGACTTGATTTTTAAAATCTCAAAATTTTGTAACATTGCTACTTGGGTGCCAGCATGTGTTCTAAATATATTTATAAAATTATTTTTAGTACAATTTTTTAAACCACTTTACAAATACTAACTCTCAGGTTATCTGCTGAGGTATCCTTATTTTATATTCTCACAAAAAACTTGATTGTATTGTGTACGATTAGCTTTGATGCATTAGTCCTGTTAAATTAATTCTATGAATTGCTCCTGAGGAAAGGACTGAGAACTAAGCAAAGGAGTTACTGCATCATGATCATTTCATGATGCAGTATAATAGTGGCTTTGTAAGGCAAATTGTTGCAGGAAGTAAATTAACCGACGATTAAAAAAAATTAAAGCTCTTTAAAAGGCCTGTATTTTTTTTATTTTTGTCTGCTATATATCAAACAACCCATGAAACAATGCAAGTATTTGTGGAGAGTATGTTTTCATGGTTTAACAAATGGTGGAACTATGTTTACATATTCTCAGAAAAATTGGAAACATTATGAAAATGCATGTTTTAATAATGTGAAACAAAAATGTTTTGATAAAGTCAGTTTAAAAAATGGTGAAAGAAAACATTAGACTTTAAAGAGTGATTTATTTTGTGATTTATTGTACCTTATCATTGATTTTCAAAAACTAAAATGCATTCATAAGGTGATAACACCAGATGCCATTTGAAATGTAGACTCAGTTCCAGAAAATTAAGAGGTTGCTTATTTATAGCAACCACATTACAACAGAACAAATGAAATAAACAGAAAAGTCCTGATAACATGAAAAAAACAGCAAAAGCTGGCAAACAGATAACATTAGCCAGCAGTTAAAAGGAATTTTAATATTTTTGATATGATCCTTGATTGGTTTTCCTGTTTTCAACATCCTTGTTCTCGCAAGCATACACAGTCATTCAGAATTTGTCACATCTTTGGATAAATTCATTAAAATAGTAGATCCAAATTATTATAGCCAGAGAACTATTATTATCATTATTATTATCATAGAACTAAACTACACTGACAAATATCCTCGTTAAATCATTCAAAGTCAATCAGACATGCTTCCAGCAAGTAAAAATTGGATAAAGGTACAATCATTTGGGCAGCAGAGAAAAAAATGCTAGAACAGACAGAAAAAACGTCATTATTCAGTAAATGAAATTGGCAAACACAGCTATTGCAGTAGCCATGTTGGGAGAGAGGTAATGATGAAGTGAAGTGCTGTTTGAGAGTGAGTGCATTACTGAGGCTTTGGCTCAAGAGGCAGTTTACCACTTCTCACCTTTCAAAAAACTCGATCAAGTTAGTAAGACACAACCTGCCATATACCAGGCCATGCTGACTATCCCTAATTAACCTATTCTCTCCCAAATGGCAGTAAATTGTATCCCGAAGAATGCTCTCCAATAGCTTCCCTACCGCTGACATGAACCTCACTGGCCTATTTTCCTGGATTCCCTCTACTCCCCTTCTTAAATAAGGGTACACCATTAGCTATTCAGGTCCTCCAGGACCTCACCTGTGGAAAGATCTTCGTCAAGCTTACCGTAATCTTGCCTCTTGGCTCTCTCAATAATCAGGGATAGATCCTGCGTATTCATCCACCTTAATGCTCTTCAAGAGCCCTAACATCACCTCCTGCTTAATCTCAAACTGCCCTTGAATATTAGTATTATTCTCCATACTGATCCCACTATCCTCCATGTCCTTCTTGAAACCAGATGCAATGTACTTGTTTAGCACGTCGCCTTTATCCCCAGACTTCAAGCACAAATTCCCATCTTTATCTTTGAGTAGTCCTACCTTCTCATTTTTACTCTCTTTTTTAATGAAGGTATAAAAAGCTTTGCGATTTACTTTAATCTGACTCACCAAAGCCACTTCCTGGCTCCTTTTGGCCCTTGTAATTGCCCGCTTTGAATTCCTTCCACCTTTATACTCCTCAAAAACACTGGCTGATTCCATCCTCTTAAACCTTTGTCTTTTTCACCAAATTTGTAATCTGTTTGGTTCCAAGGTTCCCTTCCTTATCCCTCTTTCCACAACATGGCAGTTCAGAACTTCGATCAATAGGCCTTTTAACGACTCCCACACGTCAGATGTGGACTTGCTCGATAAGAACTGTAACCAATGTGCCTCCCCGGGCTCCTGCTTAATAATGTTGTTGTGTGCCTTGTTCTGATTTAGTACATTCCCACATGGTCCAGCCTTCTCCCTATCAAAACAATCTTAAAACATATGGAATTGTTATCACGATCCCTCAAAATGCGTCTCTGTAACACCAGTCACCAGGCTCATTTCCCAATACAAGGTCCAGTATGTTCCTTCCCTTCCCATAATTGCCTCAGCGGACAAACCCTCCAGTATGTTCTCTCTGAGTGCCACCATGACAGTCTCCCTGAATACCCCATTTAGAGTATTATGTGCAGTGCTCGTCAGCCCATTGGAGGAAGGATATGGAGGCTTTGGAAAGGGTGCAGAGGAGGCTTACCCGAATGATGCCTGGATTTGGGGGTATTAGCATTGGGGAGAGGTTGGACAGACAAATATCGTTTTCTCTGGAATGCTGAAGGTTGCGGAGAGCCCTGATAGAAGTATTAAAAAAATATGAGAAGCATAGATAGGGTAGACAGTTGGAACTTTTTTTTCGCAGGATGGAAATATCAAATACTTGAGGGCATAGCTTTAAAGTGAGAGGTACAAAGTTTAAAGAAGGTGTGCATGGCAAGTTTTTTACTCCTAGCGTGGTGAGAGCCTGAAATACACTGCATGGGATGTGGCAGATACGATAGATGCATTGAAGTGACTTTTCGATAGGTAAATGGATTTGCAAAGAATGGAGAGACATAGATTATATGCAGGCAGATAAGAGTTGGTCTTGACACCATGTTCAGCACAGACATTGTGGACGATGGATATGTTCTTGTGCTATACTGTTCTCTGCTTAAAAAATAATGAGAAAAATTATGCAGTAGGCAATAAATAAAAATTAGAGCTAAACCCTGCACAATGATAAATACAAGCTGAGCTACTTGTAGTGTGAGTAATGTGTCAGTACAAAATGTGATACGAACTGTCGCATGCTGCTAAAGCTGTGAACTAGTCCTTGCTCTCCTAATTTCAGGTGTCCTGCTTGGTGTTATCAAGTATGTTTAAAAAATGCATCGTAGAAACATAATTCCAGGTATGGCTTCAATAATGCAAATATTGTTTAACAGAAGAATGTTTTTTTTGTCATATTTTATTGAAGTGGCATTTTTTGTGGCATTTTTAGAAATATCATGAACAATTTCAATAATACATCCAAGTTTTTTTGTTGTTGTATCCCTTCGAATAAATAACTTTTGGATACACAATTCATGATTTACATTTAGCAATACATGACAATCATTGCACTAACAGCGGTGACCGTGGAGACGGTAATTATAACTTCTCCCTTAAATACTGGGCTGCCATTTTGGATACAGGAGTCCTATATACAAATACATTCTAGGTCAGCTTCAACTTTACTTTTATAATACTTGCAGACAACAATCAAGTAGACGTATAGGCTTTGTGAGAAAATGGCCTCTAGCAGTGGCATGCATGGGTAAGCACAGGGGAAATCAAGTGACAGTAATCTTGATGTTAATTCTGGGTCACCACGTAACAGTGGTTGCAGGCTTTCTCTTGGAAAGCTTTTTCTTTCCTGGTTTGATCATTTCCCCAAGAAGGTGTCAATCCAAACTAGTGTCACTAATATTTGCACAAGACATGTTTTTCAAAATATTTACGCAGTGTGATTGATATTTTGCACGTACTGCCAGAGGAGGTGGTGGCAGTGCGTTCGAGATATCATTCAGATATAATACCACATTTAAAAGGCACGTAGACAAGTATCTGAATAGGCAAGGCACAGGATGATACAGATATAATATGTGCAAGTTAGTGCGAGATGAGCAAAATGGTGGTGGGTGGGCTGAAGGACATGTTTCTATGCTGTACAGCTCTGGCAGTACGACCTCATGCCTAATCTAAGGTCACGATTGCACCTTTGACATTTTTGACATAGAATTCACCAAGATGTCTTTAGGACCTCTCTCTTTGCTCCAGCTGCAAGTAATGGCAGAACTCCATTAAACTTCCATGTTGAAAAAAACTCTATCTCATTCTGGAAGAAGATGGTCACTGCACTTCCAAACTCATGAATTATCCAGCCAGGAGTTATAGCTTACTAACTTGAAATCGACTTGTTTACTCCTACACTTCATTTTTTATCATTTAACTATTCTCACCACGTAACTATATTAAATAATTACTTTGTGTAGTAACCTTTTTAAGTGACACCTTTTTAAACAACGTTTGGAAATATAAAGTTGCACTTTATCAACCCTAGTAGGTAAATTGTTATGCTTTATTAAGTGCTCTGTAATCACTTCATTAATAAAAATAAATCTTACAAAAAGCAGTATACTCATTGTTCAACAACCAACAATTCTGGAAACAACTTGTTTTGTTTCCAAGCACTGCAGGGATTATGCAAAGCACATTACACAGTACTTCTGTGTCTGCATTTAGTCTAACAATTTTGTCATTGATTGTTCTAGGCTGTTCTTTTATCTATTAGACCACCAGATTTTTTTCTTGTCCGCCAGCATCTTTCTCAATTGTCCCATGATAAGATACTTTTTCTTCAAATCATGTTTGTTAGTGGTGGTTACTAGTATTCCTTGCCTGTTTGCTCAAATCAGATATCTCACTGAACATGAAAATATACCATGAAAGATATTCTTCGAAAATATAAACTCAGAAAACATTAACATTTACCGTTGCATTCATCAATGGTTTGCGTGGTATTTTTGTTGAGCTATTATCCTTAGACAGAAGTTGAGGTTAATTTGTATGAAATAAATACCTTAGAAAAGAAGCAAAAAATGCTGCAGTTGCACAGCAAATCTGTCAGCACCTAAAAAGACTACTTCTCCAGCTAGTTTATCTGTTATTACCTGGATATTTGATCAATATTTGGATGGAAAAGACAGTTAAAATGAAGCAGCTACTCAAATACAATTGAAAAATATTCCTGATGAATATTAAGTGAGGAGAGAGGATGAGCATTGCTAAATCATTTACATGAAAATATAGATAATAGAATATTACAGCTTCAGCCCACAATGTCTGTGTCAAACATGTTACTCAATTAAATTAATTACTTGTGCCTGCACATGATCTATATCCCTTCTTTGCATTAGCATGTGCCCCTCTAAAAGCCTCTTTAATACCACTGTTGCATTTGCTTCCACCACCAATTCTGACAGTGTATTCTAGGACCTGCCCCTCATTGTATAAAACAACCCACTTGCCTTGCACATCACCTTTAAACTTGCCCCCTCTCCTCTTATATGTTACATTTCTACCCTGGGAAAAAGATTCTGACTCAAAATTTTATAAACTTCTATCAGGTCTCACCTCAGTCTTCGATGTTCTAGGCAAAACATTCTGAGTTTGTCCAAACTCTCCTTATGGCTGGTACCCACTCACACAGCAACATCCCAGTAAACCTTTTCTGCACCTTTCCAAGGTTTCCACATCCTTTCTGTAATAGGGCAACCAGAATTGTATGCAATACTTCAAATGCAGCCTAACCTACGTTTTATATTTGTGCTGATATTTTAAGGAGCTATGGACTTGAACCCCAATATCTATCTGCACATCAATGCTGTTAGGGGTCCTGCCATTAACATTTCCCCCTTGTATTTAATATCCCAAAGTATAATAGCTCACACTTGTCCGGAGAAAAATCGAATACCTTAAAACAGGATCACAATGAATGGCGGTGCTGGCTCAAAGGGCCGAATGGCCTCCTCCTGCACCTATTTTCTATGTTTCTATGACAGTTTTACAAATGTAATTATCTGCTTCTACTGATATTGTTATGTAAGACAAAGTTGCATGATGTTATGGGACACTGATACCTACTGCAATAATAGCTGTGGCTAGTATATTTATTGAGCTAAAACAAAAAGATTTGGGTTTAATTAAACTACCCATTAATTAAATTGCAGTTTAAGATAATATATACATCAATCTCATAAACTGGGTGTACTAAATATCATTATAGCCCCGAAGAAAATAATCCCTCCATCAAAATATAATCGCGTGCAAAATCACTTACTTCTGGAGTAGAACCATTGTAGCCATAAGAGGCTGCACAATGGCACCAGCTAGTAGAGCTGCTGCCTAACAGCTGCAGTGGCCTGGGTTCAATAATATATTTTGGTTTTGCCTGTATGGTGTTTGTGCGCACTCCCTATGACTGTGGGCTTCCTTCCTGTGCTCTGACATCTTCACACATCCTAAAGATGTACGGTCTGTTGAATGGCCCTTTTCTCGAGTAGAAAAATCTGGGGAGAGTAGGGAAAGAACAAAGTGGGCCAGTGTAGTTTGGGTGCTTGATGGTTGGTGTAGACACAGTGAACCATCAGTGAAACATGTTTCCATTATCTATGACTCAATTCTACTTTTGGGTTAAATCATGCCATGCTAGAAATTCCAGTCATAATTCACCCTTCAAAACGGACTTAATTTTTGTGTCAGATACAGGCAACGTTTCCTGTGGACCTTTGCAGGGGGACATTAGTTCAGTTTGTCCAGAGAATGTACAATATTGAGCATTGCAGGGAAAGAGTCATAGTCAGACAGTCGTACTGCAGAAAAAAAGACAGGGGTAAAATGGATTGTGGGAACACTATTATTTGCGGATAAGAAGTGAAATTAATTTGTATTGTCAAAGTACTTGCTGTAATTTGATCGGACAAAACTTTGAATTTAAAAACGACTGTCTTTCGCTGAGGACGTCACAATGGATCTGCGTGCCTCCTTCCTCGCGCTGCGAGTGACGTCTTGACCCACTGCAGTTCGCTTACCGCCCCAACAGATGAACAGTGGATGCGATCTCACTGGCTCTCCACTCTGCTCTGGACCACTTGTACAACAAAAACACATATGTCAGGCTGTTATTCATTGACTACAGCTCGGCGTTCAATATACGATCATCCCCTCCAAGCTGATTACCAAGCTCTCAGATCTGGGTCTCTGCGCATCCCTCTGCAATTGGATCCTCGACTTCCTCATCAACAGACCACAGTCTGTCCGTATTGCTGTAAATGTGTCATCCTCGATAACAGTCAGCATGGGAGCACCACAAGGCTGCGTGCTCAGCCCCCTGCTTTGCTCACTCTATACTCATGACTGTGTAGTCGGACATAGTGCAAACTCCATCATCAAGTTCGCCAACAACACCACCGTTGTGGGACGAATCACTGATGGTGACGAGTCAGAATATAGAAGTGAGATCGACCGATTGACCAAATGGTGCCAGCACAATAACCTGGTTCTCAACACCAGCAAAACCAAGGTCTGATTGTGGCTTTGGAAGGGGTAGGAAAGGGACCCACAATCACATTTATATCAACGGGACGATGGTCAAGAACCTCAAATTCCTGGGTGTGCATATTTCCGAAGATCTTTCCTGGTCCCAGCACACTGAATCAATCATAAGGAAAGCACATCACTTCCTGAGAAGATTACGGAGAGTCGGTCTGTCAAAGAGGACTCTCTCAAACGTCTACAGGCGTACAGTGGAGAGTATGCTGACTGGTTGCATCGTGGCTTGGTTCAGCAACTTGAATGTCCAGGAGCGGAAAATAATGCAGAAAGTTGTGACCACTGCCCAGTCCATCATCAACTCTGACCTCCCCACCATCGAGGGGATCTATCGCAGTCGCTGCCTCAAAAAGGCTGCCAGCATCATCAAGGACCCACACCATCCTGGCCACACACTCATCCCACCACTGCCATCAGGTAGAAGGTGCAGGAGCCTGAAATCTGGTACATTCAGGTTCATGAACAGCTTATTTACCACAGCCATTAGACTATTAAACTTGCCATCTTACAAACTCTGAACTATAACAGCCTATTGCACTTTATCTGCTTATTTTATGTGTGTGTGTTATGGTCTATGCTACATAGACACACTGAACTGTTCTGTATTTATGCTTACAATACTCTGTTGTGCTGCAGCAAGCAAGAATTTCATTGGCCTATCTGGGACACATGACAATAAACTCTCTTGACTTGATTCTTGTCTTGACTTGACCTCACAATGGGACAGGGGTGGGAGATTGCAACCTTCATGTGTTTCCGTGAATGCAATGAACCTGGCTGGTACAATCAAATAAGATCAAATAGAACAAGTTGTCCTCCCCCTCCCTCTCTACCCCTCTCCCTCTCTACCTCTCTCCCTCTCTAACTCTCTACCCCCTCCCTCTCTATCCCCTCCCCTCAACCCCCTCCATCTCTACCTCATCCCCCGCCATCTCTACCTCATCCCCCGCCCGCAACCGCGCGGATGGGACCCAACGGGTCCCACTTGGTCTAGTATCTCTTAATTCCTTTAGCCCTAAGAGCTAAATATGGGGGAGGAGGTGGTAGGGTTCCAACCCAGTATGTTGCATTAATTGACCCAAATTGTTATGAAGCTATCTATGAATATTCTAACCAACATAGAGAAAGGTAACAAGATCTTAAAAGTTTAAAGGCCATTTACATGATGAATTCAGAAGGAGCAGGTGACCAAGAGACATAAAATAGGAAATAGTCATGGAGAGGGAGGAGAATGGCCAGGAAGAAATTTATTTTCAAACAATTGTTAGACATTGAAACATTTTGCTTCAGGGATTTATAAGGTATAGATTATTTAATATTTTAACCAAAAATCAACCAAACATTTGGAGCTAAAGAAGAATGGGTTTAACATTGGATTGATCCAGCAATAATCTTTTTATGCTATGAATTTCTCACATTCCCCACAGAGATACATACTGGATATAGAAATAATTTCTTGACCTACTTCATTTTAATATTATAATTAACAGTTTGTCATCTTCATTAATCACTTCTACACAGACTATAATTAAATTAAGATTACAAGATAGCTGCAGTGCTTAAATATTCATGGTTAGTATTTGAGCAAATTACACATTAATATAACGAGAAATAAACTTGGATAGCAAAGGTATAGAAGAATGCAAGCAAATAGGATTTATATTGATTGGCGTTGATGAGTTGGGCTGAAGGGCCCAATTCTCTGCTGAACAACTCTATGACTATTTCTCTATTTACCGTGTCCACTTATTTAAAGGCAACATGTTATCCATTAGAGAAAGTTAATATCAGTGGAAATTAGTTTTATAGAAATTCATCAAAATGACACAGATTCTCAGTGAAGTGTGTTCTTTGTTTGATCATGAATATTTAGAAGAATCTTGAGGCTGAAAACTAGCTTTCAAATCATGAGCAACTAATGGACGGAAGTAGCATTTCATTCTATATAGAGTGCCCTCCATAATGTTTGGGATAAAGACGCATCATTTATTTATTTGTCACTGTACTCCACAATTTGAGATTTGTAATAGAAAAAATCACATGTGGTTAAAGTATACATTGTCAGATTTTAATAAAGACCATTTTTATACATTTTGGATTCACCATGTAGAAGTGTTTACAGCAGTGTTTACGCATAGTCCCCCCATTTCAGAGCACCATAATGTTTGGGACACAGCAATGTCATGTAAATTAAAGTAGTCATATTTAGTATTTTGTTGCATATATTTCTTTTTACAATACTGGAGAGTTTTTGATGAACAAGATTAGTATTCACTTTTTTACACCAATACACTATTCTTAACAAAAATCTACCCATCATGTGAAACCTTATAAATAGCAGATATAAATTAGATAACTTCAAGACCAAAAGTCAAAAGCTTTTCTAATAATAGACTCATTTTCATCGTTTTCCCACCATTTTGGACACCAAAAGTGTGAGATTAAAAACTCTGCCACATTTAGTCATCAATATTTAATTCATAAATAAACTTCATATGACCCCACATACAGATATGTTTTGGTAATGGTCCAGGGAAATATCTTCATCTATACTAGGAGAAAAATACAGTAACATAAAGGTAAAGATCCCGTAACGGTCGTTGTGCTTGGTACCCATTGTCACAATGTCCGTTGTCAGGGTTGGTGCCTCCGTAAGTTAAACCATGGAGGCTCCAAAGCTCTAATGCTTTTCAAACACCCAACGAGGTATCCTATGGTAGTAGCGATCTTTGGGTGAGTTAATTCTTTTTTCTTATTTTGTAATTTAATATATCAAAAACATCGTGGTGTCAAAAATGCAATGACCGTTTACGATATATTTCCCGACTTTTTAAAATAAAAAATAAATCTCTTTGACATAAATTGGTCATCAAAACTAAGAAACTGAGCCAATCTTCAATTTGGCATCACACTGTCTCTTGTTTACCTTTTGTACGGACCAAGTCGCTGACTTCATTCCTTTGTGTCCCTTCGGGAAGCTCCGCAACAACCGTTATGGAGACATTTTACTCACAAAAAAATCAGCCCAAATCAAACGATCTGTCGAATCATTGGCCATCGATGTCACTCAGATCCATAAGGTAATGTACCATTTAGCTGGGACACCAAAACAAACTTTTCTTTAGTGTCCACCACAACTTACATTTGTGTGTATGATGTGTAACGCGCATTGCGGTGTCCACTCAGATGGATGCAGTATTCTACTACGTGATCAGGTAAATGGTGTTTGCAATTTTATTCTTCCATGTGGTATTCATAAACATAGAAAGGAATAAGAAATATGTGTACTTACTGTGCCACCCAGGTCACTGGTGGACACCACGCCACAACCATTACACAAAATGTATTTGTGTATTCTGATACCATTTTCAGAAACTTGCAATCAATATGCTATCTTTTCTTATATTTGTTGTTGATACTATGTTAGTCATGAACCCAATAATGTGCTTGTCAACTTTTTTGAAGGAATTTGAAATTTGACTCCATTATAAAAAGACACATATCCTTTGCATGCAATGACTGCTTGAAGTCTGCAATTCACAGGTGTCTTCTCTGGTGATGCTCTGCCAGGTCTGTATTGCAGCCATCTTTAGCTTATGCTTGTTTTGGGGGCTAGTCCCCTTCAGTTTTCTCCTGCATATAAAAGGCATGCTTAAATGGGTTCAGATCGGGTGATTGACTTGGCCACTCAAGAATTGACCATTTTTTAGCTTTGAAAAACTCTTTTGTTGCTTTAGCAGCATGTTTGGGATCATTGTCTTGCCGTAGAATGAACCGCCGGCCAATAGGTTTTGAGGCATTCGTTTGAACTTGAGCAGATAGGCTGTGTCTATACACTTCAGAATTCATTATGCTACTACCATTTGCAATTGTATCATCAATGAAGATAAATGAACCAGTACCTTCAGCAGCCATACATGCCCAGGCCATATCACCCCCACCACCGTGTTTCACACATGAGGTGGTATGCTTTGGATCTTGGGCAGTTCCTTCACTCCTCCATACTTTGCCCTTGCCATCAGTCTGATATAAGTTAATCTTCGTCTCATCTGTCCACAAGATCTTTTTCCAGAACTCTTTTAAATAACTTGGCAAACTGTAACCTGGCTTATTTTGCAGCTAACCAGTGGTTTGCATCTTGCAGTGTAGCCTCTGTATTTCTGTTCATGAAGTCTTCTGCGGACAGTGGTCATTGACAAATCCACAACTGACTCCTGACGAGTGTTTCTGATCTGTCGGATAGGTGTTTGGGGATTTTTCTTTATTGTAGAGAGAATTCTTCTGTCGTCAGCTGTGGAGGTCTTTCTTGGCCTGCCAGTCCCTTTGCGATTAGTAAGCTCACCAGTGCTCTCTTTCTTCTTACTGGTGCTCCAAACAGTTGATTTTGGTAAGCCTAAGGTTTAACTGATGTCTCTTAACAGTTTTATTCTTGTTTCTCAGGCTCATAATGGCTTATTTGACTTTCATTGGCACAACTTTGCTCCTCATGTTGATAAACAGCAATAAAAGTTGGAAAGACCGGAGGAAAGACTCGTGCTGAGAGCTCTCATATACCTGCATTAATAAGACATTTAAACACTGAGCAATTACAAACACCTCTTAAGCCATGTGTTCCAAACATTATGGTGCCCTGAAATAGGGGAGACTATGTTTAAACACAGCTATAATTTGTACATGGTGAAACCAGAATGTATAAAAATGGCCTTTAATCAAATCTGACAATGTGCACTTTAACCACATGTGATTTTTTTCTATTACAAATCTCAAATTGTGGAGTACAGAGGCAAATAAATAAATGATAGGTCTTTGTCCCAAACATTATAGAGGGCACTGTAAATAAACAACATTTATTAATTATAACTTGGTAGAATCCAAATTGTTTTTCGCATTTGCTTTATTCGGTACCCTGTTGTAGCCTTAGATAACAGTTCTCACTGTCCACCGCACCACCCAATTTTGATGTCATTCTCAAAACTTATGAATTACACCAACTACATTCTAATCCAGATCATTAGTATATATGAGAAACAACACTGATCCATGTTGCATACCACCTGTCACAGGCCTCTAATCTGAAAAACAAGCCCCCTCTGCACCTTTCTGTTTCCTTACACCAAGCCAATTTTTTATCTGATTGGCTGAGTCCCATGTGATCTGACCTTCCATTCCAGACTATCATGTGGGGTCTTATCAAATACTTAGACTGAAGTCCATGTAAACTAGGAAGATAAATGTTATTATAATCAGGGAATAAATGGCATTAAGAAAATTGACAAAAATAGTGCATCAAAGATACTGACTTCACCATGGAAGGAATCTACAGGAAGCACTGCCTCAAGAAGGCAAGTGATATCATCAAAGAGCTTGCCACCCTGGCTGTACTCTCCTCTCAGTGCTTCCCTTAGGAAGAAGGTGGTGGTGAATCTGTGGAATTCATTGTCACAGGTGGCTGTGGAGCCCAAGTCAATGGATATTGTTAAGGCGGAGATTGACAGATTTTTTATTAGTAAGGGTGCCATGGGTTATGGGGCTTAGGCAGGAGAATGGAGTTGAGAGAGAAAGATAGATCAGCCATGATTGAATGGCGGGGTAGACTTGATGGGTCGAATTCTGCTCCTGGAACTTATGAAGGTACAAGAGCTTGACAAGCGTTACAACTAAGAACAGCTTCTTCGCATTCACCATAACTTTCCTGAACCACTCTGCATAAAGCTACCACATCCCTATAACAGCAATGAACCTCTACAAACTTTGCACTACTTTGATCGCTCTACATACTTTGGTTTTGGCAAGGTTATGGTCTAATCTACATAGAATAACTGATTATTTTTTGTATATTATTGTTGTTCTGTCTAATGTGTCTGTAAAGCTTCAGCAAATAAGAATTTCATTTTTCCAGTTCATATCCGATGGATCTGACAAATAAACACTCTTAACTCATGATAGAAAACCTGACGTATTTAAACTGAGGATGGGCTTAGGAATAACAACTGAAGGGTGGAATTGTTTGTATAAAATTGGTCAGTGCATAATAATGTAGAATTCGTGTTTGTAGATTTACGATGGATTTGTATCAATTTATCAAAGCATTTCACACTGTGCTCATGGTTTAATATAAACTGAAGCACTGTAGAATTGTGACCAGCTCTGACTCAGCTGCAAAAGTCAGTGTCCTTTATTACAGTTATTTTTAAATGTATAATAACCTGATCTTAAGACCAAGTGGCATGTATTAAAAACAGACTGGGTGAAAATGAGATGTAATAATCCAATCTATAACTGACAGGGAGAAGGCAATTCTGGATTTAGTGTTATGTAATGAACCGGATTTGATAAAGGACCTCGAGGTTAATGAGCCATTAGGAGGCAGTGATCATAACATGGTCAGGTTTAATCTACAATTGGGGAGGGAGGAGAGTAGATTGGAGGTGTCAGTGTTGCAGTTGAATAAAGGGGACTATGCTGGCCAAAGTTGACTGGAAAGATACCCTAGCAGGGATGACAGTTGAACAAAAATGGCAGGTGTTTGTAGGAATAATACAGAAGGTGCAGGATCAGTTCATTCCTAGGAGGAAGAAAGATTCCAAGGGGAGAAAGGGATGACCATGGCTGAAAAGGGACGTCAGGGACAGTATAAAAATTAAAGCGAAGAAGTACAACGTAGCAAAGATGAGCGGGAAGCAAGAGGATTGGGTAATGTTTAAAGAACAGAAGATAACCAAAAAGAAAATATGGGGTGAAAAGATGAGGTACGAAGGTAAGCTAGCCAAGAATATAAAAGCAGGATAGTAAAAGCTTCTTTACGTATGTGAAGTGGAAAAAATTAGTTAATACCAAAGTTGGACCCTTGAAGACTGAAAAAGGTGAATTTATTATGGGGAGCAAGGAAATGGCAGATGAGTTGAACAGGTACTTTGGATCTGTCTTCACTAAGGAGGACACAAACAATCTTCCTGATATAGTAGTAGCCAGAGGATCTGGGGTGACGGAGGAACTGAAGGAAATCCACATTAGGCAGGAAATGGTGTTGCATAGACTGATGGGACTGAAGGCTGATAAATCCCCAGAGCCCGATGGCCTGCATCCCAGGGTACTTAACGAAGTGGCTCTAGAAATCGTGGATGCACTGGTGATAATTTTCCAATGTTCTATAGACTCGGGATCAGTTCCTGTGGATTGGAGGGTAGCTAATGTTATCCCACATTTTAAGAAAGGCGGGAGAGAGAAAATGGGGAATTATAGACCAGTTAGCCTGACATCGGTGGTGGGGAAGATGCTGGAGTCACTTATAAAAGATGAGATAACCGCACATTTGGATAGCAGTAACAGGATCGGTCCAAGTCAGCATGGATTTACAAAGGGGAAATCATGCTTGACTAATCTTCTGGAATTTTTTGAAGATGTAACTAGGAAAATGGACAAGGGAGAGCCAGTGGATGTAAATATACCTGGACTTTCAGAAAGCATTTGATAAGGTCCCACATAGGAGATTAGTGGGCAAAATGAGGGCACATGGTATTGGGAGTGGAGTGCTGACATGGACAGAGAAGTGGTTGGCAGACAGGAAACAAAGAGTAGGGATTAACGGGTCCCTTTCAGAATGGCAGGCAATGACTAGTGGAGTACCGCAAGGCTCGGTGCTGGGACCGCAGCTATTTACAATTTACATCAATGATTTGGATGAAGGGATTCAAAGGAACATTAGCAAATTTGCAGATGACACAAAGTTCGGTGGCAGTATGAACTGTGAGGAGGATGCTATGAGAATGCAGGGTGACTTGGACAGGTTGGGAGAGTGGGCAGATGCATGGTATATGAAGTTTAATGCGGATAAATATGAGGTTATCCACTTTGGTAGCAAAAACAGGAAGGCAGATTACTATCTAAATGGTGTCAAGTTGGGAAAAGGGGAAGTACAACAGGATCTGGGGGTCCTTGTACATCAGTCTATGAAAGTAAGCATGCAGGCACGGCAGGCAGTGAAGAAAGTGAATGGCATGTTGGCCTTTATAACACGAGGAATCGAATATAGGAGCAAAGATGGTCTTCTGCAGTTGTACAGAGCCCTAGTGAGACCACACCTGGAGAATTGTGCACAGTTTTTGGTCCCCTAATTTGAGGAAAGACATTCTTGCTATTGAGGGAGTGCAGCGTAGGTTTACAAGGTTAATTCCCGGGATAGCGGGATTGTCATATGCTGAGGGAATGAAGCAGCTGGGCTTGTACACTCTGGAGTTTAGAAGGATGAGAGGGGATTTCATTGAAACATGTAAGATTGTTAAGGGCTTGGACACGCTGGAGGCAGGAAACATGTTCCCGATGTTGGGGGAGTCCAGAACCTGGGGCCACAGTTTAAGAATAAGGAGTAAGCCATTTAGAACGGAGACGAGGAAACACTTTTTCTCACAGAGAGTGGTGAGTCTGTGGAATTCTCTGCCTCAGAGAGCGGTGGAGGCAGGTTCTCTCGATGCTTTCAAGAGAGAGCTAGATAGGGCTCTTAAAAATAGCAGAGTCAGGGGATATGGGGAGAAGGCAGGAACAGAGTACTGATTGGGGATGATCAACCATGATCACATTAAATGGCGGTGTTGGCTAGAAGGCCCAAATGGCCTACTCCTGCACCTATTGTCTATTGTCTAACACAATTATGGACGAGGGTTTCACTGCAGATGAGCTGAGCCATTGGTGGAGTTATATGTTGCAGAGATGGAGCGAGCCAACCTTAATACTGACAAGGAAATTGATGTCCAAATCTCAACTGGGGTTCAGATGTGTCAAAAGGGTTCAAAACAATCTGATTCAGTTTCAGACAGTATTTTCAGTTGCATAGCTGGCGAAAGGGCAGTGTATGAATTTTATTATCCCGTGATGTTACAATAAGCCATAACAGATAGGTTATGAGTAATATTGGAAGTCATTTTTTTTGCCACTACAAAGACATGTACAATCTAAATGTTGCAGGTATGTACAAAATCTTAATTTGCAAATTTCCATGGGAAATGTGTGCTTAACAGATTGTGGTAGGTCTTTGACCTCAATTGTGAGTGGTCTTGCATTTTTTATGTTTTTTAATGCTGATATAATGTTTTCCCTAGTGGGAAAACCAAAAATGCTGAGCTTTTTTTCATAATAAGGGGGAGATGAGCAGGATTCTGGGGATGTCGTAAATTTGGGATTTTCAATCTTCTGAAGCTGAGGTAACTGAGTCATATATTTTCCAGGTTGAGATTGACAGATTTCTACATTTTAGAGAAGTCGAGAGTTATGGTGGGAGACAGGCTTGAGCAGCCTGCGGATCTTTTTCCTATTGTTTACATTTGCATGTGTGTTATATATTCTGACAAAGGTTTTTTTTGCTTTGGTTTTTAATATAATAAAATGAATGATTCTAACGTAATGTGCATTAACTGATCTATCAAATAGGTATTCCGAGAGTAGATAATATAAGATGATTTTCTATTCCATTAATTACTTTTGAATTAATATCACTGGCAGAAAAGGAAATCACAGTAGATTTGTTCTTAATTTTTAACAGTACATATGTGACTATTTATATCTGCATTTGGTATAATGAAATGCAGATGAAAAATAATGGACAACTCGATAATGATGTTTTAAAATAATTTATTGAGTGATTATATATAAGTTCTGAGTAGTTTCCCAAATAATGTGTGTGAGAACCTTTAAAGTTTTTTTTCCTTGATTTTAGTTTAGCTGGTAAATTTGAAAACAAATAAATCAAGATCATGTGTCTCTTTATTAAGAATGTAAGAACAAGGTTAAACTATATGGCATCTTGACATTGTTCTTTCATGCAATGAGATTGTGAGTGTTCATTAAAGGATTTAAACATTTTCTCCAGATTTCTGCCTTTGATCAAAATTCCTTTATATACTTTTAGTTAACAAAAATGCATTAAGCTTAGCTTTAAAATTATTCTTTGACCGAGCATGAATTGTCATTTGTGGAAGAGGGTTCTGACCTCCACTATCTATATATTTAAACAGTTTTCTTACTTCAATCCTTAAATATCTATTCTTTAGATCATGTCCCCTAGCAACAAAAGTAGTTTTTCTCTACCTACCTTATCAGTCACCTTTAGTATCTTGGAAATCTTGAACAAATCCCCTATAAACATTAACTTTAAAGGAATTCAAACATGGTTTGTTACATTTGTCCTCATGATTTCAACCTGCTGCCCCTCTAAAAATGTGTATCCTCATGCCCAGCACTACTCGTACTACTTCTGAGATGAAATATCTACGGTTTGTTTAGCTGCAACAACATTTCTATCTCCGCTTATAAATGCAGCATTCAACAAGGCTCTATAATTATTTTCTGTATTTTACTTTTTAATGATCCATACACCGGCGCCTAAAGTCTCTTTGAGCGCCTACTGCTTTAAGATTTGTAGCACCTAACTTTCACACAAAGGCACGTATATGGAATTAGCTGCCACAGGAAATGGCTGAAGCAGGTGCAATAACAAGAATTAAAAGACATTGGACAGGTTCATGTATAGGAAAGGTAAATCATCAAATCTATTTACATATAGTCTGAATTAACAATGGGAAAGTGGCAAACCTTTATTTTCTTGAGAGTGCCAAATTCTCTGGACAAAACCTGGGACACTGAGTGACACTCAGAACAGAAAAGGCAAGTGGACCCTTAGGATTTAATCACTTCCCACAAAAAAACATTGAATGTATAGGTCAGACTGCCCAGGGAGACATTGAAGCAAAATAGCTTTTGTTAATTTAAGAAAGTGTATATCAAAACAGTTCATTGAGGGGGATGACAGATAAAACACTGCAATTTATTTTCTTTTTTTAACTCCAGGCCAGCCTAGATGGATCTTTCCAAATTCAAACCTAGGTTGCTGAATATTTTATCAGAATCTATCCAGCAATTTGCTCAATGATACATCCAATGCTCTTGATGAAAAGCACATTACATTTTCATTTAACCTGTTTGGCACCTAGATCAATAAATTGAAGGATTCCGATATGATATGATCGTAATTTATCATTCATTTTTCAAAACATATTATGCCCAAATGGAAACATTTAGATAATAGTTATTCATGAGTTCCTATATTCAGTCTAGTCTATTTGGTTAACTTCTTAAAAAAAATACAAACAGAAAATTGAAGTAACAAATTGTAACCTTTGAGTCTTTTTAAAAATCTAACTAGTCTTCAAGACAAAAGCTTATTTTATATAAAAGTATCCTTGATGGCTGGAATCCCTGAAGAAGAGGAAAAAATATCTAAATTGTTAATCTTTAATTCCTGACAATTTAATAACTCTTTTCCATTTGCATTGCATTGCACACTGCATAAATATTTATTTAAATGTGATATTTAAATTATTTATTTTTAATTACTTTGCAAACATTTCTAAACACCTGTTTTCGCTTTTTCATTCTGGGGTATTGTGTGCAAATTGATGATAAAATAAGGCTGTAACATAACAAAATGTGGAAAATGTGAAGGGTCTGAATACTTCCTGAATGCTCTGTACGTCAAAAGGAATAGGGATGATGGCGATGAGGTAAAGAAAAGAGGCGGCCTAGTTTTGGATTGGTTAAGGTTGTGGAAATGAAGGATGAACATCTTGGCCTGGTCTGAAATATTTGAGACAGAAAGTACAAAGGCACTGATAAGGATTGCCAACTCATGGGCTGAGTTGGAACCGGGACCACAGATACTATTAGAATTGACATTTTTGCGACAGAGAGAATCTAGATTGAAAATTCAGTGGGCATCATACAGGATGTCAATATTGTGGATAGTTTGGTTCAGCCTGAGTTAGTAATGAGATATAGTCAGCGGTAAAGGTATAACATTTTTGATGGATACCAAATAAACTGTTTTATTATTTTCCCAACACGTTGCTGAAGGAAATAAGGGGTAATTGAAGGCTGGATATTTGATAAGCAGACTTACAGCCCCAAAGTAATGCAATATAGTTGAATAATAGTATGGAAATGGATGCCATTCTTATGTGGGCTGTTCTGATAAGGGGAGAGCACCAGGAATTATTGTTTTCAGGATGAGCCATCACAGATTAAAGAAAAAAATCACCATTGCACAGATATATATTGCAATACCTCAAGCCGATCTAAATTAATTATCTTCAGGGGTTTGTTCCTCTGCTACCTATTTCTAACTAACAAACAACCAGAAAGTGTGAGTAAAATAGCAGAAATTTCCATTGTCACTTGATGTTAAAACATGGTTATTTAGCACATTTTTACATTCGCATCTTACTAAATTACCAACATTTCAGACATTCTCATTAACACCAGACGCTACCTTTTCCGTCAATTGACTTTCTATCTTTTTTTAAGGATCAGTATGAGCTCCCCCCCCTAATATTTGCCATCTTCTTTGCAACAAAAAGTTATCTCTCTTCACTTCTGACAAAGTCTCTTGGGCTTGAAGTGTTAACTCAGTTTCACGTTCCAGATGGCAAGAGTGAGACTGGGTATAATAGCATTGTGTTAAAGAAGGAACTGCAGGTGCTGGAGAATCGAGGGTTACACAAAACACTGGAGAAACTCAGTGGGTGCAGCAGCATCTAAGTAGCGAAGGAGATAGGCGACGTTTCGGGTCGAGAACCTTCAATAGCACCTGTGAGAACTTTATCAGAAAATTATTATTTTTAAATTACTTTTGGTTGATTAATTGTTAATTAAATTTCCATTATTATGTGAAAATCACATTGTTATCTGTGAATATATTCTTCTAATTTGAGGAGGATGAGCAATAAGCTGTTTATTATGGAGTGAGTTAGATCCACACCTCTCTTTACTTGTCATTGACTCGATCACAGTTGGTGGGTTCAGCTGTTTTGGATGGTGATGCACATCTGTGGAATAAATGGTCTGTTTACTGCACTGTCAGGTTTATCAAGGTTTTGATTTCAACAAAGCAAAGGAAGATGATGCAGCTTCTAACACCATGATCAACAATACCTTTTTGATTAGTTGCCACTCCATTTCAATCAAGTCGTTACTGCTATACACTCGTGCTAGAACAGTATTGAGTGCAATCAATGTTCCTTATAGAGTTCAACAAAGGAAAAGAAGCACCTGAACATTTAAGTGAGTAAACACTCATTGGTGCTTTTGATTAATCATTGTTTTATTGATTTTATGATGTCTGTAACAGGTAACTACGCCCTAACTTTTGATTCATTGACACAAATTTATCGTAACTGATACTTCTACCTTAGTAGTTAAACTGCAAATTATCAAAATTCAAACGTCTAGGATACAAAAGGCTTTGAGCCATGACAAATTATGTTCGAGCACTTGAGAAATTGAATCCAGTTTAAAGTGCCAGCTTAACCAGCACAAATGGTCGCATCTCACATTGTTGATTTGGGCAAATTGCATCTTAAGTAATGTTAGGGATCACAAAAATGAATGTAAATAATTCAAACTCCCGGTATATTTTACCTATTCATTTGCTGTTGCCCATAGAGGCTGATATTTCCAGTTTAAAAAGTGGAAAATAATAATACAATATTTTCCGTGAACGGAAAGTTAAAAAAAACCTTCTCAGCAGATATTACTAAGATTAATTTTCTGTCTGAATTGATAATTGACCTGAGATTTAAACCAACAAGAAAGAACTATGCATGGAACTAATATTAAAGCTTCACATTACTGGTATCCGAGTCAGCTTTCTCATTATAAAACTAAACAAATTATATAAAGTGGAGTGCAGTCAATAGAAGATTTGATATGAAATTGAAAATGTAGATGATGTAGTTCAGTTCAAATCTGCAATCAAGTTCAGTCTTGGTGGTTATTGGTGGAAAACAGTGGGTCAGGCAACATCTGTGGAGGCAGCGAGATGGTAAATGATAAGGGTTGAGTTCCTGAATCAGGACTCATTGTGAATCGTCGACTATCCATCTGTCCCCATACATGCTGGATTACCGACTGAGTATCTCCAGCAGTTTGGTATTTGGCTCCAGATTATAGCATCTGCAGTCTTGTGAGTCTCAGTCTTGGCGATTTATGTTTCCAAGTGTCCGAATGCCCCAATAGCAAAAGAGATAAATTCCCTTTGTTATTTTTAAATCTTTTGCAGGATGCCACTGCTATCAGATTGTGACAGTGTATGTTAGGTTCATTTAGATATTGGGCAAATAGTACATGAAGAAACTGTAGATTGATGTTGCATGTTAACCAATCACACACCAGCCAGCATCTCTAACTCCACCCCACTGTAATACTTATACTAACACTTGTTTCCCAGCACAGACAGTTGGAGCAGCCAGGATGTACTGACATCTAACCATCCTTCATGCTGTTAAGTTTCAGTGCTGATTAAAGATGTATTTGAATCACGTACTGAGTCTGGAGGTCATTTACATGGGGCTGACGGGTGTCACTTCGGAGTCGATAATAATCTTGTAAGTCAAGGGCAACTTGCCCAGGTTGTTGTCGAGGGAATTGCACAGGGAATTCACTCAGTGGGTCCAGGGAAACTTGCAGCTTGTGGACCATTTTGTCAAAGGCGATCAGCCCCAGTTCCTGACAGGCCCGGTTGCCAAGCAGAGTAACTGAATTAAAGTTCAAGACACAGACGGTCAAATTCCTCGTGGTTTTTTTCAGCACACATTTCAAGTTGGTTTTGCGCAGAGGCACCAGCACTTCCCCTCCAAAAGCATGTAGAGTGGATTTGTCCTTGATCAGTGGCTCGTTAGTTCTTATCTTGTTGAAAAGGTTGATTGACATTGTATTTACTTTTGCCCCAGTGTCTAAATTTGCGCCAAAATGGACGTTGTTTACAGTTACTGTCACAGTCGGATCATAATTCTTAGCAGCAGCAAGCTGTAACGAGTAAACAGTCGGGTCCTCTTGTGAGTTAATTGGACTCTGTTCGGGGGCAGATTCGAGCTGGAATTGGGGAGCGAGATTGTTGCTGTCTCGTTGCAAGAAATTGAGATTAGACCTGAAGCTAGGCAAATTCTTCCCACGGACCCAACTTGCTGCCCGACATGCAGAGGCAAACTTTTACAGTATTAACTTTTACAGATTTAACTTTTTACAGTAATTGCATGCTTTTTCAAAAGTGGGGCAAGCTAATTGTATGTGTGAGTAGTTGCAATTTTGGCATTTCTTCTGAGGATCGTCAACAGCCGCCTGACTAGCTTGGGTCATAAATCGGCTGTTATCTGTGTTTGTTCGCCGCCTAGTGAGGCCCGACAGATTGATGGTTTTGGTTTTGTGCGAACTGTCTATAGGGTCGATGAATTCTGCTGTTCTGCATCCGTGTGCTTCTTCATCCAGTGTCAAATCTGGCCGTCTCACTAATGCCATTCACTAAAATGTTCCTTGTTAACAGATCAGTCAGCTGATCGACCGGCATATTTTGGAATCGGCTGTGGTGGGCTAAATACATTAAGTCTGAGATAAACGAGTCTACTCGTTCGCCAGAGACGGCGAGAGAAAAACCTAGCCCTGTCCAAAATGTGATTTGAGGGCAGGTCACAGATCTGGCTAAATTTACGCAGCAGAACATTAGGGTCATCAGGAGATTCAGCTGGGGTTATTACCTGGTCGTTGGCATCGCGGACTGCCGGAGCATAGTTCTGGATCGCCGAAGGGCATCTGGGCCCGCAAGGTTGAGTAGGAGAGACGCCTTGACAGCATCAGGTTCATTTCGGTGTGCAATGTTCATGTAGTGTCAGTAATCAATTTCAAACGTGGCACAGCGTTCGCTGATATCCGCATCAAAGATGAGAGGGTCAGGCTTTCGACAGGAAGAGGCCATCATAAAGCAAAATGAAAACTCACAAAATCATATTCATGCATTTGGAGATGCACAGTGTACAAAGCAGAGGAGAATGATCTGACTCGAGCTGGGCTTGTATTTCCCTTTGCATTTGTGATAGTCAAGACCAGAACACCTGTGAATCTATTTTTAGATACATAGATAGATTTCATGCTTTATTCTTTATATCAATGAGTTTCTTTGCTAATCTCAGATGGATCATAACATTAGCTTTATTTCATTCAGAGTGGAGTAGCGCGGAACTTCAGCCCACATTGTCCATGCCATACTGGGCAATTCCCATTTGGCCCATAGCCCTCAAAACCCTTCCAATTCATCTGTCTGTACAAATGTCTTTTAAAAGTTGTATTGTATCCGCTTCAATAGCTTCCTGTGTCTGTTGATTCCAGATACGGAATACCTTCCGATTGAAAATGTTGCCCCTAAGGTTACTCTTAAATCTCTCCCCTCTCACTTAAGCCTCTGTCTTCTAGTCCTTTACCCTGGGAAATAGACTGTGAATGTTCACTTTATCATGCTCTCATGATCTTGTACATTTAGTTAAGTCACCTCTCAGTGCTTCAAAGTGAAAAATCCCAACCTCTCCCTATTACTCAAGTCAACAAGCCCGGGTAGCATGCTGGTGAATCTTTTTTTCACTCTTTCTAAATACAAGATTATATGCAGGCATCAGAATGACACGTAGCATTGGGCAAATAAAATCTATTTTTCCTAACTAAATGTGAGTCTGAGAATTCAACAAAATACTATCGGGTAAAAATTGTGAATGTTTTTTCATAAAACAATATGGCATAATATATCTGATGCTTTCACATGACCATTTTTTGCTCCCATTTGGTGGAAAATAAAAATATATTAATAATTTTGCCTCGCTCTAGGAAGTTTTATCGGACTGTCATAAATTCCCATTATTATTTGACTACAGCAAATAAACTCACTAGGCTTCATTAGCCTTGTAATGATGTCCCATTTTTTTTACTGGGTCTCAATAGCTGTCACTTCTTCCATGATGCCTGCTAAACAAGCAATATTTCTGTAAACAATGAATCAGATGATTATGTTGGCATTCTTGAAAATTGTGGGGTTTATCCATGATTCCTCTTATGATTTTAGTGGGTAGAAGCTTCCCACTTCCCACGCTTAGAAAGTGACGTATTTGATGTCCAAATATATCTGATCTGATTCTGAAATGGAACAAAGAACATTTCAAGTAGCCACCCCAGTGTTATACCTAGTTTTCTATTTGTAATATTACTTTAAACCACATTAATTTAACTTTTTCCCCCTATTTTTGTTTATTTACGCTTATATTTAGTTTTATTACTGACAAATCCTCCGTGTTGTTGCATGCTGTGAGTCACAGGATAAATTGTTGTATGAGAAATACCATTTGGGTTGAAACATGATTCATTGATTTGTAATGATTTAATTAGGATAAACAAAATCATTAAATGTGTTTCTGAAATGCACACTGATGCTATGGGATTTGAACTCCAATATTTTCACTTAAAATATGAGAACTGCAAATGCACGTTACATTTAATTTAAATTATTTGCCGTCTGGTAATAGTCTCAGAACAGTGGCCTGAGTGAACTTGTTCTGACTTTTTAATTCAAAGCCTTTAATTTCCAGGTATTTTCTTGGTTGTTCAGTCATTTTAGTTTATTGTCACGTGTACTGAGGTACAGTGAAAAGCTTTTGTTGCGTGCTAACCAGCCAGCGGAAAGACAATACATGATTGCAATTGAGCCATTCACAGATACATGATAAGGGAATAATGTTTAATGCAAGGTAAAGCCAGTAAACTCCAATCAAAGATAGCTTGAGTCCACGATGAGGTAGATAGTAGCTCAGGACTGCTTTCTGGTTGTGGTAGGACGGTTCAGTTGCCTGATAGCAGCTGGGAAGAAACTGGTCCTGAATCTGGAGGTGTGCGTTTTCACGCTCCTATACCTTTTGCCTGATGGGGAAGGGGAAAAAAGTGGCCAGGGTGCGACTTGCCCTGGATTATGCTGCTAGCCTTGTCGAGGCCGTGTGAGGTATACATTGAGGTTGGTTTGTTTGATGGTCTGGGCAGTGTCATCAATTTACTGCAATTTCTTGCGGCCTTAAACCAAGTTGTGATGCATCCTGATAAAATGCTTTCTACGGTGCATCTGTAGAAGTTGGTGAGGGTTGCTGGGGACGTGCCAAACCTCCTAAGCCATCTTAGGAAGTAGGGGCGATGGTGTGCTTTCTTGGTCGTTGCTTCAATTTGGGTGGTCCAGGGGAAGTCATTGGTGATATTTACTCCACTTTTTCAGCCATCTCTACTTCGGTGCCGTCAATGCAAACTGGGGTATGTGTGCCGCTTCGTTTCCTGACGTCGATCACTATCTCTTTTGTCTTGCTGACATGGAGAGAAAGGTGTTGAAGGGATATGTGTAGGGCCAGGACGATTACATTGTCCGTGGAGCTGTTGTGGCGGTAGGCGAACTGCAATGGGTCAAGGCCACTTTGTAGATTGGATTTAATGTGTCCATAACTAGCCTCTCAAAACATTTCATGATGGTGGATGTCAAGGTAGTCGTTTAGGCAGGAGATGTTGCTTTTCTTCGGCATGATGATGGTCTTCTTGAAGCAGGTGGGTACCTCAGAATGGAGTAGGGAGAGATTAAAGATGTCCGCTAATACTCCTGCTAGCTGGTCCGTGCAGTTACTAAGGACGGTTGCGTTCACATTTACCACTAAAGTGGTAGAAAGTGTACAATGGTGCAAAAACACTACATTTGATATAAAAATATGTAAAACATTGTGGGATATACTACCAATAATATTGTTATTCCAAATTAAATGTACACTGTGATTTTTTTTTTCTGCTGAGGTTTTCATATAAATCGCGATATTAAGATGGTGAGTTTCACAGGGAATCACTTTCTTTAAAATTGCTCTATTGTCAGCAGCTATTTAATATTACTCATTACAGTGATTTAGCGTTGTTTTTCAGTTTAATGGAGGTATGATCAACTAATTTGCAAAGTGAAGGATGTAACCATCGTGCTGCACTTTTAATCAATCTTACGGTTCCTTTTCTGGACTAAATACTGCAGCTCTTCCTTTATAATATAAAAATAATAATATCTTTGTTTTGTATTTCTTTGTCCTTTTTTCATGAGCCTTATATCGAAACTCAAAGAACCCCTTAATTTACGATGGAGTATCTTCTTTCACTAAATATATTTGATGTGTTCGTATGCATTGTCATCCTTCAAAGCTCAATAAGTGCTTAATAATCATTATTATGCTGCAGATACAAGCCTGTAGTCTAAAGGTCCAACGGTCTTTTATTGTCACGTGTACCAATCTCCAGTTACAAATCATGTGGTATCATACCATCTGAAATTGGCACAGGGATACAAATGTTCATAGCATCAGATAGATGGATAATTCTTAATAATCTTTAAAAAATTGAATTGGATTGAGTTTGCCCAAACTTATCACATTGATTTGTAGTCAGTCACATGAAGAAATTTAAAGCAAATAATCTGAGCTGAATTTTAGCCTAGATCCCGCAAGTAAAGGTGAACTATATTGGCTCAATTATATCGCTCTTTGGGTACTTCATAAGACGTATATGTTTTCTTTCTCTGACATTTTAGCCTTGCTAGGTTAAGACTCGGGCATCTCTGCAACTGGATGCTTGACTTCCTCATCACAGACCACAATCTGTACGAATTGGCAGCAACACTTCCTCCTCAATACCCATCAGCACAGTGGTGGAAATTGGTCAGAAGATATTTAATGGGTGGCATACAGTTTCACCCAAGAAAATGTCTTACCCTCCTCTCCTGACGCTGAGTTCAGAAAATGAAAATCAAAACATTTAGATATTGGAAATCTGAAAGAGAAGAAAGAATATGCTAGATACAGGAAGCATCTGTGGAAAGAGAAACCGCTAATGTTTCTCGTCCAGGGTGATTTGTCTCAGGAAATTTCTCATTGACCAAGGGGCCAGCAAGTAATGGATTGGGGGAGGAATCTTGGCTTCTCTTATCAGCATGGCTGTCATAACCTTGGTGTTAGAAAGCAGGAGATGTTGATGTTTATTCATTCCTGACCTTTTCTCTGTAATTTCATTGGGATTGTATGCTATTTTACAGTTAACTCATTGCTAATGTTAGAATTGAAATTGAAATACATTTCAGGAAACATCTAGAAAATACCTTTCTCAGATGTAGGCTGTATTGTAAACATACAGTTTCAGTTGCACAATTCTATATGCAGCATACAGTCCTCGTTATTTATTTAAAACAGTTTAAAATGGCAATTTCCATTTTACTTTGAGCTTTATAATAGGCCATTTTGGATGGAACTTTACTTTAGCAACATCTTGGGTGTACCTTTAATCCATCCTGCCTAGCATGAAACTGTAAGATTAATGGGCTTCATGCTTTACATGATGCCCATTTTTACCTTCTATTGAAGTCAGTGTCCTAAAGCAAATATTTTTGTAAGTAAAGTTATTATTAAGGCTTCACCCATTAATCTTAGAAGAGGAACAACTACAAGTACTCGAAAATCAATTACAAACTAGAGATTAATCCACATGATGGAGAAAATCTTTCAAATTACATCTTTTCAACTGTAATTGCTGGTGCTGAAGCAACAGCATTTTGCTGTGATTTAATAGTCAGTATTTATAGACCATAGGCAGCCAAGGTTGAAAAGTTGACAGTAATTGCCATGTGGGATCCAACTAAATATTTAATGGAGCACTGTGCTTCGCAGAAATACCTGAAGGACATATAGCCAAGCATTTAACGGTGATATACCATTCTAAATAACATTCAAAATAAACTCTCAACTATTCACTTTCTGATGTGTTCATTCTATTTTTCTTTGTTCTGGTCTATATGGTTGATTAAACATCATCATTTGATATAAGGGACTGCAGGTGCTGATTTGCAACAAAAAAAAGGCACAATATACTGGAGTAACTCGGCGGGTCAGGCAGCATCTGTTGAGAATGTGGAGGTGACGTTTCAGGTTGGGAACCTTCTTCAGCCTGATTGTGGTGGGGTAAGTGGAAGAAAGCTGAAAGAGAGGTGGACGCAGGATAAAGCTTGGCGAGCGATAGGTGGATACAGGTGAGGGAGGTTTTTGACAGGCAGATAGTGGACAAAGGCCAGAGATGAAAAGACATAAATTGTGAGATAAGAAAAGAAGAGGTGTGAATTGTAGTCAGAGGAAGGAATCTAGATGGAAGTGGACACAGGCAGGGCTGCCAACATTGGGTGATAGTTGAGAGTGAGAAATTATGAGGAAGCGTGGCGACCCCCTCCCATGGTAGGGAGCTTTTGCATTTTTCAGCTTGAAATTGT
The DNA here is from genome assembly GCA_963514005.1 of Raja brachyura. Next base: position 19,765,547 of record OY740799.1, on the reverse strand, counting down.
GCAATCTGGTGCATACTGTAGCCAGTCTTGGTAGTGAGAGTTGGAAGCCCTGACACAGATAAGGGGAGAAATGGTTGCGAATCTAGGTGAAGGGTGGGCAAAGGAAAAATATATAAATAGGGGTGGTGAGTTTGTACGTTAGTTATATAAAATTGGATAATTCAGTGTTCATAACGTTAGGTTGTAAGCTTCCCAAGCGGAACATGAAGTGCTGTTCCTCCGGTTTGCATGTAGCCTCACTCTGGCAGTGGAGGAAGTCCAGGACAGAAAGATCAGCATGGGGATGGGAAGGGGGTTTAAAATGGTTAGCGAGGAATTTTGAATGGAACTTTACTTTAGCTGGATGGGCAGGACTTGGCTAGGCGGACCAAGAATTTAGTGAAACGGTCGCCGAATCTATACTTGGTCTTGCAGATGTTATGGAGGTCACACCGGGAGCACCAATTGTACTAGATGAGGTTAGGGTTCTTGCATGTGAACCTCTGTCTCACCTGGAAAGACTGCTGGGGTCCCTAGATGGAAGGAAAGATGGATTGATCTAATAGAAAAATTATCCAGTGACAACTTTGGTTTCAATTTTCCCTCCAAGTCTGTGGTGCACTTGCCCTCAGCATAAGATGTTAGATTAGATTTGTTTATTGTCATATAAATCAAGGTGCAATTAAATTCCTTATTCACATGAAGCTCAAAGAGTAAACAGTAATGATAAATACTACAATAAAAACAATGAGTGTAAAACACCTAAATCCCCGTTATGCAAAAGAATGTTTAAGTATCATAATGGAAAATTGAATGAGGTAGAGTTAACGGTACCACTGGGACTTCAGTGTGAAAGAGGTTATTGGATCAGGAATCAGATAGCACTGGTAGAGTGGATCTTGTGTCTGGATGTTCCAGCTTTCAAGCTCCTATACCTCTCACAGAAGATGGTAGAGGGACAAGGGAATGACCAAGATGACAGGCATCCTTAACGATACTTCCAGCCTTCCTGGTGCAAAGCACCATAAAGATGGAATGAAGTGACAAGCCTGTGATGGAGAGGCATTCAAGAGCAGAGCAGTTGCCTTCAACAGGTCGAGATGCATCCTGTCATAATCCTTTCTGTAGCACATCTGTAGAGGTTTGAGAGAATCTTCATGGGCTTGCCAAATCTTCTCAGTCATTTAAGAAAATGAATATGCTGATGAGCTTTCTTGATCACCACTTTAGTGTGAAGGGACCAGGTTAGATTGCTGATGATATGGATACCTAGGAACTTAACTGCAGCAGCTCTATCGATGAGGACAGGATTATGTTCATCCCTTGCTCCCTTGGTGTCAACAACAAACACTTTTGTCTTGCTGACATTAAAACCAAGGTTGTTGGCCAGACGTCAAGGTTGTTGTCCAGACGTTTTCGATCTCTTTCCTGTAGTCCATCTCATTGTTGATATAGATCCAGCTGACAACAGTGGTACCACCATTGGTGATCTTAAGAATCGAGTTGGCATTGTACTTTGCCACACAGTCGTGGGTGTACAGAGAATGGAGCATAAAACACTAAAGGGCACTACTGCTGAGGGTTAAGGTGGAGGAAATGTTAAGTGACTGAGATCTGCCAATCAAGAAATCCAGAAGCCTGTTGCAGAGGGAGGTCCCTAGGCCAAGGTCCAGATGTTTAGGGGTAAACATATTCAATATTACGGTATTAGAATCCCAGCTGTAGTCAATGAATAGCAGTGTGACCAAGGTATTCTTATTGTCAAGGTGATCCAGGGCTGAATGAGCAAGGGAGAGTCCTGTCTCTGTAGTCCTATGCATCCTGTATTCAGATTGCAGGGGATCTAGATTGTCCGTAAAATGGGTTCAAATGCGGGGCATTACTAATGTGCTAAGTGAGGAAGAGGAAAATTAAAAACAAACTGCAGACACTGGAAATCTGAAATAAAAATAGGAAATATTGAAAAAAAATCAGCATGTCAGGCAACAAGAAAAGGATACAGTTACCTCTTCATTAAAAGCTTCAAAAGAGGAAGGTTGAGGAAAGAGGAAAAGGAATTTACTCTCCATCAGTCCATTGAACCACAAGGTGCTGCTGTGATTCACAGTACCTTTGTAACATCTCACATTTAATCAGACCCATGTTTCCAAACTGCGAACATTGGTGCCTCTTCAGAATTAACAGGGAACATGACAGCCCTGCAACATTTTTAGAGCGGGCTGTTGAAGAGATTGAGTCTGTCTAAAAACGAAGACGTCTGCTAACCACAGCTTCTTTAGGCTTTTTGTGTATGCATTTTAGTTCCGTTTCTTTTATGATGTTTACAATGCCAATGTGTTTGTTATCTGAGCACTAAAAAACATTATTTTTAGAGATTTAGTCGATTTTCTTGAATTATCTGTTGCCATCTGACTGTCGTTTTTCTCATAACTCTCCAGTGACAGTTTTAAGGACAGTGTTGTATGCAATGACGGGAAAATCAAACTGACAGCATTAAACACACTAAAATAATATTTGTATATTTATGTGCCATAGCACTCAATTGATGTTCAATACCTTGATAGAACATCAATTATCTTACATAATATATCTTGGAGATTTTATCATTGATTTTTTTTGCAATAGATTTACCGGTTTCAAAATATGCCTCATGGATATTTACATTAATAGAGAACGTTTATTCATTTACCAGTGTTTTTTTCTGAATAATTATATTTTTCCTACAACCAGAAAGGAGAGAAAAAAAAACAGTTCTATAGTATCCACTGTTATTTTCAGGCAGGAACTCGTCGTAACTAATTCATAAAACAATAGTGGCAGGATGCAGGGTGTTCCAGAACAGTGGGTTAGTTCATTCTCTACATCACATTTTGTATACTAATTAGAGCTTTAGAGCCTTTCTTGGCTCAATAAAACGGCTCATCTCAGGATTCAAATTAGTGTAATCTTCAAAGTTGTGTTAAATTCAGAATCAGAATTCCATTTCTTGTGTTCCTAAACAAGTATTGTGTCATAATCCTAAATAATGTCTGCTGCTGGAAAATGTTGTTTTACGAGTGGTATTTAATGTTTTTTTTTCATTTGATGTCTTATGCTTATTAAAATTCTGGACTGAGTAACAGGATCAATAACTCTGTTCATCCAGTTCTAACCATTGCCCTGGTGCCCGTATTTCAAAACAGTAAGAGTGCTGCCTGTTTAAAAATAGAACACCAGTACACTCATGATCTTCAAAAGAATGAAAGAGATGTACTGTGTGGTTATGACCAGGTTCTGGGAAGCACTTGGCTTTGTGGGGTAAAGTATGTAATCAATTGTAAACCAGCAAGTCCCTCAACAGTGATGACATGCACTTATCAGACCAGGCCATTCCTGAAACACACTCCTAACAATTCAAATGCAAGTCAACTAATCAATCTCTAATTGATATGGTATTTAGTTTTGTGAATTAATTTTTATTATTTCTTAAAATTCATGCTTTGAAACCTTTCGTCATTGCTTCAGCCCTGACACGATTCAAAAGACGATTTCTTATAAATACATTTTCCAAAATGTTTATTAAACAATAAAAAAAATCAAAGCAGAAAGAGGTTCAGGGAAAGTCCTCAGAAATTTGGCTCAAGAGCTAAATTTTGAGGTGTTCCTCAAAGTTGTGGACACAAGTTTAAGAATGTAATTTTAAGATGCAGAGGCTTGGCATGAATGGTGAACAAGCCACAAGGAAGTGCACAGTTGTAAATCTGATTTTGATTTCTGACGTGCTCTGATCCAGTGCCATATCCCAGAGTAAGTCAAACTAAGGTTGGAGGGATCTCCAATCAAAGGTGTAATTAGCAAGGTGGGATAAAGTAAAACCAACTACAATAGGGCTTCCTCCTTATGATAAAATACTCGGGCACAAGTTCATCATAACCAACATTCAATTCCCCAGAGAGATAAGCACAAAACCTTATGGCAGCATTGGCACCTGTTAGTTGTCATTTTTCGCTGTGTCTCGATTCACGTGACAATAATAAACCAACACGAATTGTCCAATGAAGAAAGCGCAAGAATCTTTGCATGGTGTACAGTTACTGCAGACTGTTGGACCAATCACCATTGGATCTTAGCTCCAATACATCAGCGACAACCAAAACCGCAAGAAAATTATTTAATATAACTCTGAAGACCCCCAAAAATAACTTATTTTCTCAGGCAGTGCCTCTGAATCCAGGATGACTTACTTCCATAGAGTTAAGTGACCTCTGAATGGCAGGTAAGATCAACGCAGGAGCTGCAAATTCTTATGCACATGGGAAGGTGGGCATGTAGCTTGTAAGGCCACATGCTCTTTCCACCATATACACTGGCCTTCTGTTTGCATTCAGTGCACTTCAGGTTCTCAGTGCCACCCTAAATGCCTCATCTCCACTTTAAGCAGTCACTGACCCCCTAGGACAGACTGGATGAAGCTTTCTATAAGGAAGTTAGATTACATCCTTGAATCTTGTTTTCCCCTGATAATATGTTCTTATGATAGAGTTCGGGATCAGATTGAATTTCAGAAACTGGACGTCAATGAGCCAGATGCAGATTAGTTTGTTGTCATATACACCAGAGTGCAATCTTGACATGTAGCTCACAGAATAATCGTATCCATGCAGTAATGATAAACACAACAGTAAATACAATGACTAATACAAAATGGAATCAGAAGGAATTTGAGGAACAAGAGCCCCGGTAAAAGTATCAGGGGAACTGGAGAGGGAAAGGAGCATTAGAGTGGGAAGGAATGTCAGGAAACAGGGCCCATGTGAACGGAGATGGAGGGTAAGAACTGGAGCCCTGATGATTGGAAATGGATCATGGGAATCTGGGCCCTGGGGAATGGAAGGGGAGCTTAAGGAACCAGGATCCCAATCAGTGGGAGAGGAATGTGGGAACCAGGGTCCTGTGAGTGGGAAGGGTGGGCAGAAATTAGAAATTGCTTGAGTGGAAAAAGGTGTGCAGGAACCAGGACACCGTTGAATGTAAATGGGGTCCAAAGCTGTAAATTGTGCATTTGATTACTGTTCTTATTTTCCTAATTAAATAACACGTGTATTTTAATCATGTTTTTTTTAATTTTAGAGTACTACATTATGTTACATCTTTGTCATATTTCCATGTGTGAAACAAAATTATGTTGGTTGAGCTTTCTTCATAGCTTTTTCCCTTAAGGCCTGGAAAATTTCAGTGACTCTTATCTGACTTCCTGGTACATCAATATTCTTTTTGAGGTTTTGTGGTCTTATAAGATCTTGCACACAGGATGCATACAAATGAGGAAGGTCATTTGATCCGTCTTCATTAATTCATGCAAAACAACCCTTTGCTTTATTGGGTTGTTTCTTAGTTAATTCCAGTTCTGTCATTCTGCCCAGAATTCAATTCCAATTTTATATAGTAACGCGATATGAAGACGTATTCTGGTATCAGTCTTAAAGTTACTGAAAACTTGCCCAAGCTACATGCAAGGAAGGAAGATTTGGTTGAAGGAATGATGATGTTTAGGTTGGGATTTATTTTAAAGAAGTCTGGCAATAATTGAAAGATAGAAAAGTCCTAAAATCAGATTATCTTGTCAGTTATACATTGGTGTTTGTTGGAAAGTGCACACAATTTGCTGCCATATTTTCCACAGTACAGCATTGACTGCAGTGGAAAAATATTTCATTGCAAAACAATATTGCCATACTGCTGTGAAAGCCACGACATAATTGAAGCAATTTTCTTTTTTACTCATAAGGAAATAATTCAGAACATTTATCACCTTGTTCACATCCTTACTTTAAGACCATTTGTGCCCTTAAATGTTCACACCTCTTTAATGTTCACACCTTGTCTCTGACAGCTTTCTTCATATAATTGTATTGAAAAATTCTACATAGTATTAATGGTGTTCACAGTGACTTGTAAGGGTAATTTTTTTTGATATTTCAGGCAGATTTCCAACTTGAAATTAGAGCTGTTATAGTAATAATCTTATGACGATCTCCATATTTCATCCTGTCGGATCGAAAGAGGCCTTTCAATTTCTCCTGTAATTTGTATTTATTTTCATGTTGCCCAGTTATTTTACATATTTTATTTAATATTGTCCGTAATCCACTTTGAATGTTTAACTCTTCTTATCTATAAATTTATATCTTTTAAATTTATAAGCATTGTTTACAGTTTTATAGCAAGATTTTTTTAAATTATGATGCAGATCACATTAGACCTGATTCCTGTACTATGACATATTTCTTGTACACTTAGTTCATTTCTGAATCCCAAATCATTATTAACTGTTTTTTAACAATTTCTCGGATGTTTTTTGATAAAAATAAATAAGCCTTTGATTTACCATTAGTATTGACCACATAATTTGTTCAAATTTACAATATATTAATGATTTGGATGAAGGGATTAAATGTAACATTAGCAAATTTGCAGATGACACAAAGCTGGGTGGCAGTGTGAACTGTGAGGAGGATGCTATGCAGGGTGACCAGGACAGGTTGGGTGAGTGGGCAGATGTATGGCAGACTAAGTTTAATGTGGATAATTGTGAGGTTATCCACTTTGGTGGTAAAACAGGAAGGCAGATTATTATCTAAATGGTGTCAAGTTGGGAAAAGGGGAAGTACAATTGGATCTGGGGGTCCTAGTTCATTAGTCACTGAAAGTGAGCATGCAGGTACAGCAGGCAGTGAAGAAAGCGAACGGCATGTTGGCCTTCATAACAAGAGAAGTTGAGTATAGGAGCAAAGAGGTCCTCCTGCATTTGTACAGAGCCCTAGTGAGACCACACCTGGAGTATTGTGTGCAGTTTTGTTCTCCAAACTTGAGGAAGGACATTCTTGCTATTGAGGGAGTGCAGCGTAGGTTCACGAGGTTAATTCTCAGGATGGAGGGGGACTGTCATATGTTGATAGATTGGAGCGACTATGCTTGTATACATTGGAATTTAGAAGGATGAGAGGAGATCTGATTGAAATATATAAGAGTATTAAGGGTTTGGACACACTAGAGGCAGGAAACATGTTCCCAATGTTGGGGGAGTCCAGAACCAAGGGCCATAGTTTAAAAATAAGTGGTAAGCCATTTAGAACGGAGATGAGGAAAAACTTTTTCATGCAGAGAGTTGTGAGTGTGTGGAATTTTCTGCCTCAGAGGGCGGTGGAGGCTGATTCTCTGGATGCTTTCAAGAGAGAGTTAGATAGAGCTCTTAGGGATAGCGGGATATGGAGAGAAGGCAGGAACGGGGTGCTTACTGATTGTGGATGATCAGCCATGATCACATCGAATGGCGGTGTTGGCTCGAAGGTCCGAATGGCCTACTCCTGCACCTATTGTCTACATAGGATTGTGAAATTCCTTGCAAAATAGCATTTTATTTCTAAATATATATTTATATTTATATATCTTTGTCAATTGATCTTTAGACTTTATAGATACGTCCCACTGAGTCCGTGCCAACCATCACTCCTTACACTCGCACTATCCTACATGTTAGGGGCATTTTACAATTTACAGAAGCCAATTAACCTAAAAACCTGTACGTCTTTGGAGTGTGAAAGTGTGAACGCACAAACTCTGTACAGACCTCACCTGTAGTCAGGATCGGACTCTGATTGTAAGGCAGCAATTCTACCGCTGCGCCACCGTGCCACCCTAGACTTGGTGAACTCTATTTATTTCAAATCACAGAAGTTTCTGTTCAAAATGTGATTTATTTTCAAAGGGGTTTGAAAGGTCTTTTATTGTCACATGTACCAATTAAGGTACAGTGATATGCAAATTACCATACAGCCATACGGAAAACAAGACACCCAAATACATAAAAATTAACATAAACATCCACCACAGCAGATTCCCCACATTCCTCACTGTGGTGGAAGGCAAAATAGTCCAATTTTCTTCTTCTTTATTTCTCCCGCGGTTGGAGCGACCAAAGCACCCGGGTCGGGGCGGTCGAAACTCCCGCGGCTTGGAGTTCCCGATGTCAGAGACTGACCAGAGACAGCGGGCTCCGTGATGTAAGACCACAAGCACCCACGGTCGGAGCTCCGAGGTTGATCCCTGGCGAAGGGATCGCAAGCTCCGCGATGTTAAAGTCCCGTCGACACCCACCGTGGAGCTTTCAAAAGTTGGCCTCTAGCAAAGGCCGTCAACTCCACGATGTTAGGCCACAGTGAGGACAGGGATACAATACGGGGAAAAATCGCATCTCCGTCAAGGCTAGCGATTAGAAAACATTTCCCCCAACCCCCACAAAGAGGGAAGGACAGAAAGACTGTTGGCGAGGCAGCCATTGCTGGTGCCACCCGGTTGTCCAGATGTTATCCCAGAGTTGTTCTTTGTGTGGGTGTAGTATACATATGTATATTACATATATACTTATGTTATTTATTCTTCAATAATCTATTTCTAAATATTAAAGCAGTGTTCATCAAGAGAGTTTAGTTACATTTCGTTTATTAATATGAGTTTCTTAATGACACGAAAGTCTTCAGTTCTGATGTATGTGGTTCAAATTCTGAATTTTTTCAGTAATGTCGGGATTACACCGCTTGCTTTCAATGGTTTCTTTATTATCACGTGTACCGAGGTACAGTGAAATACTTTTTTTGCAAACAGATCAGCAAGACTATCACCACACATAAGCACAATCCCTTAGTTAATACAGAATATGCAGAATGAGGTGGGCCTTGCGGCGCCAGAGACCTGTTTGGTCCTGACTACGGGTGCGGTCTGTATGGAGTTTGTAGTTCTCCCTGCAACCACGTGGGATTGCTCCGGGTGCTCTGGTTTCCTCCCACACTTCAAAGACGTACAGGTTTGTAGGTTAATTGGGCTTTGTTAAAATTGTTAATTGTCCCTCGTGTGTAGGATAGTGTACTAGGTGATCGCCGATCGGCGCAGACCTCGGTGGGCCGAAAGGCCTGTTTCCACATTGTATCTAAAACAGCCCACTGAGTTTATATGCAAGAGTCACCATTTTAGCACCATTTTACAGTCCCAGCTGCAGTGGGCCCCAAAGGCCAATTGCAGCCATCTCCTCCATTCTGATCGTCCCGCAACCCGTCGTCCCTTGCCTTGCACGGCCCTCTTTAGCCCTTGTTCTCTGGGGGGGCACCTCCCCTAGCCGACCTTGAGGATACGAAACGTAAGACTCCCTGGTTGTCCTTACCAGGCCTTTTGTACAGCGTCCGCCACCTTCTCCCTCCATTTACTGTCCAATTCCTGGTCATCAGGGGCGAGCAGAGGCCAGGTTCGGTGGCTTCCCTCTCCGGGCATGTTCCGGGTTCCGCGGTGGGTGAACCATGCCTGCTGTTGGGATGTGGCCACGGCTCGCTAGGAGACCTCGCTGCACGCAGCTCTCCGGGGAAACTTCTCACAGGACCCACTAAATTATTACTTTAGAGCTGGGTAGATTTACTTGCTAAGAAAAATATAATAATGGCTTTACAATGTTGAGTCATATATTAATGACTCGTGTATTAAAATCCAGAGCATGGAAGTTTAATTATCATTGTTATGAAACAATCTGATCTTTCTATCGTATGAACCTTTGAAAATGGTTTTAAAAATCATTATTGAGTGGCATTTATAATAATTGGAATTTATAAATTTGCCCACATGCATAAAAAACCTGCACTAAAAATGTATATCAGAGAGGACTAATTTTTCTCATTTTTATGCTATTTTGTTAAACAATGAATTACTACAATGTTATATTAGATTTACTGTTATATTATTTGTTTTCTAGCTTTTATAATCACAACTCTTGCTCATTTATTTTGAAAACTGAATCATTGTGCCTTTGACTGAACCTGTAGTAAACATTTGCCTTGTTTTTAATCTTAGGCACAACAAGGCCACCTAAGGAGGGGGAGGTCCCTGGTGTTGACTACAATTTTGTGACTGTGGAAGAATTTACGGAACTTGAGAAAAGTGGTACACTATTGGAAAGTGGAACGTATGAAGGTAATTAAAATTGATCTAGACACACCTGACAGATATACGCCTTTGCAATGCTGGATTCACAGATAGAAACCATATATTCCACTCATCATTTCTCCTATAAATGTCAGATTGTAACACCAAGGATACAGTCTTTTCAGCCTTGCAGTCGGGTTTATGATTCTGATTATATTCTCAGTAACAGTTTATTGCATAGCTGGTATTGATATCAAATATTTTTGGATAGCGTTTCGCTAATGTTATTAATAAATTACCTCTTCTGTTGAATCATAATTAGAGGAATACAGAATGGTCAAATACATTGGATATTCAAATGATTGGAACACTAACAGCTTCAATTTTAATGCATTTGTGCCGCCCATAAGAGCAGTAGGAATTAGACTTGCTCAATATTTTAAATTCCAGCATTAGCACTAATGCTAAAATTATTCTTTGGTGAATTATGGACTATATTTCCAGAACAAAATACTTAAAGCCAAGTTTTGAAAGTAGGGAAAACAATGACATCGCAATAATTTGGATTTTACTGAACAAGTAGTCATGTTTGTGATGCTTGCTATGATTTATATGCAAATCAAGCTACACATTGGAGGGGATTAAGAATTAGACGATGAACTGTAAATCTTAAGAGTCATTGCTTATAACTCTATCCATGCCCTCTAGAAGCAACATATAACAGATGGTTAACTATTATTTTGAAGAACATGCTGTATTTTCAGATTCATCACTGGAAATTAATTTTAGTAATTTAAGTGCTGGCGTCTCATTCTCAATGTTGATAAATTTTTGTTAGAAACCTCTAAAAGTCCAACTGATAATAAATGTATATTTTTCTTTGTTCAAGCATTCTCCCCCACCCCCTTTAATTCAGTATTTCTTTCCATCTTTATTTCTCCTTTGCTAAATGATTTAACACTGATTCACTCACTCTGATTCACCCTCCTTTTCAGTCATTCCTCAGTTCTACGCCTACTTCTTTAATCTCATTATTTAAGGAGATAATTTATTGCTTCCCTCATTTACTAATGTCCTAGATATCCTCATTGAACTGCTATAGGCTTGCACTTTACAATAAATGACCAAGTTATTTTGAGCTAAAGAGATCTGGGAAGTGCCCATAAAGCTTGAAGTGCACCACGCCAATAACTTTCAGAGTTATAATTGAGCAAATTTTAATTTCATAAATTGATTGTAAAAGGAAATTTATTACTGTGATCGTAAAATCCAAATATTCCTATTCAAGAGTTGACTGTCAATTATCTGCTCTGCATCTCATAACAGAGCTTTACATAATCAAAATAGCAGAGATTCTACCTAAATTTGTAATAAGAAAAGATAAATATGCAGCTGACCCCTGGCATCAAAGATGAGAAAAAGTTATTGTTACAGTCTGGAAATCTGACAGGTTTACAAGAAAGGGTGGGAAATAATACTGTGATTGGTGGTGTGAAAGTTGAAAGTGATTACTACCAAGGTTGTTTAACTCTGTTTTTGGAACATTAACTTATTGCATGTTGCATCTTATCTAAATTGGGGACCTATGAAACGATGTATTTGTGGCATTTTGCAGTTCAGAAACAGGTTCTTCAGCCCACTGAGTCATTGGTAACTATCAAGCATCCATTTGCACTCTACTTTATTCTCTACATGAATAATCACCCCCACCAAAACAGCACCAGAAGTCGAGATTGAATGCAGGTTGTGGGAACTGTGAGGTTGTAACTCTACCGGCTGTGTTATTGTGCCTTCCTACAAGGAGACTATTCAGCCTATTATGTCTAATCCCAACATAGGAATCAAATCAGTCCCCTTTATTCCCAACCACTCCATAATCCTGAAGCTATTCCTCACACATGCCCATCACTCCCTATTAGCTCTTTTGCCAAATTTGAAACGTATCACATATTTGTTTTTAACTTTTCCATATCACTGAATCTGATTCAGTTGCCAGCAAACAGGGCAGAGCATCGGCTTTCAAAAGCCATCCCATGGCAGCTAGACATCAGCAACACAGTTGATGCGTGCTATTAAGCAGGGAGAGGATACAGGGGAAATGATGGCAGCACAGAGGATTCCTGAGAGAGGAAGGTGGAAGAAATAAATGCTGAGGAACATCCTCTCCACAAGTAGACTCCAGTGTGACTGTAAGAAGAGCAGGACAGGAAATTGCAGATATCTCTTTTTTTTCCAGGAGTGGTACTCCAAGGACAGTGAAACAATCTAGAAGGAAATATTCTGACCTCCCCTGTTTTATTCCAGTAACTGAGATGCAACCACACTATGTCTCTACATATCTGTCCCCTCATCCCCAGCTCATTCTCTGCCCACTCTCAACCTTCAAATCACTCGCCTCCACTAAAAAACCCCATCCCAAACAAACATATCCCTAATCCCGTGGCCATGACTGTGCATGTACTTACATGGACACGCACACATTGATTTAAGCTATTAAATCTAGCATATTATAACTAAGGCAGAGCATTGGTAACTTGATGGGGCAACCAAGAGTGGAGTGGATCCACGTGGACTCAACACCCAACAGACAGGAGGAGAGTATTCCACCCATTATGGTAAATGGGCTGATGAGAGCCAGACAAGGCCAAGTGTGAGGGCTACAAGAAATCTACCTGGTATGCATATTCGGCATATAGCTGCATCATGAATTGATAGCTGCTTTATTGCACAAATTTACACATTTTTATCAGCATGTTCTGCTTTATTCCCTTAAAAGTAGCTTGGTAACAGATTCAATGAGCTTTCGTGTGTTTTGTCTTTGTCGAGTATGATAAAAGTTCCCATTTCCTCCCTCCTTCCATCCCCAATGCAGCATCCACCTCCACCTCCACCAGAAATGAAACTGGAGTGGGCGAAGGAGCAGAAAGGTATAGAGGGATGATGCTGTTTTCAGAAATATCAGTGCATCATTGCACCTGAGATTGCTTGGCACCACCTCAGATACCGACACTGCAAAAGATAGGTTAGATGTTTTTATGAAATGGGGAAAGACACTTGGCACTATTGAGCTGTGGTCAGGCAGAAGGATTGGAAGTTGTGCGGGAGGGAGGTTCACTAGAAGCAGGGTAGAATCCACGCATCCATTTTGTTCTACACCACTAGATCAGATAATATTCATAGGAAGGCTGCTGTGAGTGCAGACAAAAGAGCTTTCTACATTGCATACTTATCTGATCAAACATCGAAGAAACCAAGGAAGCAGAAGAGACCACATCTTGCCTCCCACAGTACCAGAAGTCACCCCATGAAGTGGAAGTGATAATGCACTTCTTTGCAAAGGATAACATTCTCCGCATGCAGTTGCTGCCAGATGGAGGCATAGGCAGACGATACTCCCCTTATTACTGCAAAGAAATGTCAAACAGATCCACATAGATTTCTGGCCGCTGCAAGAACATCAACTGCATCACTGAATAGAACCGTACTATTAACAGATTTCAATCTTGAGCTTACTGTGGAGAGAAATATGCTGCCCACGAACAAAAGAACATTAAAAAAGAAGGCAATCTCTATTGCCTCTATTCTCTGGTGCATAGAGATGGCTGATATCTGCCCAACAGAAACCGAAATATTGCTCATGACCATCTTTTCCACAAGCTAGGAGCTGTCTCCTAGCTTCAAAACTTCTCCATCATAACATAGTATTGCACAGATTGAGCTGACAGTTATCACACAGGCGAAGACCGAAGAAGTCTCCTGAAGACTTTATTGTCATTTTGGTCTCATTTATCACAATTCTAGCACCATACAACACAATGGAAGTTGTACCTGGTTGTGACTTTGTGATGGATACTTTTACTGCAGCATCTAGTCTGAAGCACTCAATCAAAAGGCTTTCAGTTTATTAATTGGGATTTTGTAGAAGAGCTCCAAATATTAGATTGAACAAAGTCAGAGCACTTATGGAAGGTACAGGAATGATCATCAGTGAGATTTTCAGAGGTCTCCCGTTGTTTTATAATAATTAGATGTATGAGTACATGTTGTGATGCTCTAGAGTGAACCTTGACTGCACATGCATGGTTGAATTTCATAACTTCCTTGATTTGTGCAGAAATGATGACAAATATGATTTACTTTGGGTTAGGTCAAGTTTAAATCACACAGTATTGAAGAATACAGCACCAGTCCATTCAGTTTCTGTAAAATCAAAATGTTACAAGATGAGGTGACTGAAGGCGGGCAAGTGGGGATGCAAAATGTATGTCTGAAGGGGATATTAATGGCATATATCTATATCAAGTTGTGTATACATCAGTATTAGGATACTAGAGATCATTTTCATTGTTGAAATATAATGGACAATGAAACATAATAGTTTTTTTTATTTCACGCACACAATGTGATATCTATTCAGTATACAAGAATCTAGATCACTTTTGGCATAATTCAATAATGCATTAGAGCAAATTAAAAAAATCACTCTCAACATCAATAAGTACTGTCTGTACAAAGAGAATATATCCATGTCTCAGGAGAGCCACTTATTTGTGTCAAAACTCATTCTGCTATGGTATGGCCTTTCTCCATGCAGGTCAAAATCCACATAATTATGCTGTCTATAGGGACAAATAACTTGCTATATTTAAGTATGATCATAGAATTCATAACATTGGAACAGCTGACACTATGACACCTGAAATATCTGGGTAGTCATAAACATGTTTTGATGTCATCACAACAATCAGCCTGATGAATTGAAGCTATCAATAATGCAATGGGTCGATTCTTCTTTTCTCCATCGTAGATGTAGAATTGAGAGATGTAGAGAAAGCCCAAGGAGTCTTTATTTAACAGAAAATAGACCATAAAAAGCACAATGTCATAAATGCAGGCACAGAACCATTTTGTGGTTTAGAAGAAGCTGTTTTTGTACAAATAAATCATTTTAATTTGCATGTCACTCAGTGACATTCCAGCTGCTGCATTTATTCCATCGTGGACAGATTTAAGAAATTTCCATTTTGCATTTTATTTTATCAATTGCTTTTATCAGTTAAGCCACGAAGGACATCTGTGGCCTTAGTTACATGAAGAATTTTGAGATTCTCCTCTCCAATTTACATTTTTTATGTATTCATATAAAAACTATTCTATTGTAAACATATTCTTTCAAGGTCATTGTTAGCAAGTGAAAGTAATCTAATGTCATCACAAATATATTAATTTAATAACAATTTGCTAGTTTGATGATACTTGGGAAGTTACCAGTTTCTTGTAATGGTAGCCTGAAGGTATGACACTGCAGATCCATGATCAGTCTCTGATTTTATCAATCAATATCTTCAGAACTGAATTGTTGCAACCAAGATGTTACATTTGATTGAAGAAAATCTATTTTGACTTTTGTACTCTGAGTTTAGTTTAGAGTTGTAAACAGTGTAGAAATAAATTGAATAAATAATATACCAAAATTCAAAATTTGTTTAGAAAATTTATATTACACTGAAAGATGTTCGTGTATTTTCAAAATCCAGCAATAAATGTAAAAACAATTCAGATATGAATTAGAAAACCACAATTTCAACACAACATGAATACTTTGCATGTTAGCATGTTAATGATATTCATTGATGAAATTATTAGACCTAATTTCCATCACATTTAATAGTAGGATTCTGGAATATGGCTGTCAGGTTACGTCCTAAGAGCCCGTAAAATTGCAGGCATGCTGTGCAGATATTAATTCTGGTTCACTAGTCTGTGGTATTTTTATCTATTTATAGCTGTTCAATATCAGTAGACTTAGTTATATTGGCCACTGCTTTTTTTCAGCCTCATTTTTGGATTTTGTTGTAGAGTTTATATTTAATTGAAGGAGACCACATCCCTCACCAAATATTTCAATCACTACGTGGGAAAAGTAATAAGTAAAAATGAATATGCCCTCTTCTCATGGCTCAGGAAGTCATAGGGTCATACGGGGTGGAATCAGTCTAATTTTCATGCGTGTGATCTATATAACTCAAAATCTTTCCTATGCATCTACCTGGTTAGATGTCTTCTAAATGTGCCTCAACCACTCCTTCTGACAGCACGTTCCATATAACTACCATGCCCCTTGGGTTCCTATTAAATCTTTCACATCTCACCTTAATTCTCTGCCCTCTAGTTCTTAATTCCCCTACCATGAGGAAAAAGAACCAATCACTAAATCTATTCCCTTCATCATTTGATGCGTCTCTATAAGATCATCCCTCATTCTCCTACGCTCCAACTAATACTCCCTAGCCTACCCAACCTCTCCCTGTAGCTCAGTCCCTCAAGCCCTGGCAACATCCTAGTAAATTTTCTCTGCACTCTTTCCAGCTTGTTGACATCCTTCTTATAGCAGTGACCAAAACAGCACAATACCACAAGCGTGGTTCCCCCAACGTCTCCTACAACTGTAAGATAATATCCCAACTTCTATACACAATTCCTTTACTGATGAAGGCCAGCATGTAAAAACCAATCTTCACCACTCCACGTACCTGGACAACACTTTCAATGAACTATGTACTTTGTCCTCCTAGATACTCTCTGCTCTACAACATTCCCCTGGGACCTACAGTCTCCTGTGAAGTTCCTGCCCTGGTCTGACCTCCCAAGATGCAACACATCGTACTTACCTGAATTAAACTTGATTAGTCATTCCTCTGTCTGCTTTCCCAGCTGAATCAAGATCCGGCTGTAATTCATTGTAACTTTCTTCAATGTCCATGATACCACCTATTTTAGTGTCTTCTGCAAACTTATTAATGATACCTTGTATATTCTTATCCAAATCGTTGGTAAAGATGACAAACAGCAATGGACCCAGCATCAATCTGAGGCACACCAGTTCTGGTCTCCAGGTCATGCAGTTCTGAAAAACAACCTTCCTCCACCACTCTCTGCTTCATACTATGAAGCCAATTCTGTATCCAGTTATATAGCTCTCCCGGGATCTCATGCGATCTAACCTTCCACAGCAGCCTACCATGTGGAATCTTATGAAAGGCCTTGCTGAAGTCCATATGGACTATGTTAATGGCCCTGTCCTCATCAACCTTCCTACTACTACTTCAAAAAACTCAAATTCATGAGACATCAACCCATGCACAAAACTACGCTGACTATCCCTAATCAACTATCTATCCAAATAACCAGGGTTCCTACAATTTCTTCCCATGGTGGCCTTGGATATTTTGTTCAGGCCTGAGACTTATCTAGTTTCATATGCCTTAGGATGGCCATCACCTCCTTGATTGTAATATGCACTGACTTCCAGAATTCACAATTAATTGTTCCGTTCCCCATTTTCTTCATGGTAAAAACAGAGGAGAAATACTCTTTGGTGACCTTCCCCATCTCCTTTGGCTTCTGGTTTCTGAAGGGCCGTATTTTCTCTCTACTTACCCTTTTCACCTAAATATACTTAAAATCTCTTTGGATTTTCCTTTATCTTATCTGTCAGTATTATCTTATGTCCCCATTTTGTCTCCCCCGATTTTCTTCTTAAGTATGCTTCTCAAGCCGCTGTACTCCTCCTGGGATACACTTGATCCTAGTTGCCTGTTCCTGCCCCAAGCCTCCTCCTTTTTCCTGACCAGAGCCACGATTTCCCTTGTCAACCAGGATTCTTTACACCTACCTACCTTGTCCTTTACTCTAAAAGTAACATGCATACTTTGAACATTCAGTGTGTTGCAAGTTGATGGCCACAATACATGGTTCATTACATGAGATAGAAAAGTTAATTGAACTCATTCAGGAACTAGTATGTCTTTATATTCATCATAGGCAAGCTAGGCAAAGGGAGGACACATAAACTCTTATTTGGAGGTGTATTTAACAGCATTTAACGTGAAATTATATGCACGTTAAGAATAGGATTTAAAGCCGACCCACCAATTTGCTTGATATATTCTTTTAATTTTAAGGCTTGATGGTGATGATAATGAAAGTATAGATGGTGCAATGTGCCCGTAGTCTTCAATAGATGAATATTGCATGAATAAAGTTTTATGGCAGAATTTGTGGAAAGACTGTTGAAAGGTTGCTTGGTAGATAGAAGCTGGTAGCTTCAAGTGTAGAATTTAAATGGAGGTAATTTAGAATTTGGTAATTTGGAATTTTACTTCTGAAATACTTCAATAAGGCTGTAAATGCTTAAGGGTGCCTCTTTAAGGTTGCATGGAATCTCAGCTCATTTGAAGTTTTCTCATGCATATTATTCTACTTTCAATATCAACATAATTTATTAATAATAGTTAAAAGATTGCTAATAAATGGCTAGTTTCCAAAACCAAGGATACCATATTGCCAGAACAAGCAGCAGCAACAAAAATGAATTGTAATTTTATGTGACATTACAGCTCACATGCAGTCATAATGAGCTCATTTGCCCTATATTTATCAGTCTGGTAGCATTGTTTTAATTTTTCTTCAAATGGATTCTTGCTGACTTTTGGAACTATAAGGAAAAAAAAATCACTGCAAAATATGTGGCATGTTTAGTTTTTATTTAAATGTTTTTGCTTCATTAACAATGCAATAAAAATATCTGGTGCTATTGTCAGATCAAGTAGCATTTTTAAAACAACATAAAATGAATAAGAGTTGGAACCAATGTTTGGAGGATCTGAGCAGACATTTTAGCCTTAAATACTATTTCAAGGTTTCAAGTTCAGTTTATTATCACATGTACCAATTAAGGTACAGTGAAATTTGAATTATCATACAGCCATACTAAAAAAATAAGCAACAAGACACACAACTACATAGAAGTCAACATAAACATCCACCACAGCGGATTCCTCACGTTCCTCACTGTGATGGAAGGCAATAAAGTCCAATCTACTTCCTCTTTTATTCTCCTGCGGTTGGGGCAATCGAACCATCCACAGTCGGGGCAATCAAAGCTTCTGCAGCCGGCAGTCAAAGCCCCCGCGTTGGGGTGATCGAAGCTCCCGCCGCTTGGAGTCCCCAAGCCGGTCTCTAACCAGAGACAGTGAGCTCCACAATGTTAAAGTCCGCAGGCACCCGCGGTTGGAGCTCAGAGGTTGATCCCTGACAAAAGGATCGCGAGCTCCGTGATGTTAAGTCCGCAGGCCACGCAGCTGGAGCTCTCAAAATCGGTCTGCAGCAAAGGCCGCCAACTCCTCGATGTTCGGTCGCAGTGCGGACGGAGATATGGTATGGAAAAGAAATCGCATCGAGGTAGAAGATTAGAAAAAGTTTCCCCCAACTCCCTTCCCCCCCCCCCCCCCCCCCCGCATAAAACAAGCTAAAGAACACTACAAACACACATTTAACACATATAAACAAGCAACGAAGAAGGGACAGACAGACTGTTGGTGTGGCAGCCATTGCTGGCGTCACCCGGTGATGCTATTTCACATCTGTATTACTGACGACCCGACCGATGTCCAAGCATTATAAGATTTAAAGAGATGTCTCTTTATGGAAGTGAGATGCCTGTTGAACCTTGTTTTTCTATTGGTGACAAGATACAAAATCTTATCACTGTAAAAGATTTATGTTGAGCATTATTTTGCTTTGTTCCACACATGGCAAAAAAAAAATCAGACTGGTCCCTCCACCGACACTCTTTAACAATAGCTCTCTATCCCCTCCCCTTCCCAGTTCTCCCACCAGTCATACTTTCTCCGACTACATTCTATCCGTGGCCCGCACACTTCCCTGATATCAGTCTGAAGCAGGGTCTCGACCCAAAACGTCACCCATTCCTTCTCTCCAGAGATGCTGCCTGTCCCGTTGAGTTACTCCAGAATTTTATGTCTACCTTCCATGGCAAAGAAACTCCTGTTTTATTATTTTGTAAATGCCGAGAGTCTGGACATAAAAAGATGAAAATTAGATATTTATTATAGTTTACTTCATTCAGATTTTGAACGTAAAATAATTACATGGTATTGTTTTGGATATTTTAGAAAAACAGTACATCAAATTTCTTTATGAGAAATTAATTAACTTAATTAACTCTGAGTTCTGAATAATTGGCTGTATGCGCTATTGTTAAGCAGTGCAGCAAATTAGCTTTATAATTACAAGATATTGAGTTGCATAATTTATAAAACTTACTTGATCCCAGCTAAGGAAAGGGCGAAGATGTTATTTATCAGTTC
Source organism: Raja brachyura (assembly GCA_963514005.1). The sequence goes on along the minus strand of OY740799.1, from coordinate 19,745,451 downwards.
CAATGTTAGTAAACATTGAACTCTACTGTTGCATTGGGTTATTGTCTAGGGTGCAAATATATTTAAAATGTGTGAGATGTTGTACACAAATTCTACACAATATAATTAAGGGTAAGACATGTGCAAAGATCTTCTAGGTTCCAAATGTAAGTGACCTGGCAAGGTGAATAAAGAAGCTGATCAGATATTTAATGAATTTCATTGGTTGAGATTGTGCTGACTAGTAATATATATATATTTCAATGAGAAAAAGAGAATCTTGGTTTGTTTTTATTCATATAGGCAATGTGAATGTTGCTTGGAAGCCAAAATGTATTGCTCAACTGTCCTCCTGAAGATGGTAGTAACCTATCTTCAACCATTTTGTAAATGTACTCCCATAGTTTTTGGTGGGTAGTAGTGCCCAGATGCCTGTGTCCTTGTCCTTTCCAGAGATAAAGATTGCAGATTTGAGAGGTGCTGTTAATATAGTCATGGGATGTATAGTGCCCTCCATAATGTTTGGTACAAAGACCCATCATTCATGTGCCTCGGTACAATTTGATATTTGTAATAGAAAAAAATCACATGTGGTTAAAGTACACATTGTCATATTTTATTAAAGGCCATTTTTATACATATTGGTTTCACCATATAGAGATGACAGCTGTGTTTATACATAGTCGTGTGTCCCCCTCCCTTTCAGGGCGCCATAATGTTTGGAACACATGGCTTCACAGGTGTTTATAATTGCTCAGGTGTGTTTAATTGCCTCCTTAATGTAGATATAAGGGAGTTTTCAGCACCTAGTCTTTCCTCCAGTCTTTCCATCACCCTTGGAAACTTTTATTGCTGTTTATCAACACGAGGACCAAAGTTGTGCCAATGAAAGTCAAAGAGCCATTATGAGACTGAGAAACAAAAATAAAACTGTTAGAGACAGCAGCCAAACCTTAGGCTTACCAAAATCAACTGTTTGGGACATCAGAGAGAGAGAGAAGAAAAAGAGCGAGCTTACTAATTGCAAAGGGACTGGCAGGCCAAGGAAAACCTTCACAGCTGATGACAGAAGAATTCTCTCTATAATAAAAAAAATCCTCAAACACCTGTCCAACAGACTAGAAACACTCTTCAGGAGTCAGCTGTGGATTTGTCAATGACCACTGTCCGCTGAAGACTTCATGAACAGAAATACAGAGGCTACGCTGCAAGATGCAAACCACTGGTTAGCCGCAAAAATAGATGGCCAGGTTACAGTTTGCCAAGAAGTATTTAAAAGAGCAACCACAGTTCTGGAAAAATGTCTTGTGAGATTTGTGAAAAATGAGATGAAGATTAACTTATATCAGAGTGATGGCAAGAGCAAAGTATGGAGGAGAGAAGGAACTGCCCAAGATCCAAAGCATACCACTTCATATGTGAAACACGGGGGTGATATGGCCTGGGCATGTATGGCTGCTGAAGGTACTGGCTCACTTATATTCTTTGATGATACAACTGCTGATGGTAGTACCATATGAATACTGAGCACATGTTATCTGCTCAAGTTCAACCAAATGCCTCAAAACTCATTGGTTGGCGGTTCATTCCACAACAAGACAATGATCCCAAACATACTGCTAAAGCAACAAAGGAGTTTTTCAAAGCTAGAAAATTGTAAATTTGTGAGTGGCGAAGTCAATCACCTGATCTGAACCCAATTGACCACGCCTTTTATATGCTGAAGAGAAAACTGAAGGGGACTAGCCCCCAAAACAAGCATAAGCTAAAGATGGCTGCAATACAGGCCAGGCAGAGCATCACCAGAGAAGACACCCATCAACTGGTGATGTCCATGAATCGCTGACTTCATGCAGTCATTGCATACAAAGGATATGCAACTAAATACTAAGCATGACTACTTTCATTTACATGGCATTGCTGCATCCCAAACTTTATGGTGCCCTGAAATTGGGGGACTTTGTATAAACACTGCTATAATTTCTACATGGTGAAACCAGAATGTATAAAAATGGCCTTTATTAAAATCTGACAATGTGCACTTTAACCACATGTAATTATTTCTATTACAAATCTCAAATTGTGGAGTACAGAGACAAATAAATAAATGATGGGTCTGTCCCAAACATTATAGAGGGCACTGTGACTATAATGCCTCTTACAATTGGTGTGCTGCATATTACCATGTGCCAAAGCTGCAGGGACCAAATATTTGGGTGGTAAATGGGATATCAATCAACTGAAAAAAAAGCTAAGAATTTGCAATAGCATATTTTTCTTGCTATCACTGCAGCAATATTAATGTACTTTTGAGCATTGTAGAATCATTATCAGAAAGTGTGGCAGTGAAACAAAATCAAATAGCATTTAAAAAAACACAGAAATAGGGCAATTAGCTGAATCATTCTAAGTTTTAAACAGTGCTGGTCTGACACCAATCAAGGTCTACATACAATTCTGGCCATTGGGTTATGGCAATAATAAACAGGTCTTTCAAAAGGTGCATCAAAAACAGAGATCATGATAGTTCTGAGAAGAGAATGGACAATCTGGAGATATCTATATTGGAGAAAAGAATGTTCAAGGATTATCTTATTGAAAGATTCACATGTTTTAAAGGCATAGATGAGACTAAATAAAGTACTACAACAAATTTATCTTAAAAGATAGAAAAGTTAAGTAATGTTAATAAAATAATGTTAATTCCACAACTTTACATAAAGGAAAGTGAATGGGTGACATAGAGACTAATTGTAACAAATTCAAAGAATAACAGATGAATAACAAAGAGTTAATGCAGGGAACCAAGTAATATCTTGGGATACATTATTTCATACATAACGGGAGCAGAATATGGTCTTTTCTATAGCATCATTCAATAGTTTTAAGGAATATGTTTATTTGCTACTTCGGCTGTCAAGCTCTTTAAAGATCGAGATTTTGTGTCACTCTCAATTCTTATAGTTTTATTTATAGATAAATGACATCTTTGATCCGTGTAGGCTTATTTTTACCTCAAGATTATTCTTGAGATATGTTCCTGATGTTGGGGGAATCCAGAACATGTTCCCGATGTTGGGGGAGTGAGTCCAGAACCAGGGGCCACAGTTTGAGAATAGGAGTAGGCTATTTAGAACGGAGACGAAGAAACACTTTTTCTCAGAGAGTGGTGAGTCTGTGGAATTCTCTGCCTCAGAGGGCGGTGGAGGCAGGTTCTCTGAATGCTTTCAAGAGAGAGCTAGATAGGGCTTTTAAAGATAGCGGAGTCAGGGGATATGGGGAGAGGGCAGGAATGGGGTACTGATTGGGGATGATCAGCCATGATCACATTGAATGGTGGTGCTGGCTTGAGGGGCCAAATGGCCTACTCCTGCACATATCGTCTATTGTCTATTGAAATGCAGTCAAAAGCTCACGAATTGAATTATTTATTGTACTGCTGAGTAAAATGACTCAAGGAAACCACTGCTGATGCATTTTACCAAAAGTTACAATAGATTTCTTACCCAACTGGATTTATAAGGGGGAAGCAAGATTAATTATGATACGACACGTTAGAACTTCATTTATCCCAGGAGGTACACTAACAGTCAAGACAACAGTGTCAAATTCAGGAGAGAGTACATGCCATGCCAGAGTTTTAATGTCAAATTATTGACAAGGGTGTGTGAATGCAGATTCTTCACTCACAGTATGTGCTCTGTAAATCTTTGGATCATTGGATTAATCACTTTGAATAACAGAATGCATTGTCTCCTGAGAATGAAATAGTGATGACCCCATTCCTAGCTGTCAGAGTTCGCTTCCTGTTGGTTGAACATAGAGCCACACTGACAGCAACCTTTGGTAGTCATGGAGACTTAACCATTCAGTAAGTAAAGTGATCTCATCACCTATTTGTTATCCACAGCTCAGTTAAAATATAATGACATTTGTGTAAAAAGGTTGTAAAAGTCAACAAATTAGCAAAAACTTTTTCTACTACTTAATATGCATTACATTTTCTATTCCCATTTGCTCAAATATAGCAGTTTCTACTTTCAACAGCGCAAAGAAACATTATTTAGAAATGAAGAATAGGTCACGTGTGTGTGTACAGCAGAATACAAATATACAATCTCTCAAGAAAGGGTATACGAGCAACAAGATAAACACAAGCACTGGGAAGATAAGTCTTTACAGCCGTGTCCCCACCTTTCCTTGCCCTGCTAACAGAATGCATTTGAACTAAAAGAAAATGAATGTACAACCGAGTATAGCCCTGAAAGAAGAACAATGCTGATTTGACTGAATTGAAAATTATTCTAGCAGCATTGGACTGCAATAGATTTGTGTAAGAGTACTGGAATAAATATTTTCATCATATATCTTCAAAAGATACGCATTATATACCTTCAGTTAAAAACACTGGTGTGACTGCAAAAATAGCATTAATGTTCTGTCCTGTATAGATTGTCGTCTTATTTCTGGACTTTGCAGTAAAGATATATCGTGGAGGCTTTTAGCTTTCACATTTACTATCGAGCAAATTAGACAACAACATCCACCATATCTGCATAATTAAATGTGGGAATCAAAAGGTTGTTATCCAATTAATTCCTTTCCTCTAAAAGCTTGCCTCACTAGTCCATCACCAGGAGATTTAGCATTCAAAGTGAAATTTGAATGCTCACTCCCTTCTACCCCACCATGCACAACAGAGTAAGTTAGTGTACGTCCATTCACGTGTAAATGAATTTTTTAACAACGCGATGTTTTAATTACAGCCCTTGAAAACTGGGGAATCTCATTCTTTCAGTTTTAAGTTACTTTTAGAGGTTTTACAACATTTTTTCAAATATTTTTTCTATTATCTTAATTCCATCTCTTTGCTCCATGCCCCCTCTTCATTTTGCTTCCTTTTGTTAAACAGAATTTAATATTCTAACTTGCACTTACTGGTTTAGATTCTGCTTACTCCAACAATAAGTCTTTAAGTAGTGGCTAAATTATTCTTTGGTCTCTTATGCTAAACAAATATAGAAGTATTAGCTACCTAGTTGCATTAATCTCCAATACATTTAATTACATTGATTTCAATGAGATCAAATGTGCCAAAGTGGGTATAACTGGTGGCTGGTACTTGTGCATAATTTTGGCACTAGCAATCAATGACGAATATCTCCTCCGTGGATGAAACTCAAAAATATTGCTGATGCTTGGCATATGAAATAAAAACAGAAAATATTGGACGTACTCAGTAAGATATGACGAATGCCTGCTGATTATCTTCAGCAATTTCTGTTTTTACTTCTTAATATTGCCTTCTCTGTTGACACCTTATCAAATCATCTGTACAAGGCATCATGCTATATCACCTCTTAATGACTGCACAAAAGCTCATGAAAAGATCGGCATATGTAAGCCTAATGAACAGCATGTGCCATTTGTTCAGTAATGAATGCAAAATCTGAACTGTTACAAGGAATTAGGCTCATTTAAACGTCCTTAAGACTTGTTGAGATGTCGACCGTGGAAAACAACAGTGGATTCAACATTGATGTGCCAAAACAGTAGATCGTTTAGTATTTTGCAAAAGGTGCCTTCTACATTTTTCTTTGGAGAAAGGGATTTGACCGTTCCGATCCTCTCCCCAGGTAACCATCTTTCACTTCAGTGTTTCAACAAGAGATTAGTAGCTATTTGATGCCCATTCTCACAGCAGTCAGCTGAATACATTTTGTAGTTTACAGTTACCAGGTTCCATTGACAACTACTGTGTAAAGGGCTCTAACCATGCTGGTACATTATGTAGGTACCTTTGCAATTCACACAAGCATTTCACAATTATGGGTTGATAACTGGATGCTATGTGTGTTATTGGTATTTATAAATCGCCTTGTGTGTTATTGGTATTTATAAATTGCACCATCATGGCAGAGATGAAACAGACAAGAGTTCCTGGCTCGGTACGTTTGTGGACTAGCATAATTATAGGACTAGTACAATTTCTAACGTATCCTGCTGTAGAGAAAAAACAATTTGCATTTATATAATGGCCTCAGTATAATGAATGTCCAAAGTGTTTCACAATGATTTTCCCACATTTGTGTCTGAAAGTAATGATGTGAGAACAGGAATCAACAAAAAGAACCAAATTGAAAAAATTACACACGCTCATAAAATGATTCCCAAGATATTGATGGCAATACACAAAAAAAATTGCAGTAAAAGATAACATATTAGACTAAAAGGACAAAGTATGATGACGAGATTTTTTAAAATTAATTTTAAAATCAAGGCCAGCATTTATTGCCCATGCCTGATTGTTCTCAAACCAAATGGCTTACTACCCTAATATTGAGGGTGGGGAGAGGGGGCATTTAAGAGACAATCAGATGCAAATCAAGTGCTTCATTTGGAGAGCAATTAAAATTTTACTCTGACCGGTTCATACAGGGCAAAACTTGCAATTTCACAAAAGCACTGGTGTACTGTCATGTGCAGAGCATAGTATGCAATCAGGAGACCATATGACCTATATCAAAATTAGGCTGTTTGGAATTGTAACGCAATTTAAGTAAGATAATAGACAATAGGTGCAGGAGTAGGCCATTCGGCCCTTCGAGCCAGCACCGCCAATCAATGTAATCATGGCTGATCAGCCACAATCCGTACCCTGTTCCTGCCTTCTCCTCATTTCTCCTGACTCCGCTATCTTCAAGAGCCTTATCTAGCTCTCTCTTAAAATATCCAGAGAACCGGCCTCCACCGCCCTCTGAGGCAGAGAATTCCACAGACTGAGAACTCTTTGTGTGAAAAAATGTTTCCTCGTCTCCATTCTAAAACTGTGGCCCCTGGTTCTGGACTCCCCCAACATCAGGAACATGTTTCCTGCCTCTAGCGTGTCTAAACTCTTAATAATCTTATATGTTTCAAAAAGATTAACTCTTATCCTTCTAAACTCAGAGTATGCAAGCCCAGCCTCTCCATTCTCTCAGCATATGACAGTCCCGCTATCCCGGGAATTACCCTTGTAAACCTACGTTGCACTCTCTCAATAGCAAGAATGTCCCTCCTCAAATTAAGGGACCAAAACTGCACACAATACTCCAGGTATGGTCTCACTAGGGGCCTACAACTGCAGAAGGACCTCTTTGCTCCTATACTCAACTATAAGAGATATCATTCAGATTTATTTCCTCCTTGTGACTATGTCAAAGAAGGGTGTTTTTAGTGAAATGTAACTTTCGACAGAATTTTAAACAATTAGCTAAAATTTGGGGATTACAATAAAAAGAAAAATATATTGTATACTATATTACCAGTTCTTACAATTACCTGGAATATAAAAATGTAGATAAAATAATTATATTTACTCTCATATTTACTGAAAGATTATCTATTTCTACGTTCATAATATTGTAATTTACTATCAAGCCAATTTTATTCTATTTTGAAAATGAGGGCTTTAGAGTGAACATTCAGGGACTATTTTCATTTGGACTATTTTTTAATGTTATGTCTGCAATGAAATATTACTCAATGTTTGGAATTCCAGTTAAAGCCCAACATTATTCCTGTTCTTTAAGAAATGAAAATAGGTTTGTCACAAAAAAGACCCAATGGGTCCATAGCCAAAGCAATTTCCTGAGCTAATTTATCTGTTCTTAAAGTGGAGTCAGTAAACCAAAAAATGCCCAAAAAGCTAATTACTGCTGCCTTGTTCATTTAGTGAGCATACTCTGCAGAATAATGAAAGCTCATAATATGCAAACTTCACAGGAAAACATAAGCGCAAAGGGAATGAATAATGTTTCATTAGGGTCTTCTGCACCTGCACCTGGATATTTTTAGACATGGTAATTTGTGTGGACTACTTTATTTAAATGCTTACAGAGTTTGCTGGAAAGGATTTTGTTTTATAAAGCACTAGTGATTTTATATATTTTCTTCATTACATAATCCTTTATTATTAACATTGACTTTTATTGCTGAATCCGAAATATAAAATATTCACATATTGACGTACAAAATATGTATATGCTTCAATAAAATTTCACAAAGGAAGAGTGAAACATAGGAATAACATTATTGCAACCCAGTTTTATATGCACCAGCATTCAGATGCAAACAGAACTTTAGATATCTGCAGGAGGAAGAAATAGAGCCTTAATGGTTGACAACTTTCTTTTGAAGTGTGGTAACGACCTAAAGCTTTCTGATTGCTATTCTTGGAATGCTGGAGAGCAGCCCCAAACTGCAACACAGCTGTCTTAAGCTGAACCAGACTGTTAACAACATTGCACATTTTATTCCCTCGGATATCCTTTCTATCACCAAGACCACCTACCTATTTCCTTAATGTTGTGCATCTAAGGTCACTATTGCTGAAACCTGTACCCATGCTTACGTTACATTCAGACATTGCTGTGAACTAACTAGCTGATCTAATCCATGCAATGTTCTGCTTGTCCATCATGTTTTGTCTCAGCCTCACAATACAACCATTTCCCTTGCATATGAACAGTGCCCCAACAATTTGTACACAATGTTACTGCCCATAGTGGCTGTTCCACAGTTTTTTTAATGATATTCTGCCCCACACTATCTGTTGCCATCAGAATAACCAGGTGATATGACCTCCATGTGGGTCTCCTTCTGTGCCTTGCAAATATCCCCTCAGCTCCAGAATACGTGAGGTTGCCAGTTATTATATCTCTAGCTCCTTGACAATGTTTATTTATTTCTTTAGTGCACAATTATATCATGAGGTTACTAATTTGTTTTAATCTTAATATTGTGTGTTCAATGTTTGATTCCAACAAAAAATGCGACTTGCTCACCTTCCCCAAATGGCATCTCATCTTTACTCTTCCATTGTTCCTCATAATTTGATCTTAACATTCCCAAAGATGCCCCGCAGATCGCCGAGGGAAAATTGTTACCTGTCTAATATGTGCTACTTCACCCACAGCAATTTTTGAGCCTGAATTTTAGTGCCCAGTTTATTTTTATTAACAATCGTTTTTTTTAATCCTGCTGAGTGTGTGAAAAATGGTCAAAATTGAATTTTAGAACAAAGGTACTTTTGCATAATTTAGCTTAGTTTAAGTACCCAATTCAATTGTAGCCACAGATTATCATTTTTTCAATATTTAAATAAATTTAAATATTACATTTTTCAAGTTACATTATTATTCACCTTGTGCAATTTTGACAGGTTGGCTGATTATGTGAATTATTTTTAAATGTTTTTATTCTGCATTCTTCCCGAATATGTAGATTGAGTGTTTATTCAAAAGCATGAAACAAATCTATGCAATATGACTTTGAGCAAATTAGTATTATTATAAACAGACAACTTCAGAAGCACAGACATTTTCTATGTAACATTGAGTAGTTCAGAGAATGGTGGTGGAGGGGTTTTTTTTGCACTCTCTCCAAAGACTATTCAAAGATTGTTCAAATAGTGTGGCAACTGGAACTGCACACAGTACTCCAAAAATGCCTGAACCAAAGTTTTATAAAGCTGCAGCATAACCTTCCAATAGTTATACTCAATGCGTGGACTGATGAAGTCAATCAAATATTCAGCTATAGATCAATGTTTCTAAGGGTCCTGCCATTTACTGTATCTTCTAAAATTCATCACGTAATACTTGTCGGGATTAAACTCTGTGTGCCATTTCTTCACCCAAATTTTCAACTGATGTTTATCCTTGTGAAAGAAGGAACTGCAGATGCTGGTTTAAACCGAAGATAGACACATAAAGCTGGAATAACTCAGCGAGCCAAGCAGCATCTCTGGAAAGAAGGAATGAGTGACGTTTCGGGTTGAGACCCGTCGGAAGAAGGGTCTCGACCCGAAACGTTGCCTATTTCCTTCGCTCCATAGATGCTGCCTCACCCGCTGAGTTTCTCCAGCATTTTTGTCTATCCTCTACTATTATTTGTTGGGTTCTATGTCTAAGCTAACTTTGAGACTCACAATGTGACTTAAACATTTGACCAGTCAACCATGAGGAACCTTGTCAAAAATCCATATTGACAATGGCAATTGCTCTACCTTCATCAATCATCTTTGCCTCCTGCACAAGAACTCAGTCAAATTTGTGAGACAGGACCTTACCATACCAAGCGATGCTGCTTATCCCCAATAAGTCCATGCTTTTCCGAATGTGAGTAAATCTTGTGCCGAAGAATCGTCTCCCATATGTTCTATATCACTTATGTTAGCCAGTAATTGCCTTTAAACAAAGGAACAACATTGGCTATTCTCCAGTCTCTGGCACCTTGTTTGTGGTTAAAGAGGATGGAACAATTTCCACCTTTGCTTCCCTCAGTATCGTTAATAGATCCCCTCAGGCCCCTGTTATTTATCCACTAATGTTTTTCCCGACATCTAACACCTCCTCCTGCTTAATATCAACATGCCTTAGAAGATCAGCAATAACCCTCCTTGATCTCACCATCATTAATATCCTTTTCCTAAGTGAATACTGATGTGGAGTACTTGCCCATGTTCTCTGACGGAAGGTGTGGAGAGAGGCTGGTTATGTACTGGGCTACACACACAACTCCCTGCAATGTCTTACAGTTTTGTGCAGATCTGTTGTCAAACCTCTCAACCATTTCTGTAATGGCTGCAATAATGTGTATATATAATAGAATTTCTTCCCTTGCTTCCCATACAGGGGCTCCATGGTGAGTTAGCAAACTAGATATAAAAAATTTTAAGAAGGAACTGCAGATGCTGGAAAATTGAAGGGAGACAAAAATGCTGGAGAAACTCAGTGGGTGAGGCAGCATCTATGGAGCGATGGAAATAGGCAACGTTTTGTGTCAAAACCCTTCTTCAGACATTTTTGTCTACCTTGGATATAAAATTGGTTTGGTAGTAGGAGGCGGAAGGTAGGTTCACTTGCAAGCATTTCAAGACCTACAATACCTCCTCTTTTGATACGCTCCATGGCATCACTGATCCTTTCTCTGAACTCAATAGCTTCCACATCCTTGTCCATGGTAATACAGAAAAGTATTTATTTAAGACCGCCCATTTCTTGTAGTTCCACACAAACATCACCACACTGATCCTTAAGGGGACCTACTCTCTCCTTAGCTCTTAATATATTTATTGAATCCAGATTGTCCTTGATCTTGTCTACCAGGGATATCTCATAGCATTTTTTTGCCCAACTAATTTCTTCCTTTAATGTATTCCTACATCTCTTATAATCCTCAAGGGACTTGTTTGACCCCAATTGCCCATCCCTGACATTTGGCTCATTTTTCCAGACTCAGCCCCTAATATCCCTCATTAACTAAGGTTAACTAAGCTGGCTTTGCACTTCACTCTTAACAGGAACATGCTGGTCATGAACTCCTACTGTCTCACTTTTGAAAGCCTCCCCCTTGCTAGTGTCCTTTTATGTGCAAACAGGCTCTCCAGATCAAGTTACAACTGGCATAAAATTAAAAAAAGGAAAAGGAAAGACCTTACCTTTACTCACCTTGTCACTGTTTAGCCTCCTCGCCGAAGCCTTCATCGTCAAAGCCTCTGCATTTGCATTTCAAGCACAGCACTTTGACCTAAAAAATAGCCTTGCTCATAATGGCCATTCCCTGTAGTGCATTTCTGCATTTTATATGCTGAATAGTGACCTTGAGGGCAGTCTGCCAGTAGAGAAATAAATTACTGTACTTTGCCATACCTGAAACACCTTTTTAAACTTGCGGTGACAGGTTGTTAAAGTGCTTATAAACAATCCAGCAACTCATACAACCAGTGCTGGGGTAGAATCGCAAGTTTACATAGAATTGCTTAAGCATATTAAAACCAACATAACTGTTAATGAGGTAAATCATTCTGGAATCCAAGTGCATCTTTAAACTGTGTGTGTACCATATGGTGTAACCTTCAAAGCATTGTGATACAACCAGTTGGGAGTTTACTGCCTTCAGCAAGGGATGTTTGTTTCATTGCCTCTGATATTTTTCTTAGTGAGTTGCAGCACAGAATCCCACATTCACTACATCACTGCCTAAAAGATTTAATAGGAGAAAATACTGGATACACTCAGCAGTCAGGCAGCATCATTGGAAAGAGAAACAAAGTTAACAGAGTCAGGTCAAATACTTCAGTAAGGCAAGTCAAGTTTATTGTTATATACACGTACACGTAGAATGAACAGGTACAGATAAGACAAAGGGGTTATCTGTGATAAGTTGTTGTGGGGGTGGGTTATTGGTGAGGCAGTTAAAGGCACAAAGAAGCTTAAAGCATTGCAAACAGCAAGTATGGGAGATAATGTAGAGGGAAAAATGCTGGAGCTAATATTGCAGGCAGATAACTTACAGCAAAAATAGGCAGTTCTGACATTAAAAATACAATGTATGTTATCTGAAGTTAGAGAATTTGTTATCCAGTCCAGAAAGCTGCAACATGCCCAGAGAATATGAATTGCTGTGCTGAAGCTTGTACTGGGCCTCATTTTAACAATGGAGAAGGCCATGGACAGGTAAGTCAGAGTGGGCTCGGCACAGAGAGTAAAAGTGACAAGCAACAGGTAGCTCGAGGTTACCCCTGCACACTGAACACTGGTTCTCCACAAAGTGTTCACCCTATCTGCCTTGAGTGTCTTCAGTGTAGAGAAGGCCACATTGTGAACATTGAATGCAGTACAATGGTCTGAAAGACTTGCAAATTAATCATTGCCTTACGTGGGAAGATTGTTCGGGGTCCCTGAATTAAGGGAAAGGGAGAGTTGAAAGAACAGGTGTTCATATCTCCTACAAGGGAAAGTGCCATGGGATGGGCTACAGTTGGTGGGGAAGGAAGAGCAAATCAGGAAATCATGAAGGTCATTGCCTCTTCAAAATGCTAAAAGGGGAAAAGAGAGGAAGATGTGATTAGTGGTGGAGCTGGCAGAAATAGCAAAGGAGATCTGTTGAATAACAGGTGGAAATGGAGGTGAGAACCAGAGAGCTCTGTTATTGCTTTGTTCACAGGTGAAGGGATGAGAGTAGGTGTGTAAGAAATAGATAGAATATGGTTTCATTAGGACTGGTACTTTAAATTATTTGTAATTTGTAATGATAAGCTGAAATGACATGCATGGCACGTGACAAATATTCTTTCATAAGGATTTCAAAAGCTGTTACTCTGAAACATGACTTTGCTCCCACATATATGTTTTTATTTTCAATGCAAATTGTTTGTTTTTACTATGATTCATTACTGCTGCAGTCACTGTTTAGTACCTGCAAAGCTGCCTTGGGAAAGGCTTTGTCTGTGTACAACAGATGCATTAATACTAAAAGAAGCAAGGAAAGCAAATTAAAAAATGTAATACAAAGATGTTTTGTACAAAATAGTTACTAAATTCTTGGGCAGTTACTCACAAGTAAATCAATATCTTGGATTCACAAAAGACTGCAGATGCTGGAAGTTTGAACAAAAAGTAAACTGCTTGAGGAACTCAGCAGGTCAGGCAACATTACCTTGAAGGAAATGGACAGACGTTTTGGGTCGGAACCCTTTTCCAGACGTTGAAGAAGGGTTCCGCCTGAAACATCGATCCATTTCCTGCCGCAGATGTTGCCTCACCCACTGAGTTCCTCCAGCAATTTGTTTTAAAGTAAATCTTGATCATTGCAAATATCTGTGATGAATAATTCTCAGTGGATTCCTGATAAAATTCAAAAGTTCTGTGCATGAGTTGATATAATTACACCATGTAATAAAGTAATTTCAATATCATGACTGAATCACTTGTTAGATTATTTGGATAATGCTGAAAAATTGAAGCACTTTCAAAGGCTTTTCTCTTTTTTGGCATTTCATCAACAATTAGTGCAGTTTCCAATGTTGCTCCCCAGTTTGGCTCTGTTCTATATAAATATATAAAAATGTAAACAATTTTTTAAATATTTCAATTTTTTTGCTCATTTTTAGGGAATGTTTCGAATCACTTTGTTTGATAAGAGAAAAACCTCAACTTTCTGAATATATTATGACATCAAATCGTAATCATTAGTCTACAATGAAGAAAACAGTGTTAAGAACTATAGCCTCAAAATTACGTGGGTGTATTAATTCTACTGAGTATTGCATGTTTGTGCTGGCATGATGTAACCAGTATATATATTGAAGTAAGTGCTTTGCTTGTGATACATGCTGGAAGTGTGCAGAGTAGGAAGACTGTGATACCAATTATTGCACAATGTCAATTTGATCTCAGTGCTGCTAAATTGTACCATAATGATACAGATAATGCCTATTTAAACTGCAATAGGAGTATCATTAAACTGGAAAGAGTGCAGAGAAGATTGACAAGAATGTTGCCTGGACTTGATGGCCTGAGCTATAGGGACAGATTGGGCAGTCAAGACATTTATTCCTTGGAGCATAACTGGCTGAGGGATGATCTTACAGTGATGGATAAAATCATGAGGGGAATAGATAGGTTAAATGCACAGAATCTTTTACCCAGAGTAGGGGAATCAAGAACCAGAAGACATAGGTTTAAGATGAGAAGGGAAAGATTTAAAAGGAAACTGAGGAAAAACTATTTTGCTGACAGGCACAAAAAGCTGGAGTAACTCAGCGGGACAGGCAGCATCTCTAGAGAGAAGGTATGGCTGACGTTTCAGGTCGAGACCCTTCTTCAGACTAGTTAGGGATAAGGGAAACGAGAGATAGAGACGGGGATGTGGATAGATAAAGAACAATGAATGAAAGATATGCTAAAAAGTAATGATGATAAAGGAAACAGGCCAATGTAAGCTGTTTGTAGGGTGAAAATGAGAAGCTAGTGTGACTTGGGTGGGGGATGGATAGAGAGAGAGAGGGAGAGAGAGAATGCCAGGGCTTCCTGAAGTGAGTGATATCAATATTCAGACCACTGGGCTGCAAGCTGCCCAAGGGAAATATGAGATGCTGTCCCTCCAATTCACTCTGACAATGGAGGAGACCGAGGACAGAAAGGTTTGTGTAGGAATGGGAAGGAGAATTAAAGAGTCCAGCAACTGGGAGATCAGGTTGGGTCAGGCGGGCTGAGCGAAGGTTTTCCGCGAAACGATCGTCCAGACAGCGTTTGGTCTCGCTGATATATAAGAATCCACATCTTGAACAATGGATTCAGCAGATGGGGTTGGAGGAGGTGCAAGTGAACCTCTGCCTAACCTGAAAGGACTATCGAGGTCCCGGGACAGAGTCAAGGGAGGAGGTATAGCGACAGGTGTTGCATCTTCTGGGATTGCAAGGGAAAGTATCTGGGGAGAGGGTGGTTTGGGTAGGAAGGGATGAGTTAAACAGGGAGTTGCAGAGGGAACAATCTCTGTGGAAGGCAGAA
This sequence comes from Raja brachyura, assembly GCA_963514005.1. The sequence continues at coordinate 19,730,137 of OY740799.1, read as the reverse complement.
AGGGGCGGAGATGGGAAAATGTGGCTAGTGGTGGGATCCCGTTGGAAGTGGCAGAAATTTCAGAGGATTATGTGATGTATGCAACGGCTGATGGTGTAGAAGGTAATGACTAGGGAGATTCTGTCTTTGTTGCGACTAGGGGGAGCAAGGGGCGGAACTGCGACCGAGGAGACACGTGTGAGGGCCTAATTTATGAAGGGAGAGGGGAACCCCTGTTCCCCAAAGAATGAGGGCATCTCAGATGTTCGAGTATAGAACACCTCACCTTGGGCGCAGATGCGGCGTAGACAGAGGAATTGGGAGATGGGGATAGAGTCTTTACAGGAAGCAGGGTGGGAAGAAGTGTAGACGAGATAGATGTGGTCCCCCAACGTAATATTCCATCACTCACCTGTTCCCCCAACTCAATGGTGTGAGCGTTCTGTAGCCGGGGGACGGGGATGGCTTCAGGCGGGGAGCATCCTGTAGCCAGGGGAGGTGGACGGCTTCAGGCGGGGCTTACCGGGGGGAGGGGGGATGTGTGGGGGGAGGGGGCGTGTGAGTGGGGGGGGAGAGGGGGTTTTGTGGGGGAGGGGGGTGTAGGGGAGGGAGGATGTGGGTGGGTTTTGGGTAGGGAGGGTGGGAGTAGGGGAGGGGGTGCATGTGGGTGGTGTGGGCCCCCGCTCGCAAAACGCAGAGCACAGACCCCACTCGCAGAACACAGTCCCCATTTGCAGAACACAGACCCTGTCGTGCAGTCCACTTCAGCTTTATTCTCCCCGCCAGACAGCGGGTGCCAGAAAGGGTCTTACCTTCACGGTGACTGACAGGCTGCTCGTCTCACGATTTTTAAACTTTTCTAATATTTCACCGATCAGACCAAATCTTGGGGCACTCGGAGCAGAGGAGAACGGTGAGTAAGGTAGCGAAAAATTCTTAGCGATATAGGGTAGCGTTTTTGCGCAAATTTATTTCCAACGCAGACAAGAAGTGGTCAGGTTGAGAGTTTTAGTAATAGTATAGATAACATTGCATCTTCTATACATAACTAAAACTCTGATCTTGTTATCTTCCGGTTTGGCGGTCTTTCTTTTTGCGAAAAAAAGTTTGCGATAGCGCTACGATATTTCACCAGTTCACTCGCCGTTCTCCTGTGCTGCGAGTGCACCAAGTTTCGTTCCGATCGGTTGAATGTCGTAAAAGTTAGCGAGATTTAAAAATCTTTACAAACGTGCATACGCAGATCGATCTTTTCTCCTGCCAGTCAGCGCCACGCAGATTAGTCTCTGCCCCCTGCCCACACAAACCCCCGCCCCCATAAACTTCGACCAGAGTGCAATGCAATACTCCTTGTTACTAGTTTCCTTAACTGTGGTTTCCCCTCCAATATAGTTGACAGAACCCTTAATCCACATCCCAACTTTCCTGCACTTATTCTCTCTTTCCCTTTTTTCCTGGCCAGCGCAAAGGTCACGTTAATCTAGTCCTCAATTTCCACCTCACCAGCCCTACATTCAATGGCTCTTTTGCAATTTCTGCCACATTCAATGAGATTCCATCACCAGATATGCATTTGTAATAAGGTGGATGAATTGAATGCGCAGATAGTAGTTCACAGATATGATATAGTTGAGATTACGGAGACATGGCTCCATGGTGGCCAAGGCTGGTAGCTAAACATGCAGGGGTAATCAATAGTCAGGAAGGATAGATGGAAAGGAAGCAGAGATGGGGTGACATTGCTGGTTACAGAGGATATTAATGCAATAGTAAGGAGACATTAGCTTGGATGCTGTAGAATCGGTATGGGTAGAACTGCCAAAATAGCCACGGGTAGAAAACGCTTCTTGGAGTTGTATACAGACCACTAAACAGCAGTAGGGAGGTTGGGGATTGCATCAAGCAGGAAATGAGGGATGCGTGTAGCAAAGGTACAGCAGTTATCATGGGTGGCTCTAATCTATATAATATAGATTCAGCCAACCAAATTGGTAACAGTGCTGAGGAGGAGGATTTCCTGGAATGTATAAGGGATGGGTTTTTAAGCCAATATGCAGAGGAACCGACTAGAGGGCAGGCCATCCTAGACTGGGTAATGTGTAATGAGGAAGGATTAGTTAGTGATCTTGTTGTGCAAAGCCCCTTGGGCAACAGTGGAATTCTGCATTAGGATGGAGAGTGACACAGTTAATTCAGAGAATGGGATCCTAAAACTTAAAGAAAGGAGACTTTGCAAGTATGAGACGGGAATTGGCTAGAATAGACTGACAAATTATACCTTAAGGGTTGACGGTGGAGATGCAATGGCAAAGATTTATAGCTTGCATGGATGAACTCCAAAAATTGTTCATCCCTGTCTGGCGAAAAAATAAAACGTGGCTAACGAGGAAAATCAAGGATAGTGTTAAATCCAAGGAAGAGGCAAATACATTGGCCAGAGGAAGCAGCAAAGCAGAGGACTGGGAGAAATTTAGAATTTAACAGAGCACAAATGGGTTAATTAAGAGGGGGAAAAAGAGCATGAAAAAAGATTGCGGGGAATATAAAAACTGACTACTTCTTTAGATATGTAAAATGGAAAAGATTAGTGAAGCCAATTGCAGGTCCCTTACAATCAGAGACAGATGAATTTATAATGAAAAACAAGGAAATGGCAGAAGTTAAACAAGTATTTTGGTTCTGTCTTCAGTAAGGAAGACACAAACAATCTTGCAGAAATACTAGGGGACCGAGGATCTAGTGGAAGCGAGGAACTGAAGGGAATCTACATTAGTCAGGAAATGGTGTTCGGTAAACTGTTGGGACTGAAAACAGGTAAATCCCCAGTGCCTGATGGTCTGCATCCCAGAGTACTTAACGAGGTGGCCCGATAAATCGTGGATGCATTGGTGATCATTTTCCGATGTTCTTTTGACTGGATCAGTTCCTGTGGACTGGAGGGTAGCTAATATAACACCACTGTTTAAGAAAGGTGGGAGACAGAAAAAGGGGAATTATAGACCAGTGAGCCTTGGGGAAGATGCTTAAGTCGATTATTAAAGATCTAATAGCAGCACATTTGGAAAGCAGTGACAGGATTGGTCAAAGTCAGCTTGAATTTATGAAGGGGAAATCATGCTTGACTAATCTTACATTTTTTGAGGATGTAACAAGTAGAATGGATAAGGGAGAGCCAGTGGATGTGGTGTATCTGGACTTTAAAAAAGCCTTTGACAAGGTCTTGCACAGGGATTAGTGTGCAAAATTAGTGCACATGGTATTGTGGTAGGGCATTGACACGGATAGAGAACTGGTTGGCAGACAGGAAGCAAAGAGTAGGAATTAACGGGTCCTTTTCAGAATGGCAGGTAGTGATGAGTGGGGTGCCGCAAGGCTCGGTGCTGGAACCCCAGTTACTTACAATATATATTAACAATTTAGATGAGGGAATTAAATGTAACATCTCCAAGTTTGCGGATGACACAAAGCTGGGTGGCAGTGTGAACTGCGAGGAGGGTGCTATGAGGCTGCAGGATGACTTGGATAGGTTGGGTGAGTGGGCAGATGCATGGCAGATGCAGATGGATAAATGTGAGGTTATCCACTTTGGTGACAGGAAGGCAGATTATTATCCGAATGGTGTCAGATTAGGAAAAGGGGAGGTGCAACGAGACCTGGGTGTGCTTGTACATCAGTCACTGAAAGTAAGCATGCAGGTACAGCAGGCAGTGAAGAAAACTAATGGCATTTGGCCTTCATTGCGAGAGGATTTGAATTTAGGAGCAAGGAGGTCCTACTGCAGTTGTACAGGGCCCTGGTGAGACCGCACCTGGAGTATTGTGTGCAATTTTGGTGTCCTAATTTGAGGAGGACATTATTGCTATTGAGGGAGTGCAGCGTAGGTTCACCAGGTTAATTCCCGGGTTGGCGGGACTGACATGATGAAAGAATGGGTCGACTGGGCTTGTATTTACTGGAATTTAGAAGGATGAGTGGGAATCTTATTAGAAACATATAAAATTCTTAAAGGATTGGTCAGGCTAGTAACAGGAAAAAATGTCCCGATGTTGGGGGAGTTCAGAACCAGGGGCCACAGTTTAAGAATAAGGGGTAGGCTGTTTAGGACTGGGATGAGGAAAAACCTTTTCACCCAGAGAGTTGTGAATCTGTGGATTTCTCTGCCACAGAAGGCAGTGGAGGCCAATTCACTGGATGTTTTCCTGAGAGATTTAGCTCTTAGGGCTAAAGGAATCAAGAGATGTTGGGAAAAAGTAGGAGTGGGGTACTGATTTTAGATGATCAACCACGATCATATTGAATGGCGGTGCTGGCTCGAAGGGCGGAATGGCCTACTCCACCTATTTTTCTGTTTCACCTCTCCTCTCTTTTCAGCATTCTGAAGGGACTGTTTCCTTTGTGACTCTGGTCTGCCCTTCCATCTCCACCAACCATTTCCTTTCTCCAGGCACTAAAATGCACTTTTCAAGTGAAGCAATGCTTTTACTTACAATTCTACCAAATATGTGTGTTAGATTTGGTGTTCATGATGTAGTCTATTTTAAATTGGAGAAGCCAAACATGGACTGATTCATTGATTGCTTTTCTAATGCCTCCTTGCCAAAGCCTCTACATTTGCCCTCAAACACAGCACTTGCACCTCAACGCGCAGCGACTTCCAGCATGGCCGTTCCAATAGGCCGCTTCTTTTCAAAACTCCCGTGCTGCTCCTCTTCTCAGTTGTTCAGTCTCTGCTGAAACTGCTTACTCCAATTATCCAAAAATGTTAATCTTCTATTTCTGATTTTTTTTTTTCCTGCCACCATGTAAAGATTAACTGAAGGAGCTGCTTCCACACTTTATCACTCTATGTCTCTATGACCTCTTGGACTATATACTGACAACAGTGAAAAATTACATCAATGAGAACAGTGCTTTGTGCAACATTACTGAAACTTGAAAACGATACTTTGAGGAACTCAAAAATGTTGTTCTGTAAGCCTAGCAGCTAAAAGTTATTGTTCTTAAGCATCCTTCGTAAAGAGCTTTCGGGTGGCCCTGTTTACATTCCAAAATGGATGTGGAGCAACTAGTACGTCAGCGTATCAACACTGATAGCTGGAAAAGTGGAGGTACACAGAAATGATGGCACATAAGCTTCATCCCAATGCCACTCCAAGATATTTCCCACCACAGAATTGTAGCGTTTCTGGAGATGGCTTGGATGAGGACATGAGTGTAATGTTAACATTTTTCTTCCTTGCGATTGTGTCCTTCCTATGATGCAGATTAACTGTATTCTTGCAACAGATTGCTACTCTACATTTGCTGACTTGGGAGTCCTAAAGCTAGTTTCACATAAAGCTCGTCACCAGGCATTTTCACTTCTTGTGAATGTGAACTGCAGGAGACTCCTGGCAGTTGAGCACAGATTATCAGCAATGATTTCTTCATCATACATATTGCCCTCTTTCAAAAAAAGTAAGGAAAGGGATTGCCATTATGAAATCCATTTTGCACAAGAAGAAGGGAAGTGGAGACCAAATGTTGTACCGCATAAAAGCATTGTACCTATGTCTGATGCAATGGGGGATGGGGGGATTTAAGCTAACAGACATATCTGGTGGAGGTACAAAACACAAATGGAAACTTGAATGCTAAATTGTGACATATTGCATCTCTTGACAATCTCATAAAATGGTTGTTAAGCTCAGTTTAGATGTACCACTATTAGGTGTGATTGATTCAGAAAAGCTCAATTGCTTCGTCAGAATGATGCAATGGGAATAACTGCAAGCAGGTAATTTTATTTTAACCAAATAACTAGAGTCAATGTACTTTAAGATAATGTAAAAAATGGGCGATTTATTTCGAATTTGATTAATAATTAAATAGATCAGAAAATGAATCAAAGCCATGCATCGTGTTCATTATTTTATAAATGCATAAATTTCTAAATAGACCTTAAGTATGCAGTATAAAGTTAAGTCAGAGAAAGATGTTTGACTGCGATACCATACATAATAGTTACTGACTTGCTAACATCATTGTGATTTTACCTTAAAAACTTAATTCTTGTTCGATCTGTTTTACATTTTTGAATCGGAAAATGTTACAAAACTTGCTTCACATTTTATCAGTGTTGTCCTTGGTGAATATTATATGATCTACCCTTTACCCTAAAAACTTACCTATTGTAGTGTTTTATTAGTTCCCTTACCCTTGTAATCATGCAATAGATTTTATATTTGAAATGGCACCCAAACTATTGGAATTTACTGCTATTGCACAATCGATATGTTTTCTGCAAATTCGGGATTTGACAAAATAATGTAGAAGCTGATGTCAGTAATTCAGCCTTGCTCTGCAGGCTGGCCTGTTTTCCATCCTTCTCCAATCAGTGTGAATTTAAGATACTAATGACATTATTTTGTAAAATGATCTGCATGAGCTGTAACTTTTTAATGGCATACTTTGCAACTTTTACAAGCTCTTCTTCTCTATGTAGATTTCACAAACATTTCTGCCTTGAAAATGTTAAATTTTATGCATGTAAATTGAAATTCCAATAATTATAATAGTCCTTTTAATAAAGTTTATTGAAGACTTTGCTGTTTCCAGTACAATCATATTATTCCTATCTTTATTTTGACTTCTAAAATGTTTTAAAGACATTTATTCCTTATTTTTTGCCTTTGACAACTATTTAGCAATAATGGTCGCTTGATAATATTATTGTTGTCGATGCTTGCTGCTGACCTTGAAGACATCTGCCCTTAACGATCGTGCGATATCTGTGGTATTTACTCTTCCTTTGTTGCTGCCACCGAACTGACAGCAACACTGGGGGAGTAAACACCATAATGATCACAAGGTTGTTGTGGGCAGTTTTCTTCAAGGTCATCAGCAAGCATTAGAACTTTGATGCTGATGCTGATTGCAAAATCTGGACCATGCTGAGATAATTGTATGATATGTTTTTTTTATCTTTTCTTTTGATAAATATAACTAAATCCATGTCTTAACATTTGATTTAATAAACTGAAAATTACTCTCCCACTAATTTGTGGCATATCTCGATAAATAATAGCATGACCCAAGGATTATGAAAGCGAATGTTTAACCACACGTCAGACACTGGAATATGTCAAGTACCACATGACACCACATGAGCTCCCCATTTTTAGTCACAAAACTAAATGGACTCACTGATTCTCAGTCAATAAATCAGTAAATGTGTTTTTAATTATATAAGATAAATGAACATAAAGATCAGTTTTAATCAATGAACATAATTTTGACCGACACTCTTTGATGTAAGAATTAATAATAAATAGCCACCTCACGTTTTTGATAAGTACACTTTTCAATTGTATGCATAATATATTAGCTTATTCAAAATTACACAGCTTTAATTATCGAGCTTGCATGGAAATTTAAAACCCAATATCTTTGCCACTTCTAGGTTCGATGTATTTCACATACTAGTTGCTTCTGCGTGTCACTAACTATGAACTGAAACGTTACCCATCCACCTGACCTGCTGAGTTACTTCAGCACTTTGTGTCCTTTTGTGTATTAACCAGCATCTGCAGTTCTTTGTTTCTACTAGTTTTGCAATGATACTCTATTACTTGGTAATCCCTTACTCAGTTATAGCGGACAATCGGTTATATCACCATTCCCCCCTCAATGGTCCGTTATAACAAATATTTACTACGTAAAATGAAAAATACTGAGTCACGTTGGCTTGTGCCAGGCATCGTACAATGGGCCAGACATTCCTGACTAAGCAACTAAGATGGCGCCTACCTGTGGCGACATTTTGCGAACGGCACAAAGAAATATAGTTAAATACAGCATTTATGAACTCACCTGCATCAGAAAATCCACTGTAATCAACGCCGTAAGTAGCGAGCTGCTAACGCATTTAAATGCATTAGCGCTATTGAGAACTCCCGATGTTAGCGCCGGTAAGGGAATCCCCGAACAGAGGGGATTCCCCAACCTCACGGAGAAGCGCAGGTACAGCAAGAACGTTACCTGCAAACACCGGGGAGGCCCTCATGGAGTCCAGAATCGAGGCCGTCAGGCAGGATCCCTCAGCAGCAACGGAGCTGGAGGTGCAGATTGTATGGGAATTCCCGATCTCAGGGGAATCCCCGACCTCGCGGAGACCCGCAAGTACTTTACCTTTAAACACCGAGGAGGGCTCCATGGAGTATGGAAACGTGGCCATCGGGCAGGACTATAGGTCAGACTGAAGTGGAGGGGACTTCGGCCCCCTCTCCCTACTATCCTACTGGGCAACGTACAGTCCCTAGAAAATAAAGTGGAGGACTTAAGGGCAAGGCTGCTTTATCAAAGGGAGCTGAGGGAATGCTCTGTGTTCTGTTTCACAGAGACATGGCTCATCCGAGGGAATTCACTTCCATCATCCTGACAGCGGTCTACATCCCACTCCAAGCAGACGTCCGTCTGGCACTGGAGGAGCTGCACGCTGTGGTCAACAAACACCAGACGTCTTACCCCGAGGCGTTTAGTACCATAGCTGGGGACTTCAACAAAGCAAACCTCAAGAAATCGCTCCCTAACTTCCACCAACATGTCTCCTGTAGCACCAGAGGACCAAACACCCTCGACCACTGCTACACCACCACTAAGGTTGCCTTTCGCTCTATCCCTCGCCCTCACTTTGGTAAATCCGACCATTCCGCGGCGCTGCTTCTTCCTGCCTACAGGCAGCAAATAAAGAGTGCACCCCCAGAGATGAGGACTGTTCAGAGCTGGTCCGGGGGGGGCAGAGGATCAACTCCAGGACTGTTTGGAGTCTGTAGACTGGGCAATGTTCAGGGACTCAGCAACGGACCTGAACGAATATGCCACAGTCATTACAAGCTTCATAAAGAAATGTGTGGACTGCATCCCTACAAAAACCTTCCAAGTGTTTCCCAATCAGAAGCCTTGGATGAACTATCAGATTCGCACTCTTCTGAAGTCCAGACACCGGGCATTCATGTCTGCAGATACCGAGGACTACAAGAAGACAAGATACGACGTTAGTAAAGCCATTAAAAAGGCCACAAGGGACTTCTGCTCCAAGCTGGAGGATGAGACAAATGTTCGGCAACTGTGGCGGGGCCTGAATGCCATCACCTCCTACAAGGCGAAATCAGGAGGTAGTTCGAATGTCGGCGTAGCATCACTCCCTGACGAGCTCAATGCGTTTTACGCACGCTTTGGTATGGGGAACACTGATGTACCTTCTTGAGCCCTCATTCGCTGTGATGGTATTTCGGGCACGGTCACTGAGGTCGACGTCAGAAAATCCTTCAGAGGGGTGAACCCTCAGAAAGCACCATGACCTGATGGCATACCCGGTCGTGTTCTAAAAACCTGTGCGGGTCAACTGGCTGGAGTTTTTACGGACATTTTCGACCTCTCACTTCTGAGGTTCCCACCTGCTTTAAAAGGGCATCAATTATACCGATGCCCAAGAAGAGCAAGGTGACGCGCCTCAATGACTATCGACCAGTGGCACTAACGTCGGTGGTGATGAAGTGCTTTGAGAGCTTGATTATGGCGCAAATCAACTCCTACCTTGACAAAAACCTGGACCCACTGCAGTTCGCTTACCGCAACAACAGATTAACGGTGGATGCGATCTCGCTGGCTCTCCACTCTGAACCACTTGGACAACAAAAACTCGTATGTCAGGCTGTTATTCATTGACTACAGCTCGACATTTAACACAATCATCCCCTCCAAGCTGGTTACCAAACTCGCAGAACTGGGTCTCTGCGCATCCCTCTGCAATTGGATCTTCGACTTCATCATTCACAGAACACAGTCTGTCCGTATTGGTGGAAATGTGTCAGCCTCGATAATAATCAGCACGGGAGCACCTCAAGGCTGCGTGCGCAGCCCCCTGCTGTACTCACTCAGTACTCATGACTGCGTAGCTGGTCATACGAACTCATGGTCTCAGTGGTGTCCTCAACGAACTCCATCATCAAGTTCGTTGAGGACACCACTGTTGTGGGACGTATCACTGATGGAGATGAGTCAGAGTATAGAAGTGAGATCGACCGTTTGACAAAATGGTGCCAGCACAATAACCTGGCTCGCAACACCAGCAAAACCAAGGAACTGATTGTGAACTTTGGAAGGGGTAGGATGGGGACCCATAGTTCCGTTTATATCAACGGGTCGATGGTGGAGATGGTCAAGAGCTTCAAATTCCTGGGCATGCACATCTCTGAAGATCTCTCCTGGTCCGAGAACACGGATGCAATTATAAAGAAACTAGCATGGATGGGGCATCTTGTTTGGCAGGGTAAGTTGGACCCTGTGGGTCTGTGCGGCTCTATGACTCCACATGTGATAACATTTGCAATATGAGCAAAGACCACATAAATAAATCTGGTGCTTATGAATCACATGCATATACCTCATGAACAAATGCAATTTTATTAACTAACATGATCAATAGTTGCATCATCAAATTAACCGACCAACCTCCAATCATGCTGCCAAATAGAAACACCTTGCTGCTCAACCACTGCTTCATCATAAGGTGCTTTACAAAGTCCATAATTACAACATTTTCCTCTGCTTCTATTTACTAAGGCTAAACATTTGACTTTGGCTGTCAGAAGCCCAGATGTAAACATTTCATAGGTATCCAGGAAATCAAAAATATGAAATAGAAATTACCATTTAGAAATAGCAGAGATAAAGAACCACAAACAACCAGAGATCGACACAAGACTATCGACTGGCATTTATTAGAAACCTACTGATTCCCACAGCTATCCAGACTACACTTCTTCCCACCCTGCCTCCTGCAAAGACACTATCCACTATTCCTCCGTCTATGCCGCATCTGTGCCCAAGATGAGGTGTTCCATACCAGGACATCTGAGATGTCCTCATTCTTTAGGGAACGGGAGTTCCCCTCTTCCATCATAGTTGAGGCTCTCACTAGGGTGTCCTCAATATCCCGCAGCTCCGTTCTTGCTCCTCCTCCCCCCCCATTCGTAACAAACACGTCCCTCTTGTCCTCACCTTTCACTCCATCAGCCGTTGCATACAGCACATAATCCTCCGACATTTTGGTCACCTCCACTAGCCACATCTTCCCATTTTCTCTACTTTCCGCAGAGACCGTTCCCTCTGCCATTCCCTGGTTAACTTGCCCTTCCCACCCGAACCACCCCTTCACCTATATATCGATGAGGCCAAGGTTCGGCGATAGTTTCGCTGAACACCTCCGCTCAATCTGCCTAAACCTACCGGATCTCCTGGTTGCTAAACAATTTAACTCTCCCTCCCATTCCAAAACTGACCTTTCTGTCCTGGGCCTCCTCTATTGTCAGAGTGAGGCCCAGCGCAAATTGGAGGAACAGCATGTCATATTTTGCTTGGGCAGCTTACACCCCAGCGGTATGAATGTTAACTTCTCTAACTTCAAGTAACCCTTGCTTTCCCTCTCTCTCTCCATCCCCTTTCAAGTTCTCCAACAAGTCTGACTGTCCCTAATTACATTTTATCTCTGTTTGCTTTGTTGTTACCTTCTCCCAGCTAACAATGATCTTTTCTACATTTTCCTTGATCACCCCCTTTGATGTCTTGTTCTCACACCTTACACTTCCTTATCTCTGTATCTCCCCTTCCCTGACTGTAAGTCTGAAGAAGGGTCTCGACCCGAAACGTCACCCATTCCTTTGCTCCAGAGATGCTGCCTATCCCACTGAGTTACTCCAGCATTTTGTGTCTATCTTTGGTTAAAACCAGCATCTGCAGTACCTTCCTACACAAACAATCCTAGTATTAAATCAGCATTGAGATTATCCATATCTGAAAAAAACCACAGTGTGGTTAAAGTGCTAATTATTGGCTTCAGCTCATCAAAATCAATTGCTCAATTTTGGAGGAAAACCTCAATCATCAGATCATCATTTTGTGTATCTAATTATGATAATAACTGTCAGATCAAATAAAAAGATAGTGTTAGTTACAATATAGAATCAAAGAGTTAATGCATTTTTAGCCTGTTGGAATTACTGAAATTATTAGTATTTTCAACATAAATATGGGATGGAGTGAAGTTCTAGTTTTTCATTTCCGCAGATGATTTCCTCAAAAAGTTAACCTACTGAATCACAAACATCAGCCATTTCCAGAACATCAAAGACTGGAAGATTGACAGTTCTCTGCCTTTTAGAAGATGGATCAACGTTGCTGTGTCTAAATTACATTTGCTATGGATGGAATTTCAAGCTTACAATAGATTTTGCTAATGGTTCAAATTCAGGAAATATGGCTCAACTGCAGCAGTCTGTCACTCTTGTCAAGTCCATTAATACTCCATTTAAATTGTTCCAACCACCACTTTCTGACCTAATCCCTGACAGTTTCACAAAATAAATTTTGCTCATTAGGTCTAGTCTGTTTAATGTAGTATGTCCACTGCCACAAAACAAGGAACCAGTGAAACAACTTGGTAAAATGTTTCAAATTATATTTAATCTATCTTCTTAAAATCATATGTAATAAAATTTGGAAAGTATCCAGTGTTCACACAAATTTGGATTTTCTATTACAGCCCATTATTCCACTTGCTTTGAAGATGAATTAAAATAATTTAATTCAGTGATTCTTAATTGTGTCACTGTAGCTTCAGCACAATCAGACTGTCAGCATGCATTACAAGTGATTTCCTTCTTCCCGGGGTGCCAAGGTGACTACCAAGAGACCGGCAAATTTGATTTTAATGCTTGTTGACTTTTCCATGAGCTGGCACCACTTTGCACCAGCACAATAAGTACGTTAAATTATTTAATGGAGTTGATTGGAAATGATATTCATATATCTTGTACATGAGGATGACTCTGAAATCCTTTGATAGGATTTTAATATATTCATACAATAGAGAGAAGAGATTGAAAGATCTCCGTAACCTGGACCAAAAAACAAACTACTTGAGGAACTTACGGTTCTGCCAGCATTTGTGGAGAGAAAGAAATTGTTGACATTTTGGATCAAGAGCCTGCATCAGAATGGAAGATCTGGAATGGAGTCAGGCTTCAACTGGCATTGAATTAACATTAGGGAATGTAGAATGGGCAAGTAACCAATGGTCCAAAACCAAGAATAGATGCATGTAATCCTCTGGCACATATCAATCTCTTATAAAACACCAAGGTATACCTGCAATCCCCAAACTGGGGTCGTCAGACGTCTCACCTGGCCGACAAGGGGGTCTGGCGCCGGCACGGTGTCTGGAGCTGTGGGCAGGTTTCTGGCATCGAGAGTGTGGCCGGCATCGTGGATCCCAGTCTGGGATAGAGGGGAGAAGCGGTTGGGAGTGCTCGGGGGAGGTTGAGGATCGCTCCCGATCTGTAGGGCAGGTATTTGAGTGATAGGGTGTGTTGCCGACCGGGGCTCCTGCTCTGGGACACGGGTGAGCGCGATGCTCAGTATCTGAAGGACAGCGGTCTGGGACAATGTCCGGGGTACCGATAATGGCGAAGCTGCGAGTGACTGTGAACGGGTCTCCCAATCCTCAACGTGAAGCAATCATATACAATAAACATTTAAACACCAAACAGCGGCCTTGCCAGTCTGCAGGCTATCGGTGGATCACTAACGGTTGCATCGATACCTTGCTTGTTGCCAATTTATAAGGCAGCTCCTCAAGTGGGAATATGTCGCACCTCCCAAACCATGAGTTAATCTTGGTTTTCTCAATCGTTCTTGGATTGTCGGCGATGCACAAGAAAAACAAACGTTTGAATGAATGAATTGCTGCTTTGTGCAAGCGGTGGCAGCTGCAGTCCGGAATGTCAATGGATGACCACTGTAAACTAGAAGCTGCTGTTCGTGCAGCGATTAGACGGCTGCAGAGGTCAGCATCCAGCGGAACTTTTGTCTGATCAAGCCCTCCCTATAATATCACCCAGATGCACATCACTCCGGTAGACACAAAATGGTGGAGTAACCCAGCGGGACAGGCAGCATCTCTGGAGAGAAGCCAGCTGGTGACGTTTCAGGTCGAGACCCTTCCTGTAGGGTGAGTTATTTCTGCATTTTGTGTCTACCTTCGATTTAAACCAGCATTTGCTGTTCTTTCCTACACATATCCGACCGGCCCGCTTTGGTCTTTTGACTACAACCTTTTAGACTTTAGAGATGCAGTGCGGCAACAGGCCCTTCGGCCCACCGAGTCTGCGCCGACCAACGATCACCCTGTACAGTGGCCAAAAAAGTGGGGGGCCTGCAGCCCGCCTCCCGGTTCCGGCCCATGAATTGAATGACAATAGGCCCACATAACTGCAGCTCCTGTTTGTGCCTGCAGCCTTGTTATTTTACAAGACATTGGATTCACAGTTTGATATCTGTAACAGCTGCTCAGTCCTTAAAACAGTGTTTGTAATTCCACAAATAAACCTGAAGGGCCTGGGCAATTTTTATCGGCAATTGCCGGCATCATTGACTGACGTATCAGGTCACCGAAAAAATTGATACACCGGTGACGCAGCGTGATGACGTATGACACGCGGTGTTTTTTCAAGTGTCGCAACATTTTTTTGTTGCCATTGGATTTAGAAATGTTCAAAATCTTTTGGCGACACAGATATGACGCCGGCAGTCGCCAAAAAAATTGCCAAATGGGACAGGCCCTTGATCTAATCACCTAGGAATTGCTTATAGGTGGCCATAGGTTTATTTATGGAAGCATACACTTTTTAAGAACATACATGGTTTACTTAGTATCACAACAGTCACCAATTATGCAAATGTCACCTTTAGAAATGTTCAAACGCTTTTACATCTTAAAGAACTTATTTCTAAGAGAGTGATCCAGGCTCAAGGACCTTCTTGAGTGGCATTGCTTCACTGATGATGTCTTGTGACAATTTATCAGGACTTAATTGACAGCATCTTCTAACCCTGTACCAGCTAGAAGGACAAGGAACAGACACAGGGAAACACCAACACCTTTAAGTTTATCTCCAGGTTATATGCATACAGTTCTGACTTGAAAATATATTAACATTCCTCCATTTGAGAGGACTAAAATCCTGATCTACAGCTCTCCAATATAAGAAACACAGTGGATACAGAATAGTTCATCCACGATTGTGTTGTGAAATAAATGCTTCTTCTTCTTGAGTATGGCGTGTACAGCCTAAAATTGTAGGACAACTTGTTCTATTTGATCTTATTTGATTGTGCACGCTGGGTTGATTGCATTTGTTGAAACACTCACGTGAAGGTTGCAATCTTCCACCCCAAATAAATGCTGTTTTTTCCAGATGCCTTATTTCAAGAATGAATAAAAGACTTATGGCATCCATCCTGCTGTTATAGGAAAATGATGGATCTTACAGCCAGCACTTTGTTAACTGATGAACTACTGATTAAGCTATAGTGATATCATTTTTTTACAGGGTTCTCAATGCTAACCCAAACACTCTCTCTGTTTTGATTATAGACCAGAAATGTTCAGGACTTGGGTATATAGTACAAGGAAGCTTTGAGCATATCCTTAAATAATTTTCTCTATGCATGTGGTAATCCACAACCACGACAGAGCTTAGAATAAAGTGTGTGTTTTGGGAGTTGAAAGTAGTCAATGCCAGCTGGAGATGGCCATTACTGTGATTTTAGCTCTCCAATAAACTGGCATCATACTTTAAAGTGGGTTTTAAATTCAGTGCTAAAAGATTTCTTAAATATAATTGAAATGAAACATTAACCCTGTTTTTCTCTCCATTGATGTCACCTGAGTAGTTACTATCTCTTTTTTTAACATTTTGATTTCTAACATGTGCACCATTTTGCTTCAGGATTACTTTGTCCTTGGCAAATTGCATTAAAACAGCAAGCACAGAATAAACATTATTCGATAGATCTTGCCAGATTGTCTTTATGTACATTAAATATTTATATCATGCTGTATTAATTTTCTAACAATCATCATATGTCATGATGCAAATTTAATAATTTGGGCCATTCTGTGTTTGCATACACCTTTGATAACAAAGAGAGAAACCCTGCTGTGAGCTTGGTGTAAACCACAGCAGCTTTTAGAGGGGTTTAAGGTAGAAATTGAGTACAAAATATCCTTTTTTTTGTTCTTTGGTAATCATTTGTTTATCATTTTGGTGTCTCATGGCTAAAACAGAAATCATAAATAGAGCAATAAATCAAATTGCATTATTTCTTCCTTGATTATGTGTCTAGGCTTAAATATGGGCTGCAGCTCAAAGGGTAGAAATGTCAATTATAAAAAGAAGATACGAAATGTGAGCAGTCAGCCATTGCCTCTTCAAGTCTGCCCCACTGTTGAGCAAATCAAGTCTGCTCTGTTCTAACAGAATTTTCTAGAAATCTGCCAATGTTTCCTTCAAACACAATCAACGGTTAGGCATTCAATGCCATCCAGTGTAGACATTTTAAAAGATTTACTACTCTCTGAGCAAAAAAATGTCTATTTATTTTAGTGATAAACGGAATGGCGGACATTTAGAGACTATGATCCCGTTCTAGACTCATCAACTAGGATAAATGTCTTTCAGTACTTACCTTATTGTATGTTCCCAAAAGGTTATCTTTCATTTTTTTTTAAGAGGTCACCTCTCCTTGTTTTCACTGGCAGAGAATAGAGGCTAGCCTATGTCTCTCCTCATATGTCAGAGCTGTTATTCCAGAAACAAATTGGTGCTCTCTCTCTACAGCAAGTAAATCCTGTTTTAAAGGTTAGGATACCAACATAATTTTTGAAGTATATTCTCTCTAATTATAGTAAGATATCTTTCCTTCTGCAGTGAAAAAGAATTACACATCTCAACAGGCCAACACTCTGAGGCAGAAGGTACCAGCTTTGAATTCCTTTCTAAAAACTTGACAGCAAAAATCCAAACTGACACTGCAATCCAGCTTGATGAAATCAAGTTGCTGGCTGAACAATTCATCTGTCTAATGCCATGAAAAGGATTTGTAGAGTTAAAAATCGCATTAACCAATTCTGTACATGTTCAGTGTGAATAAACAACAGTTGCTTTGATGTGAGAATTTTGTGCACCATTGTACTGTTTTTCAGTTTACTAAGAGTAGTGTAATATCTAAAATTAGCATCCAGGAATGTTTTTTATTGCGGTGGCCTGAATCACAAGTAGTTCTGTTTACTTACAGAGGAACCAACTTTTAATAATACTAAGGCTAAAGAAAAATGTTCAGTAAAAGATGGACATAGCTCCCCTACACTCATAATCTCTGACAAACAAACCTCAAGTGGACTGACGCAGACTGGAATTGGGTAACACACACCTCTAGGGAATTACTGCAGGGTCCTCTCAAAATTAAGTAGTCAGAGCATTCTGAATAAATTCCTTGTTGTATATTTGGTGCTGAAACATAGAAACATAGAAATTAGGTGCAGGAATAGGCCATTCGGCCCTTCGAGCCTGCACCGCCATTCAATATGATCATGGCTGATCATCCAACTCAGTATCCCGTACCTGCCTTCTCTCCATACCCTCTGATCCCCTTAGCCACAAGGGCCACATCTAACTCCCTCTTAAATATATCCAATGAACTGGCCTCAACTACCCTCTGTGGCAGAGAATTCCAGAGACCCACCACTCTCTGTGTGAAAAAATTTCTTCTCATCTCGGTCCTAAAGGATTTCCCCCTTATCCTTAAGCTGTGACCCCTTGTCCTGGACGTCCCCAACATCGGGAACAATCTTCCTGCATCTAGCCTGTCCAACCCCTTAAGAATCTTGTAAGTTTCTATAAGATCCCCTCTCAATCTCCTAAATTCTAGAGAGTATAAACCGAGTCTATGCAGTCTTTGTTCATAAGACAGTCCTGACATCCCAGGAATCAGTCTGGTGAATCTTCGCTGCACTCCCTCTATGGCAATAATGTCCGTCCTCAGATTTGGAGACCAGAACTGTACGCAATACTCCAGGTGTGGCCTCACCAAGACCCTATGCAACTGAAGTAGAACCTCCCTGCTCCTATACTCAAATCCTTTTGCTATGAAAGCTAACATACCATTGGCTTTCTTCACTGCCTGTTGTACCTGCATGCCTACTTTCAATGACTGGTGTACCATGACACCCAGGTCACGCTGCATCTCCCCTTTTCCTAATCGGCCACCATTTAGATAGTAGTCGGTTTTCCTATTTTTGCCACCAAAGTGAATAACCTCACATTTATCCACATAAACAGGTTTTAAATAATACTCGGACACGGGAGTATACTACAAGCTACTTTATTTCAGGACGCCACCTAGAGACTCTCCGGCGCATGCGTCAATTGTGCAAGACCTTAAATATGTTAATCATATTTCATACCTAACACTCCTCCCCCTTGGAGGCAGGTAACACAATTTCACCATCAGTAAATATGCTCTTTATCTAATTATAATTGACTAATAGTTCCAAAATTGTATTTTTAAAGTCATCTTACAATACATCTTATAAACCGTAATAGTCATACCTAACGTAGCCCTAATAATTTTACATTCCACCCCTCTTCCTTAAACCAAATATATTACACCTTGTTCTATGTGATATCATTTATAAAGAACAAAATCCTCAAATCTTTTGGGTGGTCTTTTTATCCTATCAGACCTGCGTCTCTCTGGCTGTGACTTTGCCCGTTGTCTGAGACAGCAGGCTCTGGTTGTGATGATGTATTATCACTAGGGGCTAGAGGTTCCCCGCTCTCTGAATTTCCTTCAGGATCCACACCAGCTGTTGGAGTGGGCAAAACTATCAGCGGCTCCTCGCTTGGTTGACCCCCTTCTCTTGGCTGGACAACGGCGTGCTCATCACTTTTTGGCCAGAATGCTCTTATTTGATCGACATGTCAACACACGACTCTTCCCTCATTCAACTTTACGTTGCACATGACCTCACTGATGACTTCTTCTATCATCCCATAAAGCCAAGTAGGGCCTGGTGAAGTTCTTGACCATGACATGCCTCCTTTCATTCCTCGTACGTTTTACTCGCGGGCATTGCCGGCTGCAGCAACACACGTAAGGTGTGATAACCCTTGCTCCCTAAGCCTGTAAGGAAAATTGCTCATTTCTTCTCTGCTGCAGTGACACCATTTGAAGTGAACCAAGCCTCTAAAATTTCGGTCCATTCCTCAAAATTATACCCAGAATAAAACAAGGGGCACATTCCCCACAATTGTAGTAGCCACACTACACTGCTGCTATTCAGGTACACTACGTGACTTAATTATTTTACACACATAGTAGTAATCCAGCAAAATGGCTTTTACAAATTCTTATAATAATCGATTTATGCAGTTATCCAGCTAAATGACTATTACTAATTCTTATAATAATAGATTTATACTAATAAACCAACATTTAATGTTAATGGCAAACTAGAACATTTTAAGCCATATAACGGCTATGCACACATATTTACATAAATCATTAATAACAGTGAACAATACATTAAATTCGTACAGTCCCACTTTTACTGCGTGGAATTCACCGGACGGAGTGGACTCCGGTGCCTCAGCGACCTCTCGGGCTGTCCTTACGGCCAGCGGTCACTGCTTTGCTGTCTGTGTTTCACAGCCGGGCTGATTGAGTCCCGTTGGCGGGGGTTGGCTGTATTCGCTGCCGGGCCGGTTTTTTCGCGGCCTGGCCTGCTTTTCTCGCAGCCTGGCCGTCTTTTCCCGCGGCCGGGCCAGCTTTTCTCGCGGCCTGGCCTGCTTTTCCCGCAGCCTGGCCTGCTTTTCTCGTGGCCTGGCCGGATTTTCCCGCGGCCTGGCCGGCTTTTCCCGCGGCCTGGCCTGCTTTTCTCGCGGCCTGGCCGGCTTTTCTCGCGGCCTGGCCGGCTTTTCCCGCGGCCTGGCCTGCTTTTCTCGCGGCCGGGCTGGCTTTTTTCACGGCCTGGCCTGCTTTTCTCGCGGCCTGGCCTGCTTTTCCCGCGGCCTGGCCGGCTTTTCCCGCGGCCTGGCCTGCTTTTCCCGCGGCCTGGCCTGCTTTTCCCGCGGCCTGGCCGGCTTTTCCCGCGGCCTGGCCGGCTTTTCTCGTGGCCGGGCCAGCTTTTCCCGCCGCCTGGCCAGCTTTTCCCGCCGCCTGACCGGCTTTTCCCGCAGCTGGGCCGACTTTTCTCGCGGCCTGGCGTGCTTTTCCTGCGGCCTGGCCGGCTTTTCTCGCGGCCGGGCTGGCTTTTCTCGCAGCCGGACTGGATTTGCTCACGGCCGGCTGGAGACTCGGCTGTCGTCGGTGGCGGTTGCCGGACCTGTCAGTGGACTGCACGGTACTGGGCCCTCATCCGACGCCTGCTGCTGGGCCTGGCCGTGGACTGCACGGCCCTGGAAAGCGTTCCAGGTAAGCTGACACCGTCGCTTTCCTGCTGGTTAGACTTCTAGCTTCCAGCTGCGCTCTTCAGCGACACTTACTACCACACTTGTTTCCTTGCGCTCTTGCTTCCCATTCCGACTTTTTTTTTCTTTGGCGCCAATTCAAATACAGTTTGGCGCCAAATCATTTTGCTTGGTGCTGTTCCAATTTGTGTCGCCAAATACAAACTTTTTAAACTTTTTTCTTTTTTCTTGGCAGCACTTATTCTTTTCTTCTCTGTTCATTGAACCTTGTCGCCAATTGTTGTATATTTGGTGCTGTAAATGGCTTTAAATAATACTCAGACACGGAAGTAAACTACAAGCTACTTCATTTCAGGACGCCACCTATAGACTCTCCTGCACATGCGTCATTTGCTCAAGACCTTAAATATGTTAATCATATTTCATACCCAACATTCCTCAAAGAAGAAAATAATTCAGCAGATCAGAAATAGGGAATACATTAGACATCTGTCAGAAATACATCAGACAATAGAGTTTTGCATAGAAGCAACACCACTTAGACTTTTCAGGTCAAAGACTCATTCTAACAACATATCTTCGACCCAAAACTCTTTCTTTTTACACAGATGCTGTCTCATCTGCTGAGTGTTTCCAGCATTTTCTGTTATGATTTCAGATTTATAACATCCACAGATTTATTGTTCACTAGACCCAGTGGGACCCATTGGGTCCTTGTCACACAGGAGGTCTGGTCCCCCAATGCAACACGTTCCCCCAGTGCAATATTCCACCACTCACCCATAGCCCCCAACTGCGCTGGGGTGGTTCATTTTCCTTTATCACCAGCACTCCCTCCTCTTCATCCTCCCTCTTTTTAAACTTAAAAAAATGCAAGCACTTGTTGCCAGAACTTTAAAAAAAAACCAAATTCCTCTTCCCCTGCCTCCCCCAGCACCCCTCCCCCTCCTATTCAGCCTCCCTCTGCCAGGATTCTGTGATGCAACATTTGTTGCAAATGAGATCCCATTGTGACGTCATTAGCTGTATCTACCCTGCAATTGCAGTGTTCAAGTCATTCTTTTTCAAACTGGATTTTGTAACGTTAAAAATGTGAATAACGTAAAATATAACATCAATCTGAAGAAAACTTGATGAAAACACACTACAAGACAATTGTGAGTAAGGTGGTGCAAAAATTATAATGCTATCGTGTACCGTTTTGGCGTAATTTCAGGATCACACACACATGCACATAGAAACAAACAAGATGAGCGTTTTAGTAATATATAGATGAAAGAAAGATGCCAAGGGTGTCTGTAAAAACATGGTGTCCTCTATAACACCCTGTAATTTTGTAAGCTCTACGTTTTATTTATTTGCTGGAAAAACCTCAAGCAAACAAAATAAGCACCTGCACTTATCATTGCCTTCAGAAATGTAACCTTTCCAGGCTACCTTTGCTGAGAGACTTATTATGTAATAAGACTGATTACAGCTTACTGTTAAATTGTAGAAATCAAAAACATTATCCACCATCATAAAAGGAGAACAACAATAAATATTAAGATTAAACGAGAACTTACCTATTCAAAATTTGATCTTTATTTTATAAGGAGTTACGATGAGGGTTTACGTGGAGAAGCCCAGCCAGGCGCATGCTCGGCATACTTCATAGCAGCGGCGTGAAAAATACAGAACCAATAGCCAAAGTAAGATAGTAAGGCTCACACAAGACTAGAACTACCAGATGATCTTTTAGATTATGAGGGTCGGGTGCGGAGGGCACGTAATCCCTCATCGTAACTCCTCATAAAATAAAGCTCAAATTTCGAACAGGTAAGTTCTTGTTTAATCTTACTATTTTACTTCGGAGTCACGTGAGTGACTACGTGAAGATTTTGAAGTTCTGTGATTTTCATGCCGTAGATTCATTCCATAAGACACACTGCTTCAGTTGACAGAGTAGTGAGTAAATAATATTATTAAACATTGCTTGAATAATGCAATAAGTATTTTAATAATAATAATAAAAAAAGAAAAGTAATACCCTTCTATCATAAGGGAAATTACAACAAAAGATATGAATCATTACATAAAAGAAAGCAAATAATCAAATAGAACCCAACACTACATGTCCAAACTCTGGCACCATGATAATAGGTTTATTGTAAAACTTGGAAAAAGTTTCTTCTTTACACCATCCTGCGGCCTCTAAAATTTGGTCGAGCGGCACATCCTGTGCCATTGCCGCGGACGTGGACGCTGCCCTGGTGGAGTGGGATTTGAACACATCAGTGTCTATTCCAGCTAAATCCAAAACCTGTTTTAACCATCTAGAAATAGTTTGTACTGACACTTTTTTGTATGGTTTCTCATGGGCAATAAGCATTGTTGTCTCACAACCTCGGAGACTCTTGGTTACTTCAATATATTGAGTCAGATGCTTAACCACACACAATGTTTGGTCGACAGGATATGTTTTAAAGATTACCTTGGTTCCAGACTTCCCCGGTCTGCTTTGTTTGATTAGATCATAAACATAAAAAGTAATGTTATCTGCAGACAAGAGCATAAAATCTAAACGTAAGATTTGCAATGTTTGTACTCTTTCTGCTGACACTAATGCCATAAGCATTACTACTTTAAATGTCAATTTCTGAAAAGCCGGAGCAATGTGAGAACTATACTAACATCCCAAATTTCTGTATATCTGGGTTTGGGAGGATTTTTATTAAAAATCCCTCTCATAAATCGGGATATTAATGGATGAGACCCGATAGATAGATGTTCTGAAAATTGTCGTAAATAGGAAGACAAAGCACTAAGAGCACTATTAATGGCACTATAACTAAGGTGCTGATCAAAATGCAACATAGCAAGGAACTCCAATACATCCGATATGTTTGCAGTATGATAAGATATATCTGACTGAATACAAAAAGCTTCCCATTTCTTTATGTGAGACATATATTGTTTCTTAGTGCTATCTCTCCAAGCTGACATTATGACATCCATGGTCCTATCTGACAGTCCAAGCCCTTGTAATGGTCTGGTCAGAACCTGCAGATTAACAAATTCATATGATCATGCAAATGATGAACTTGTTCTGTCACTGGTTGTACCAACAAATCCCTGGAGCTGGGAATTGTCATGAATTGTTCAATTATCATTCTAAGCATCAATGGGAACCATGGCTGTGTAGGCCAGTTTGGAACCACCAAAACACTCGTGGCAGAGTCTTGCTCTATTTTACTGAGACATTGCCTAAGGCAAAATGGGGGAAAAGCATAGAAAAACATATTTCCCCAATGTAGCGAGAATGCATCCAACGCTACAGCTCCTGGATCAGGCTCCCATTACACATATTTAGGCAATTGGTGATTTAATCTGGATGCACATAGATCAATGTCTGGAACACCATACCGATTGACAATTTTTTGGAACATTTGTGGATTTAACATCCATTCTGTATTGTCTTTAAACTCCCGTGATCTGTTGTCTGCCACAACATTGTCTTTCCCTGGGAGATAGATAGCTGAAAGCCAGATATTCCTAGATACACACCAATTCCACATCAGGTTGACCAGATGATCACATGATACTGATCTTACTCCACCCATGTGATTGATATATGCCACAGCTGTGGTATTGTCTACTTGTAATTGAACATGCAAGTTCTCCATTGTAGAACAATAAGCTTTTAATCCAAAAAATGCCCCCAATAACTCCAAATAATTAATACCATATGTTTGGAGAATTAAATCCTCTTGGACAGTCCATCTACCACCACAGCTGGTGTTATTGTCCGTAGCCCCCCCCCCCCCCCCCCCCCCCCCCCCATCTGAGAGCACTAACATCAGTTTGCAATACCACTGTAGGTTGCTGAATAACAATGTTTTTAGTAGCTAGTGCAACATTCCCAATCCACACTGTAATTCAGCTAACGCTTCCGTTGGTAACTGCATGGGTCTGTCAAAATGACCTGCACGTTCTTTTAGTGCTTGTGCGTTTGCCCTTTGAAGATTTTGATAATGCAAAGGACCAAACTCAACAGCGAGAAATGCTGCTACCATCTTACCAATAACCCTAGCTACTTCTCGAATGGATGGATAAGGTTTGTCAGCAAGGCAACTGCACGCATTTGTAATATCCACAACTTTATCTGTTGGTAAAGTTACTGACCTAGCAACTGAATCAATGACAAATCCCAAATACTCAATTGTTTGCAACGGCTGTAGCTTAGATTTTGTTGGATGGATCAGAAACCCTAGCCTTTCCAACAGGCTTATAGTTGCTGAAACTGAATCTTCAGCTGATTCCTGAGTGGCATTAACAATTAAAATATCATCCATGATAAGCCATGACAATGTGATTTTGAGCCCTTAACAATGCAAGTGCTGGTTTCAGTAATTTTGTGAACAGCCTGGGAGCTGAACTTAACCCATTAGGTAATGCTTTATATTGCCGCAGCTGACCCATACAATTAAACTTCAAGTACCTATGATAATGGTGATAAATTGGCACTGAATAATAAGCATCTTTTAAGTCTATAGTAGCCATGTAACACCCTATGGCCAACAACTCCTTTGCAGTGTTGAAGGTGGCCATTTTGAAATGTCTATACTGGACATATGAATTCAATTTTGTGAGATCCAGAATGACTCTACAACCCCCATCTTTCTTTGCCCTGGGGAAAATATTTGACACAAATTGTTGTGGATGATTCTCCGTACTTTCAATTACCCCTTTTTTAAATACATTTTTTACTTCTTTTACCTGAGAATTTTCAGGTGCAGAAAACACCAAACCCCGATTAGGTTTATCCTGTACAGGTGGATCAACTCCTTTCATAAATTCTATAATAGCACCTGACACAGTATCTAATATAAACCGATCAGATGTTATACAGTACCATTCATCATAAAACAATTGCAATCTACCACCATCCGGAGGTTCTACAACAGTTTCCTCTGTGATAGAATAAAGTTTTTGTTCCTCAGCAAATGACCGTGACGGTCTCCTTCTCTGAATATATGGATTAACATTGGGCTGTGATGGGTGATAATACCTTCTCACCATACCCCTGCCTCTGCTTGTTCCTGCTCCTAAATCAACCCCCTTCTCATCCAGCCAGATTGTCTCCTTTGACCAAATATAAAAAGTTTTATGAGGCTGATAGTCTTTGCCTCCTCATCAATATCTTTAATTTGTTTAGACAGGTTTTCTCCGAATAAATAATCTGGAGCTTGAACATTGCTTCATTTACACAAACCAGCAAATCTTAGGTGCAGGATGGGCCAAATGGTGATTTATCTCATACAATTAATCTCAAATTAAGAGTTACAAAACAATGCCAACATGTCTTTTTGGATTTTGGACATAGCATGCCCTTCCAACTGCCTCCCAAAAGCAGTAATGCCAGCTACAATGAGCTTGAGGACCCTCCTGTCCTCGCATTGTTAAAGTCATGAGTGTCCAATAGCTGGATTCACCGTCGGCACCCTCAGTGATGCACAATTAACAGGTGTTTTATAGAGGTCTGCTGTCTCAATCATGACAGTCTCCTGAAGCTGGTGAGAAACCAAATAATTAATGTTGGCCGCCAGGTTTTCTTCCATGACCTCACCGCTTCCCTCTAGTATAGCAAAGGATTATGCTACACCAGGTACACCTGGAGTTTGACTTTTGTGCTGTGGTGGGTATTCAAGACCAAAAACACCACCTTCAGGGTCAGTCTCTGCCGCCCTGGTACTCCTGAGACTTGCTCAAAGGAGACTTCTTCCAGACCTAAACAAGGCTCTGGAGGTTCACATTCCCATGTTGTAAAGGCACCATATTCATGATATGGAACCCCCTCAGGGACTGCCTGAGAATATTCTGGGTCTTTTCACCCTTGGTTAATAATTGTTTGAAGCATTTTCTCCATTTGGTCCATCCTGAGCCACAGGCTCGTTTGCCTGGCCCTGCCTCTTCTTCATTTCTACCGGTATCGGAACCGGCTCCGTACTAATTTGTGGTCCCGATCTTAATTGTGTTTCCACCCGGGACGCGCGCTTTCCCCGTGCCGATTTTTTCACCGTGTCCATTTTTTAAAAACTTCCCAAACTCCTCCTGGCTATTCCAGCCAGCATCACAGAGTTTCTACCCAGGAAGTAATTTCAACCCACTTACCTGCGGGCCTGTTACTCACCGCTGGTGGAGCTGCGATCTGCAGCCCTTCCTTACCGACATGCGTCGACGTAACGCCAAGCATGCGCCTGGCGGGGCTTCTTCACTTACGTGACTCTGAAGTAAAATTAGTCTTGTGCCTTTATTCCTCAAAGGGGCACTTGGTTTCAGTTCAAAGTTTCCAAAATTTGGAGGCATTCACAAAGGTTGCTCGTTCTCTTACAATCACCCCATGGCAATGTACTTCACCAGTATCATTTGCATTCCCTGCTTCAGAAGCCTTTACCTCCCTCAGGAGATTCTGTTAACTGCCTTCTGGCATTGTGGTACAAAACTGTACAGAAATGGTCAGATGGCATTTCAATTTGGGACCTTTCATGTCTGAAGAAGGATCTCGACACAAAAACATTATCTGTCCATTTCACTCCACCGAAGCTGCCTGGCCCACTGAGTTCCTCTAGAAGCTTGCCTTTTGCCTTTGCACATGGATCCAGCATTTACAGTCTCTTGTGTCTACATGGTCATTACATTACATTGTTGAAAATAGAAGCTTACTATGTAGAAATCAGCTGCTGTGTCTTCTACATTACAACAGTAACTAGGAAAAAACGTAATTGCTTAGAGTGCTTTATGTTTGACTTTTATTGTGCATCTTTGAAATGTGATGCTTGGAACTTGACAGGAATTTACCGTTCTTTTATTGCAGACAATTACTATGGCACGCCAAAACCCCCAGCAGAGCCAATTCCACTGTTGTTAAATGTAACGGATCAGATTCTGCCTGGTGCCAGACCGAGTTCAGAGGGCAAAAGGAAAAGAAACAAGTCAGTAAGTAACATGGAAAAAGCTGAAATTGCTCCTCCTGAGGCAGAGGAAGAAGAAGAAGAAGAAACACCTGTTGTCAATGGAAATGGAGACACAATAACACCAGGTCAGTACTTCAGTGCAGTGAGAGCATAGAATAGGACTTGAGTGGAGAGATGTTAACATTTCTGTCCAAATTTTGTAAATGGCATGTACTTTTGAAATATTGGGAATTAATTTGCAGTGATTTGATTATTCTCCTTACATTTGTTCATATACATTCCAATAAGTATAACCAGGAATGCTGTTGTCAATGCGGCATCCAAAGTGAAATGTAGAGTCCTTGGACTAGGTGAACTGGGTAACGCATTATGAATCTCCTTCATCAATCAAGTTCATGAGCAGTGCAAAGACTAAATAATAATGTGTAAACTGAAATACTGTATTCATCAGTAAGGCAGGTAGAGGAGAGTAACAAAGATACAAGAAGGATATCTAGAATAGAGATGAAAAAACAGAAAGAAAAATATGACGTAAAAGCTTTTTTCATAAATCATTAATGGTGAATAGAATTTGGTCTAAGTGTCCACATTTGAGGCGTTAATTTTCAATGCTCATTCAGTTCATGGGCAATGAAAATGTATCAAGATGTTATAAATATACATGGGGTAGATTAATTCATTTAACTTTTTGTGTCAAGTTAGCTTTGTATCTAGTACCATTACTGTAATACTACTCGATAAATTTGAACAGTTTCATATGGTAAAATACTGTTTCCTCAGTCTTACAAGGAACAACTCCTAGATTTTCACTTTTAATTATGCACATGTCATCACTAAAAGTTGCTGAATGATTTCTGCATAAAAATGAGTAGCACTGATAGCTTCACATTTATTTTTGCAATGAGATTCAGCCTCATAATTAAATAGCTCTACGAGTTAGAAACAATTTAATTGATTTTAGTTATTTTTTGCAAAGTATATTGTTAAAATACTTTTTTACAAAGTATAAAGTAAACTACATTTGGAGTACCTTGTGCAGTTCTAGCCGCCACACTCCAACAATGATATGATTGCACTGGACATGGTAAAGAGGATATTCATCAAGATTTTGGTTGGATGGAATGACTTTAGTCATAAGGAGAGGTTGAATAAGCTGGGTTGTTTTATCTGGAATCTGAAGGGTAACATGATAGAGGTGTATAATATTAAGAGAGACATGGAAATGGTAGGTAGATTAATTTTTTTCTCATGGCAGGATATTATAAACAAGAAGGCATAGGTTTAACATGAGAGGTAAGAGATTTAAAGGAGATCTGTGGGAAGAGTTTTTCATATAGAGTGGTTGATATCTGAAACTCGTTGCCAGAGGCAGTGGCGAAGGCAGATACAATCACTTTATTTGAGAGGCATTTAGGCAGGTGTTTGAATAGGTGTTTGAATAGGCAAGGCATAGAAAGATATAAATCTAATGCAGGCAAATGGAATGGTATAGATGAACAAAATGGTCGACATCGACATGATCACCGACAAAGGGTCTATGACTCGGCGTACATTGATAAGCTATGTTTTGGTGCATGGTCATGCCCCTGATTTCAACGGTATTGAGCTCTCCCAATTGTACTGACCAGGGAAAAAAGGAAAGTATGGGAGAAGATGAAAAGAAGCAGAAGAATAAACAAACTGACAGTTCTCCCAAATACCCCCAGGCTAGTGGTTCAGAAATGGTGCAGCTGCAAAGAGAACATGCTATTTTTTCTCCAATTGCTTTCGGAAAGGTTCCAGTATAAATGGAAAATTTAGCTATACATGAATAGTGGTGATGGCTTACAGTTTTATTTTTTTTGCAATGGTCTATAAAAAGCCACTTTATTTAGACTAATATTAAATCATTATCAAATCTGCTTCTCACAATAACTTAGTTATATCATAACTATAGGGAAATCATATTACTCATTGTGAGTTGATTGGCTCAGGAACAGCTGATCCATATTTTGACATCTGTGCAAAGACAAGACGTGAATTAGCTGGCACCAAGCCAGTCTGCGATAATGTTTGCCTCCTACAGGATGTTTTCAGTTTGAATCCATTTTTTTTCCTTTTGTTTATGGTATGCAACATTTCATTCATAGAAAAGCCAAATAAAGTGTAGTTTACGTAGATATGTGCAAAACAAATTATATTGAATTAGTTGAAAGAGGGCTGGTGGTTTGGCTCTTCTTAAGAAGCATTCACGTGACCCTTAACAGATTTTACAATGTAATTCTGAAATACAGTGGCTATGCAGAAAGGATGAGAAATTGTAAATGCAATGAATGTTGTAGGTCCCTTGTTTTGCAGAGTGTATGTGGCCATTCCGAGTCCACGAGCTATAGTTTGTGAACAAATATCTTAGATAACATCCTTTCAGAATTTTTTTTGATCTGACAAAGCCCTTGTTATTTACTGCTTCCCTTGTTATTTACTGCTTCCCTTGTTATTTACTGCTTCAGAGAGATGTTAGTTACCTTATGCAAAGAGCAGAATTTGATTGTCACTTGAAATATTTTAGTTAATTTAGAATAGAATGCCTTTTATTGTCATTCAAACAGCTTGGTTTGAACAAAATTGCATTTTCTATAGTCTTAACAATTACAAAAAAAAACAAGACACACACTTTACACAAACATCCCTCACAGTGAATCTCCAACACCTCCTCACTGTGATGGAAGGCAAAAGTCTTATCTCTTCCCTTGTTCTTCTCCCGCGGTCCAGCAGTCCAACAGCAATGTCGAGGCGAACTGGGGCTCACGATGTTGAAGCCCCCGGCAGATGATGGTAAGTCCTGCATTAAGCCATTAAGCCGCGCGGGGCAATGTTAGGCCCTGCTCCAAGTCATTTCACCCCGCGATTCCGGCGGGAGAAGTTGCCATTGCAGGAGCTCCGAAAGCGGTCTCCCACCAGGGACCTGCGAGCTCCCGATGTTACCGTCCACAGGGCCTGCAGCCGGAGCCTCCGAAGCTCCGAAGTCGGGTCGCAGCCGTGCGCCACCACAGCTCCTCCAGCTCCGAAGTCAGCCAGCTCTGTGATGGAAGGTCCGCAGGCTCCGCGACTGGTGCCACCAGGTTGCTTCCGGCCGGAGGCCGTCGCCGGCTCCACGATGTTAGGCCCAACGACATCGGAGACCCAACAGTTTTTGTGATCCGGATTTTAAAATCTCCGTTTTCCGCGAGACAGTGGAGGTGGGACTGCTGATCGAAGGCGCCGATTGGACGAGAGAGACGCCGGTCAGCAGGCAATGGGGGCGGGACATGATGTGGGTGAGTGCGCGCATACGCCACAAATTTGTGTCCTTCGTCCCCTCCATGTTTTGATAGTGAGTTCCGCTCTTGAACCACACATTTAGAATTGATGTGCCAGAAAGACATCAATTGCATGACAGTTTGCTACTTGAAATGCCAGGTTCCAGAATGTAACAGTGGTAACAATGAGCATCATTATCCTATAAGGTGATCAACTTGAATGTAAAGTTCATCTGACCACAAGTGTCACCGTTTAAATTGATGTATTTTTTCACTTAAATACATTGATAAATTGGATTTTAAGCAGTGGTGGGTGCTGATACGTAGAATAAGGTCAGTTTGCAACCTTGCTCATCTGAGATCTGATAAAGTAAAGAGGGGAACAAATAGGGATACTCAAAGACAATTTCCACTTTTAATACACAATACAGCTCTGGTTCCTATCTTTATTACTTGTAGAATTCACAGTTCCAATGATTTCCTAGAGAACCTCCTGTTTTTTTATATGATAGCTAACCTTGTACTCACTCAAAACTTTCTTGCACATGCTGTACTTAAACCGCTATAATTAACTAACCAATTTTAACTGCGACTCTGGCAATGCCTCCCTTGTAAAATCTTAATGCCGGATTTCAAGTGCTTCATTGCATTCACCCCAACTCTACCCTCCCACCCACCACCAGGCAACCGTCCCCTCCATACCGGCAATATTTTCCAATTCTAAAAGCTTTCATTGCTACAATTCTGTCTTTTGCACATTCCTAATTTATTAATTGGTGCATTATTGATGGCCATGACCAAAGTTTTGGAGTTCACTCCCTAAAACCCTAGCGTAATTGCTCCGCTCATGACAGCCTGAATCCGCAGAGCGTGGTGAACGTATCCCAATCCATCACTAACTTCCATCAAGTCCTTTTTCACAATGACTTGCATCAGGAAAGCTGGAAGTAATGTCATAGATGCCTGCTATTCTGGCCATTACCTTTTTTCTGTTCTATCGTTTGGCTCGGTGTCCAGATTTAAAAACCCTTTCTTCCCCATTGACTTCATAGTCCTGAACCAATCACCTCTTTCACACTCCCTTCCCTGAGGTGCTGCCACATACTCTTACCTTATTCCATTAGCCATTATTGTACTTTAATTGTTTTTGCACTAATTTGCATTACATTACGTCTTGCACAATTTTGCTACTTTACCTCTGCCGATGTATTTATTGTTGTACGCACACTGTTCACTCTGTGATTTTCATGTGAACAAGACATTTCATTGCACCCTGGTCTGTATGACAATAAACTCATCTGAATCTTGCCAAAGCTTGCAATATCACAACAGGTAGGCAAAAATGCTGGAGAAACTCAGCGGGTGAGGCAGCATCTATGGAGCTGATATATCACAACAGGACGTGCTTATCTTTGAACTCTAAGTGATAATAAACTGCTTCTAAACTCTTTGGTGTATTTGCAGGCTCATTTTCTGCATGCCCTAAACTAATACACCCAGATCCCTCGATAGGAATGTTTACCAGTTTCTTTGGAGATTCAGTGCGGAAACAGGCCCCCAGGCCCACCAAGACCGCATCGACCAGAGATCACTCTACACCAGCACTCTTCTATACACTAGGGACAATTTACAATTTTAACCTACAAACCTGTACGTCTTTAGAGTGGGAGGAAACTGGAACACCTGGAGAAAACCCACCCAGTCACAAGGAAAACATACAATCTCCAAACAGACAGCACGCATAGTCAGGATCGATCCCGTGTCTCTTGCACTGTAAGGCAGCAACTTTAGTGCTGCGCCACCGTGCTACCCCATGTAACTTTTCATAACTCCCCTTTTCCCACATTTCATAACCACCCTTTTTCCACCCCTTTGCCCACTTTTTTTTCGTAGGCCATATTCTTCTCAAATTTATTTTACCATTATGCTCACATCATAACTTCACTGATAAACGAGAGAAGCCCCAAAGTAGATTCCAATGGTAATCATGGTAACTCATGTGACAGCCTGCCAACCCGAAAAAAAACATCATCTTATTCCTATTATACATGTATGATTTCTATCTAATGCAACATCTGGGCTGATGTCACGCCCTAGACTCTGTGAATATTGTACGTAACAACCTTTCTAAAAAGTCCTTCAAAGGTACTAAATGCCCCTTGTGTCTTAAAAAAAATAAATCCATCAGGTGTTCTTTTCTTCATATAACCATTACCATGCCTTACCATTTCAAATCATATAATGTTTTCAGTTCCTTATTACTGCATCCTTAATGCTGTGTTGAATCATGTTTCTGACAACTAATGTTAGGCCTTTTCCCTGTTTTGTCTCAGTATTGATATGTTTGCCATTTCCCAATTTACTGTGGCTGTTCCAGAATCTAAGGAATGTTAGAAGATCATCAGATTGTAGCCACTATCTCTGTACCACCACTTTTAAAAGTCTCAGAAGCAAGGTATCAGGTCCAAGAGATTTATCAGGATTTAAACCCTTTGATTTCTCCAGAATTGTATCTTTGTTGATGATAATTATGTGACAAATTTCAGTCAATACC
Source organism: Raja brachyura (assembly GCA_963514005.1). The sequence goes on along the minus strand of OY740799.1, from coordinate 19,697,019 downwards.
TTCTTTTTCTAAAGTAGTTTCTAACGTTTTAGAAAAAAATGTTTTATTTAACATGGTTACTTTCTATTTCTCTTAATTCTTTGAAGAATAAAAGCCATAATTGATATTATTAGAAATTATCAGAAATATTTTCATAAATTAGCAAAATACATGATCAAGTTTATTCTAGGTTCATACTGTCATGTGTCCTGAGGTACAATTAAAAGCTTTTGAATGCTATCCAAAACAGATAAGATAATAGTATACATAAATACAATCTGGTCAAACTAAAGTACAACAGATAGAGCAAAGGGGAAGATACGCAGTGCGGGATATTGTTTGCAGCAATATTGTAGCGCATTGTAGCGTATCAAATCCATAGACCACGTCCAATATCCGCGTCCAATGGGTTAGACGGTACCCTAGCGTATGGAAGGACCATTCAGAAACCTGATAATAGAAGGGGAGAAGATATTCCTGAGTCTGGTGGTGTGCACTTATTCTTTATAATTGCTGATTTTTATTGGTTCTGCCATCAGTATTAGCATTCCTCCTTTATATATGCACAAATAGAATACAGAAGGAATTCCTCTATATGAAAATATCTAATTTTACAGCTTTGTTATCTATTAATTTGTGCTTAAAGCTTTGATTGGCAATAAGGGTTATCATTTTTATGATGACGTTACGCCAACATCTCTGATATGCATCTGTAAATGTCTATTCAAAGTTACGTTCCAGTCCAAGATATAGTTCATCTTCACTGCGCAATGTACGATGTGACTTGCAAAGAAAGTTTTTTTAAACGGTATTACAGAAACAATTATATTTTCAAGATGGATGTTGTTTTAACTTTTGTAGGTATAGTTCTAGAAATATTTAAATCATATCTTCACATAAATATTGTAGCCTTGGCAGCAGACCTCAACCACTAATTTCAAAGCTTTATTGTGATAAATGTGACAATCTAAAATTCTTATTATTTTACATATAAAATATATATGTTATATGTAATTGAATTAGTACTGTAATAGTTACTTTATCAATAGCTGTAGACTCTCTTTAAAGTTCTTGCATTGCAATGGAACTTGGGAATGTATTTCAGTGCATGCATTGATGAATATCTATATTTCCTAAAATAATGTTTTTAGAGGATGCATTTCAGCCTTGAGAACTAATTGAATTTGATGCTAAAGTCTGCTAGATAGCATTACTGTCAGAAAAGCATTAATGGTATAAGATTGTGACATTGTGTTTATGGAATAAACAATGAAGCCGACTTTCATCTCTTTTACTTGATATCAGTTTATAACTGGATCAGAACATGAAGTGAGTCATGATCATAACATGCATGAGCAGGAGAGAAGGTAACCATGTTGGAGAATGAATGATGAGTACAAGAGATTTGCTAATTGTCTTTCGTAGTTCAGTAAATAGATAGAAAAGAAACATTATGTGAAATCGTTAGAGATAATTAGATTATTTATCCATAGTTTACTCATATTTCCAGGTCTGAACGAATGAAAAGATAATTCAATATGTGGATTAGGCCCCAATGCTGTCTTGTTGACATATTTATATAACCTAATGTATAGATAAAAATTATGTATGCAAATTAGAATGGTTTGTAGATGAACAGGTTAGTGAACTCTTGACTGAAGGCACAGACTCTATTTATAGTAGGAAAACATACATTGAATAAATGTGATAAAAATTTCCATCTGCTTCAGTTCTACATGAAATAATCCATATTGAAATGACTTGTTTGCTTGGAATATGTGTTAACATTTTTCTTGTACACCACCCCAGAGACGAGTCTTCATGTCTACTTCATTTACAGGATGTAAAGCTTCCTTTCACTGACAGTGGTAAATGATGAAATAAAAGATGTTTTGGCAGATGCTGTATAATTCTCAAATGGCATAAAATGTGTTTATTGTCTTGTTTAGTGCCAGTATTACCATTGCATGAAAGCATCTTACTGTTTTAATGATAAGTATGGGAAATATAGAACAAAATGTAAAATATTGGTTTGTCATATAGTATTTTCAAATACAGTTAACATATGGCTTGCACTATACTGAATAGGTGTCATGTACATTGCAGCTCCTGAAATGATAATTGAAATAATTTTGACTTAATTTATCTAAAGCATGTTCGTTTAATTTAATTTAGAGAAAAAAATAGACCTCGATTAAAGTGGTTACAGTTGATTAAAGCAATGAAATTCTGAAGTTAGTGCGCTTTTCTTTTTTGGTGACTGCAACCTTAACTTATTTTGTTTCCAATATTCACATTAAATCAATATTAGAAAATAACTCAGTCTTTCTCCCTCAATGAGATTATACTGTATCTAGCTCTTTTGAATAAGATCTTCAATGGAAACATATAGGCTAAAAGATACCTGTCTCTGAAGAAAAAAATATGCAATATAGCTTCATTTGTGTAAAGCGATCCTTTGCATTGACCGTTAGATTCCCTTTATGGGGTCTGGCACTTGTTTATTGTTTATCAATGAAATAATGCCTGTCCTTATTCATCCCCATCAAAAGATGGGAAGAGATTTTTGCACTTAAAGGACAGTGAATATTTGGAATTCTCAATCCAAGGGTACAGTAAAGGGTCATTTGTTGAATATAATCAAAACAGAGATTAATCATTGTTTTAGATTTTATGGAATTCAATGGGTATAGGGTTAAATGCAGGAAAGCAGTGCTAAGAAAAGCCATTTTATTTTATTCTATGACAAAGGAGATGTCAGGGACTAAATGCCTTACTTCTTGCTTCTAGTTCTCAAACCCTTTTTTCGTCCAATAAGGTCAGCATGCTTCCCATATAATCTTGTCTACTTAAGGAACTTTTAACTGTTCAGCACTTCCCCAGAATGTTGTAAAGAATCAGCCTACGTTGTGTGCTTTAATCTACTGAGTGGGCCTTGATCCCCTTGGCCATTGAGCCAAGATGGGAGTGGAGTGTAGCCTGATACTTTTATTGACCTTATTATTGGCTCATTCTTAATCTGCCTGAAGGTAAATAAAATTAAACATGTTTATTTGAAATATTTGTACAGGCATGCTCAGAATGAAGATAGCCAAATACCTCAGGTTGATCATTACAGGTTTCTCGAAAAAGACAGATGGATGAGAAACTCAGATCTGTCCTTTGCATTCTGCATTGGAAATTATGAAGATATAAATAGTTTCAATATACAAACATAAATGACGTATCTAGCCATTAGGTAGACAAAAATGCTGGAAAAACTCAGCGGGTGAGGCAGCACCTATGGAGCGAAGGAATAGGTAACTTATCGGGTTGAGACCCTTCTTCAGACTGATGTGGGGATGGGAGAGGCGGGAAGAAGAAAGGCAGAGGTGGAAGCAGTGGGCTATGGGAGAGCTGGGAAGGGGAGGTGAGGGAGGGAGAATGCAAGGACTACCTGAAATTGGAGAAGTCAATGTTCATACCGCTGGGCTGTAAACTACCCAAGCGAAATATGAGGTGCTGTGCCTCCATTTTGCAGTGGGACTCACTCTGGCCATGGAGGAGGCCCAGGACAGACAGGTCGGATTCGGAATGGGAGGGGGAGTTGAAGTGCTGAGCCACCGGGAGATCAGGTTGGTTAATACGAACTGTGCAGAGGTGAGGCTCCTCTTTGACTCCCCGACACTCTGGTGGGAAGCAACCAAGGAGAACATTAAGAGGTTCTTCATAATTAAAGGGGTTCAGAAAGCAAGACAGTCAGAGGGAATTGTGCCAACTCCAGACAGATTTGCAACAACTGCTCCTTCTGCAGTCGAGAGGGGTGGATGTGTGGGAGGAACTTAGAGAGGTGAAGGACCGGCAAGCTCGGCTCTTTACCTCTGAATCCTCCAAGATCATCTTCCGATCCAGGATCCGCCATGTGGAGCAGGATTTCTTCTTCCATAAGGTTCACAGGGGGAGCTCTGTGATGAACAGCCTTAGGGAGGAAGACAGCTCGGTAGCATCATCACAGACAGACATGCTGAGGATCTGCAAATCCTTTTACGCAGATTTGTATGACCAAAAGGCAACAAATAGTACCTCCTCCAAGAACTTTTTGTCCTCGATCACGGAGGTCTTGGAGGACAGCAAGCGGGAGAGTCTGGACCAACCACTGACCCTAGAGGAGCTGACTCGTTCCATCCGTTCCTTTGACTCGAGTAAAACTCCCGGAAGCGATGGCTTACCGGCCGAGTTGTATTCGGCTCTGTGGGACTGGATGGGTCCGGACCTGCTGGAAGTGTACAACGACATGCTTCCAGCTGGCAGCATGTCAGACTCCATGAGGAAGGGCAGCATCACCCTAATCTTCAAGCAGAAGGGGGAGACGAAGGTTATAAAGAATTGGAGACCCATAACATTGTTGAATGTAGATTACAAGATCCTGTCTAAGGCCATCGCCAACTGGGTCAAGTCTGCTCTGGGACAGGTGATCCAAACCTGTGCTGTACCTGGCAGGAAAATCTCAGACAGCCTAGCGCTGCTGACAGATACCATCGCCTACGTGCAGGACAGACGGGTGGATGCCTGCCTAGTCAGCTTGGACCAGGCCTTCGACAGGATTTCGCACACGTACACGAGGGACGTGCTCTCCAAAATGGGAATCAGGAATTGGATCAAACTGCTCTACACCAACATCGGTAGTGCAGTCCAAATCAATGGGTGGGAATCAGACAGTTTCTCTGTAAGGTATGGAGTCAGGCAGGGTTGCCCTCTCTCTCCTGTCTTGTTTGTCTGCTGTATTGAACCGTTTGCCGAATCCATCAGGAAGGATCCGAGCATAAGAGGAGTGACATTGCCAGGCAGTGGGGGCATTCAAGTAAAAACCTCCCTGTACATGGACGATGTCGCTGTCTCCTGCTCGGATCCAGGGTCGGTCCGCAGACTGATTAGTATCTGCGACCAGTTTGAGTCGGCCACGGGAGCCAGGGTAAACCGCAGGAAGAGCGAGGCCATGCTCTTTGGCAACTGGCCCGACAGATCCTCCGTCCCCTTCACCATCAAGCCTGACTTCTTGAAGGTGCTGGGGATCTGGTTCGGGGGGGGCTGAGGCGTGTTACAAGAATTGGCTGGAGCGGATAGCCAGGGTGGGGAGGAAGCTGGAGCTGTGGAGGCAATGCTCCCTCTCCATAACGGGAAAAGATTTGGTGTGAGGTGCTCTCGGGACTGCTGTACTTGGCGCAAGTGTGGCCTGTCCCTCCCTCCTACACCACAGGGATCACCCGGGCCGTCTTCCAGTTCATCTGGGGGTCGAGGATAGACCGGGTGCGACGGGCCACAATGTACAAGTCAGCAGACAACGGGGGTAAAAGCGTGCCCAACGTCGCCCTCACCCTGATGGCCACCTTCGTGTGTGGCTGCATCAGGCGGAGTGTAGCCACTGCACCAAGGCACGTGGGCACCAAGTGTCACTACCTGCTGAGGTTCTACCTGTCCCCGGTGTTGCGAAGGATGGGCCTGGCGCAGATGCCACGCAAGGTGCCAGTCAGCTGGACACTGCCGCCCCATCTGTCGTCTGTGGAAAGGTTCTTCCGGACCAACACCTTTGACCACATGTCCATTGGGCAGTGGTCAGCACAGAATGTCCTGCAGGCACTGCAGGGAAAGGACTCGATGGATCCGGTGGCGTGGTTCCCTGAGCAGACTGCCCAGCTTGTCTGGCAAAATGCCTCATCGCCAGAACTCACCAACAAGCACCAAGACCTGACTTTGCTGGCGGTGAGGGGAGCCCTCCCAGTCAGATCCTTCCTGCACCGTCGGAACTGTGCGGAGGTGTTGGGCGAAGCGACCGCCAAGCCTCCGCTTGGTCTCACCGATGAAGAGCAGTTGACACCTAGAGCAGCGGATGCAATAGATGAGTTTGGAGGAGGTGCAGGTGAACCTCTGCCTCACTGGGAAAGACTCCTTAGGTCCTTGGATGGAGTCAAGGGGGGAGGTAAAGCGACAAGTGTAGCATTTCCTGCGGTTGCAAGGGAAAGTACCGGGGAGGGGATGGTTTGGGTGGGAATGGATGAATTGACCAGGGAGTTACGGAGGGAGTGGTCTTTGCGGAAAGCCGAAAGGGGAGATGGGAAGATGTGGCCTGTGGTGGGATCCCGTTGGAGGTGGCGAAATTGTCAGAGGATTATCTGTTGTAATTTATATTGTTGTGTTGTGAGGATTTATGTTGTGAGGATTATATCTAGCCATTAGTACTCTGTAACAAAATCGATATTCAATAATACGTTAAAATTAGAACAATTTAATATTTATTTTCTGGATTAATGTGTGTAGACCCTCAAGAAAGAAATATTGTAACTTTAGATAGAATTTGATAATACATCAGAATTTCACCACATTTTCCAAGAAGTATATTTTCAATGTATGGTGAAGGCATTTTCATATCATCACAGAGTAAAAAAAACTCAAATCATCAGCTCCTGCCCTGCCATTAGTTACATTTCCACATTCTAACGTTTCCGCCTATGCTAAAACTTATTAGCTATTGAATTTACCTGTGGGTTAGATTATGTTAATCTATGTCCTGCTCGGTTTAATTTCTGAATTCCTTGTCCGAGACTTTACTGTTGGCAGTGAACATTTGGCTAAACCTACGTAAGTTTTGGTTTACTGTGATTATTTTTATTTTAAGGCAATTGTTCTTTGATTTGGTTTATTTCGGTTTGCACTTTGTTGCCCAGTATCAGATCTGCTGGATATTTTTCCAGCAACATTTGACCCTTAAAATGTGCTATGGTTTTACATATATTTTTATGGGTTTTTTGAATTAAATTCAATTAGTTTTAAAAATGTGTTATTCATCATTACAAGCATTTTATTTAGTGGATTCTGGATATAACTAGTGTTTTAAGTTCCAGCTCCACTGAAAGACAAATTGTTTTGTTTTGTTTTATTTTAAATTGAGATCAGTTAATAAACTGGTACAGTGCCCTCAATAATGTTTGGGACAAAGACCCATCATTTATTTATTTGCCTCTGTATTCCACAATTTTGAAATTTGTAATAGAAAAAAATCACATGTGGTTACATTGTCACATTTTATTAAAGGACAATTTTATACTTTTTCGTTTCACCATGTATAAATTACAGCTGTGTTTATGCATAGTCTCCCCATTTCAGGGCACCATAATGTTTGGGACGCATGGCTTCACAGGCATTTGTAATTGCGCAGGTGTGTTTAAACGCCTCTTTAATGCAAGTATAAGAGAGGTCTCAGCATCTAGTCTTTCCTCCAGGCTTTCCATCACATTTGGAAACTTTTATTGCTGTTTATCAACATAAGGACCAAAGTTGTGCCAATGAAAGTCAACTAAGCCATTATGAGACTGAGAAACAAGAATTAAACTGTTCGAGACATCAGCCAAACCTTCGTCTTACCAAAATCAACTGTTTGGCACATGATTAAGAAGAAAGAGAGCACTGGTGAACTTACTAATCGCAAAGGGACTGGCAGGTCAAGGAAGACCCCCACAGCTGATGACAGAAGAATTCTCTCTATAATAAAGAAAAATCCCCAAACACCTGTCCGACAGATCAGAAACACTCTTCAGGAAGGTCTTGTGATCAGATCAGGCGAAAATTAGCTTACATCAGAGTGATGGCAAGAGCAAAGTATGGAGGAGAGAAGGAACTGCCCAAGATCCAAAGCATACCACCTCATCTGTGAAACTCAGTGGTGGGGGTGTTATGGCCTGGGCATGTATGGCTGCTGAAGATAATGGCTCACTTATCTTCATTGATGATACAACTGCTGATGGTAGTAGCATAATGAATTCTGAAGTGTATAGACACATCCTATCTGCTCGTTCAAACAAATGCCTAAAAACTCATTGGCCGGTGGTTCATTGTACAGCAAGATAATGATCCCAAACATAACTGCCAAAGCAACAAAGGAGTTTTTCAAAGTTATGCAACAAAATACTAAACATGACTACTTTCATCTACATGACTTTGCTGTGTCCCAAACATTATCGTGCCCTGAAATGGGGGGACTATGTATAGACACTGCTGTCATTTCTACATGGTGAAACCAAAATGTATAAAATATCCTTTATTAAAAACTGACAATATGTATTTTAACCATATGTGATTTTTTTCTATTAGAAATCTCAAATTGTGGAGTTCAGAGGCAAAGAAATAAATGATGGGTCTTTGTCCCAAACATTATGGAGGGCACTGTATGTACCAACATTGTGATTCTGTCCAATTATATCTGTCATCAGAACAAAATGATTATTTTGTTTGTGCATTAGTTGTATTTTGCTGAGGATGATTATCTGTGCCGTCCAACAGAATCTAGTGAACATGAAGACAAAAGCACTGATGCCTCAGGTGAATTTTTTTCACATCCTTGTGCTGCACCAGTCTATGGCCTTACAAAGGGAACAAAAGCAGATTCAGTTTCAGAGAAGCAAACCAAACCAGAGGATGGAGACAATTTGGGTCCACTGCCTGAGAACTGGGAGATGGCGTATACTGAAAAAGGAGAAGTCTACTTTATTGAGTAAGGAATTTATTCAAATATCTGTCATTTCTAGATGAACATTTTTAATTGACCAGTTAAATGATTTTAAACATAGGTTAACTTGAATATAGCCAAATAAACGTGCCTCGCGCATGTTCTGCAGCTAATTAGATTGTGCTAGCAAATTGGATGCCTTGATTTTAATTTGATTTGAACAAGCAATTTTTAAGAATATGACTTGAACTGTTTTATTTCTTTGTTAGCCATAACACCAAAACAACATCGTGGCTTGATCCTCGGTTAGCAAAAAAGGCAAAGCCTCCAGAAGAATGTAAAGATAACGGTAAGCAAATCCACATTCCTTTGCTCTGCATGTGTACATAACCTTTTTTAATTCAATTGTTTTTGTTTTAGATTTGATAGCTGGAGAGTGCATCTTGCTGCTGAATAATAGTTAATGAGAGCAGCTAACACTGGGACACAGGTGACCTTCACTGCTCGCTGCATATTGTTTGTTCTTCTCCAACCCAATGATATCAGCTGCAGCAGTGTAGAAGCTGAGGTTGTCTTTTTCTGTGCCTTGGAGAATGTTTCTATGTTAATTTTATATTTCTGATTTAAAATTGAAGGAGACAAGCTGCAATCTGGAAACACTGGACAAAAGCTAGGTACTGTAACTTTAAGTAATTGTTTTCATTTTATTTTCAAGATCTAGCTCTTTTGATATAGCCATTTTGTTTCACTTCATTGAGAATTTATGCCATCTCTTTTCTGCATTTCCACTGGCACAATTTGTTTTTATTTCATGAAAACATTCGCAAAGCTATTTTGGATTACTATGAGGAAAATAATTTCAATGTTGCATTATACTCTACAAAATTTGCAACCTTTTTTTGCTTTATTTAATCTAAAATATACTCACATAATTGTTACACAAATATGCAACAAGCATCCTCTGAGGCAACTGAGACTTCTAGGTGCAATGTACAAAAGAAATTCAGAGTATCAATAATCTTTACAGAAAATCAAATAATTCGAGTAAAAGGTTTTTTATTTTGTCATGGATATGTGAGCAGTAACTAAATGCATAATGCTGATTAAAAAAATTAAGCAAAACCTTAAACAGATTGCTTTTCATTTTCAAAATTCAAGCACTTTTTCTGGAAATTAGAAACCGTCACAATATATTTCAACATGTACAAAACAGGTATATTGTTTATTAACCGGTAAATCTAAGATGGGTTCTCAATATTGTGTAATTAAATTGCCATGCACAGTGCTAACGGAGACTCTTAATTTACTTTTGCTATTCCACTGTCGAAAAATCTTATTTTATCCTATTTTAACAAATTTTAAAGAAAGGGCTTTTGTAATAACTCTATGCCGTCTCACAGATTTATTTTAGAAGTTATATTTCCAAATCTTTATGGAATTGAAAGCATTCTTTTCAAAATATTGCAGTTTCAATATGTGTGTAACAACACAGCAAATGTTTGAAATCCAGCATCTTATCCTCTTCATCTACCCGCTGCACTGAAACAAACGTTGCCTTAGCAACAGCACTGCCACAATGAGCAGCAGACAAAGTTATCAATTAAAATGGTTTCTACAGCTACATCCATGGTAACAATGGAAGAAATTGTAATTTGTTGTTATGGCTTTATTAAGATGTCTCGTCACTTAAATCTCTTTTCTGACCATCTAGTTTTATTTTTGTTATGATTTGTTCTAAACCATTACCATATATTTTTTTTTAGTTTGTATCCTATGCACAGGGAAAACGCATGTTGGGCATATAGGAGAAGCCTCTGTGGAGAGAGAAATAGAGTTATTAATATTTAAATCTTTCATCAATTCTGATGAAGGACCTTCAGCTGGACGGGACAATTCTGTTTCTATCTGCAATTATGATACCTGGCCTGCTGAGTATCACCAGCATGTTTTCCTATTTCAGGTTTCCAGCATTTGCAGTACTTTATATTTGATTGACCTACTGCATGTTTGTCTCTTGATCCTAAAGAGTCCCTGATGTGTATCTTTTGCCAACGATAAAATTCAGCATTTTTAGCTGCTGAAAAAAGATCCATGCATACGTGTGGTGTTCCTAAATGGAGTTAATCTCTCACATAACAGGACCCGTTAGTGCACAGAAAACAAAGTTTATGCCAAATACGATGTATAATAAAAAACCCCCATCTCAGCTACTATATGAATATATAGATATCTGACAAATGCGATTACTTCAATGATAAACAACTATCAATTTATACTTCTTCATCATTCAAACTGTGAAGATTATTACTTCTGATTATGGACACTGCAGAAAATGATTCGTTTTTGCTTTTTTGAATTTACGTAAAAATACATAGATCTCAATCAATGGGAAGTCTTTAATTATCTTTAATTTATTGTGATATATTTCATAATCTTTGAGGATTATTTACGTCAGAAAAGGAATTAAATAACACTTAAAATAGACACACAAAGCTGGATTAACTCAGCGGGACAGGCAGCATCTCTGGAGAGAAGGAATGGGTGACGTTTTAGGGTTGAGACCCGAAATAGCACTCGGCCAGTTTGCATTCCAGCAATGAATTGTGGGACTTCATATATTATGAGCATAGACTTTACATGTGACTGAACTTTCATTGTAGGCTGACCCTAATCTACAGTACTTCAAATTGTTTTTTTACTGTTATGTAATAAGTACCTAAATAACTTACACAACAGAATTGGCAGATTGACATACACTACCTGTCAGTATTTACCTGTGAGGTAATCATTTGGATTGATTATCTATTATCTAACTTTCTGAGCCTACCTTTTTTTCTTGCCAGAAAAAAGGTGAATTAATATTTGCCTTTACAAGCTTTATTATGCATACTTAAGATCAGCAATGTCATTAGATATATTTTAGAAATTGGATGTGGGTTTGATCTGTAATTTATCCAATGTTTGAATTTGACATGAGGCACTTCTTTTGGTAGTCATGAAATTTTGTGCAACATAATTGTAAAACTGCAGTTTTTAGTCATGTTGGAATCCTCTTTGATTTGAATGCATATTGTTTCTTTTGTTCAGTTAAATCTGCTTCAGATCATAATACTTCCTTGTAATATTAACAGATTATCCAGTGGCAATAATATGCGATTCTTCATAGATGCCATCTATTATTCTTCATTGAATGTATGAAGCTGTGGAGCATTCCCTCACACCAACAGAACTACATCTAATTTCATTGTCATGTTCTTTAAATAAACTTAAATCTAACTCGGGAGAACTTGATTTCGAACTTCTTCAAGCAACTCAGCCGGTGAGGTTAGATTAGAGATAATATATATAAGTATCTGGATAAACAGGGTCTAATTAGGAACAGTCAACATGGATTTGTGCCTGGAAGGTCATGTTTGACTAATCTTCTTGAATTTTTTGAAGAGGTTACTAGGGAAATTGACGAGGGTAAAGCAGTGGATGTTGTCTATATGGACTTCAGTAAGGCCTTTGACAAGGTTCCTCATGGAAGGTTGGTTAAGAAGGTTCAACTGTTAGGTATAAATGCAGGAATAGCAAGATGGGTCCAACAGTGGCTGAATGGGAGAAGCCAGAGGGTAATGGTGGATGGCTGTTTGTCGGGTTGGAGGCAGGTGACTAGTGCCTCAGGGATCTGTGTTGGGTCCTTTGTTGTTTGTCATGTATATCAATGATCTGGATGAAGGGGTGGTAAATTGGATTAGTAAGTATGCAGATGATACCAAGATAGGGGGTGTTGTGGATAATGAAGAGGATTTCCAAAGTCTACAGAGTGATTTAGGCCAGTTGGAAAAATGGGCTGAAAGATGGCAGATGGAGTTTAATGCTGATAAATGTGAGGTGCTACACCTTGGCAGGACAAATCAAAATAGGACGTACATGGTAAATGGTAGGGAATTGAAGAATACAGTTGAACAGAGGGATCTGGGAATAACCGTGCATAGTTCCTTGAAGGTGGAATCTCATATAGATAGGGTGGTAAAGAAAGCTTTTGGTATGCTAGCCTTTATAAATCAGAGCATTGAGTATAGAAGCTGGGATGTAATGTTAAAATTGTACAAGGCATTGGTGAGACCAAATCTGGAGTATGGTGTACAATTTTGGTCGCCCAATTATAGGAAGGATGTCAACAAAATAGAGAGGTTACAGAGGACATTTACTAGAATGTTGCCTGGGTTTCAACAGCTAAGTTACAGAGATAGGTTGAATAAGTTAGGTCTTTATTCTCTGGAGCGCAGAAGGTTAAGGGGGAACTTGATAGAAGTCTTTAAAATGATGAGAGGGATAGACAGAGTTGATGTGGACAAGCTTTTCCCTTTGAGAATAGGAAAGATTCAAACAAGAGGACATGACTTTAGAATTAAGGGACAGAGGTTTAGGGGTAACATGAGGGGGAACTTCTTTACTCAGAGAGTGGTAGCGGTGTGGAATGAGCTTCCAGTGGAAGTGGTGGCGGCAGGTTCGTTGGTATCATTTAAAAATAAATTGGATAGGCATATGGATGAGAAAGGTATGGAGGGTTATGGTATGAGTGCAGGCAGGTGGGACTAAGGGAAAAAAGTTGTTTGGCACGGACTTGAAGGGCCGAGATGGCCTGTTTCCGTGCTGTAATTGTTATATGGTTATATGGAGGTAGCATCTATGGAGAGAAGGAATTGACAGCGTTTCGGGTCGAGACCCCTCCTCAGACTGATGTCAGGGGAGGGACAAAGATAGAATGTAGGCAGAGACAATAAGATTGGTGGGAGCACAGGGAAGGGGGAGGGGATGGAGAGAGAAAGCAAGGGCTATCGACAGCTAGAGAAGTTAATGTTCATACCACTGGGTTTTAAACTACCCAAGCAAAATATGAGGTGCTGTTCTTCCAATTTGCACTAGGCCTCACCCTGACAATGCAGGAGGCCCAGGACAGAAAGGTCAGATTGGGAATGGGAGGGGGAGTTGGAGTGCTGAGCCACCGGGAGATCAGATAGGTCAAGATGGACCAAGCAGAGGCGTTCAGCGAAATGATCGGTGAGCCTGCGCTTGGTCTCGCCGATGTAGAGAAGTTAACACCTGGAACAGTGGATACAGTAGATGAGGTTGGAGGTGGTGCAAGTGAACCTCTGCCTTACCTGAAAAGATTGTTTGGGCCCTTGGATGGAGTCGAGGGGGGAGGTAAAGGGACAGGTGTTGCATCTCCTGCGGTTGCAGGGGAACGTACCCGGGGAGGGGGTTGTTTGGATGGGAAGGAAAGAGACTATTGACCAACATCTACGACAAACCTACTGACTTCCATAGCTATCTTGACTACACTTCTTCCCACCCTACTTCTTGTAAATACTCTATCCCCTACTACCAAGTCCTCCATCAATGCCGCATCTGCCCCAGGACGAGGTTTTCCATACCAGGACATCGGAAATGTCCTCATTCTTTAGGGACTGGGGGTTCCCCTCTTCCATTACAAATGGAAGAGGGAAATCTCACTAGGGTCTCCTCGATATCCCGCGACTCCGCTCTTACTCCCCCTCCCCCCACTCATATCAAGGACAGAGTCCCCCTTGTCCTCACCTTCCACCTCATCAACCGTCGCATACAACATATAAACTTACAACATTTTCGCCACCTCTACTGACCGCATCTTCCCATCTCCACCCCTTTCTACTTTCCGCTGAGACCGTTCTCTCCGAAACTCCCTGGTCAACTCATCCCTTCCCACCCAAACCCCTCCCCCCCCAGGGTACTTTCCCCTGCAACCCTAGGAGATGCAACACCTGTCCCTTCACCTCCCCCCTCGACTCCATCCAAGGGCCCAAACAGTCTTTCCAGGTGAGGCAGAGGTTCACTTGCACCTCCTCCAACCTGTTCCAGGTGTCAACTTCTCTTCATCGGCGAGACCAAGCGCAGGCTCGGCGATCAGTTCGCTGAACACCTCCGCTCGGTCCGTCTTGACCTACCTGATCTCCCAGTGGCTCAGTACTTCAACTCCCCCTCCCATTCCCAATCTGACCTTTCTGCCCTGGGCCGAAACACCGCCAATTCCTTCTCTCCATAGTTGCTGAGTTACTCCAGCATTTTGTGTCTACCTTTGATTTTGAACTTGCAGATTCTTAGTTCTCAACGAAGTCAGCATGGTTTTGTTCAGGGGAGTTCTTGCCTGATAAATCTTTTGGAGTTCTTTGATGATGTAACAAGCAGGAGAGACAAAGGAGAGTCAGTGAATGGTGTTTACTTGGATTTTCCGAAGGCTTGCATTAAGGTGCCGCATGTGAGACTGCTAAACAAGATAGAAACCCATGGTATTAGAGGCTAGGTACTAGCATGCACAGAACACTGGGTGACTGGCTGAAGGAAAAGATTTGGAATAAAGGGTGCATTTTTGGGTTGGTTGCCAGTGACCAGTGATGTTCCCAGTGAGCGTTGATGTTTAGGTATGTGAGTAGTGTTGACTTGGACAGGTTGGGAGAGTGGTCAAAGAAGTGGTAAATGGAATATACTGTAGCAAAGTGTATGGTTATGCACTTTGGTGTAAGGAATAAAGACATAGACCATTTTCCAAATGGGGAGAGAATTCAGTAATCAGAGGTGCAAAAGGACTTGGGAATGCCAGTGCAGGATTCCCAAAAGATTAATTTGCAGGCAGTAGCAAAGAAGGCAAATGCAATGTTAGCATTCCATTTTGAGAAGACTAGAATTTAAAAGCAAGGATGCTGAGGCTTAATAAGGTGTTGGTCAGGCCACATTTGGAACTCTGTTTGGAATACATTTGAACCCCATATCTGAATAATAAAAGGCCTAGATAGAGTGAACGTGGAGAGGATGTTTCCACTAGTTGGAGAGTTCCAGGACAAGGGGTTACAAAATAAAAGGACAAACCTATAGAATGGAGATAAGGAGGAATTTCTTAAGCCAGAGCATGGTGAATCTATGGAATGTATTGCCACAGACGGCTGCGGAGGCCGTCATTGGGCATTTTTTAGATGGAGATTGATAAGTTCTTGATTAGTAAGCACGTCAAAGTTTATGTGGAGAAGGCAGGAGAATGAGATTGCGATGGAAAAATAGATCAGTCATGATAGAATGGTGGAGCAGAATCGATGGGCGGCCTGTCTTAATTCCACTCCAATGTCCAATGGTTTTAAAAATCATGAATGATAATTTGATAATGTAATTGACATTCAGATTGCACACATGTTGTATTAATCTACATTATCGCAAATAATTTGTGACCCAAGTGCTATAGGCTGGTATCTTGGAAGTATAGCAGTATAGGAGAGTGCGTTTATTCCTGGTGTAGGCCTCATGGGTTCCGTGATTATGTTTGTTCAATCTGATACTAAAGCACATTATTGCTTTCAATTAATGATTAAGGGGTATCTTTTTTTCTAGAGAAAGCTTTGCTTTAAAAGAAAGGTTAAATTTGTGTGTTTTAAAAAATCTTGAAAACAATTATAGGACAGTGTAGATAATTGGAAGATTTATTTTGCTCAAGCTGTGCTTAATGAACATTTACTGACTTGGCAGAAGCTACCTCCAGGTTGCTGTGATATATTACACCAAATATGTTGTAATACGGTTAATACTCACTTGAGAAAGATATGACAAAAACATTTATTTAAGGTCCCTGGGGAAGCTACAGAAGCTCAAGTTCAGCATGGTAAGAGATTACTGTGGCTATTCTCCCAATTTAGTCCATGGTAACACTCCATCAAAAGAACCTCTGCTTGATAGCCACTGGAGCATCAAACGTAGACCCTGCATCCTATTTGGCAAGTAGACTGTTTATTTTATGAAGTGTGTCAAGTGAGAGCATTTGCCAGGGTTAATAAAGGTTGCAGCTTCATTTTACTCATTTAATGTTTTTATTCATTTAGTTTATATTCAAAACTGGCTTACACATGGAAGACAGAGTGGGGGAAGGGTATTTTTCTATCTGTAGGTTTGTGACTTATGGTGTTCTGCAGGGATCTGTGCTGGGACCTCTGTGTTTGTGATAAATATAAAGGACTTGGACATAAATGTAGATGGATTGGTTTGTGAGTACGTTTACAGATGTTACCAAAAGTGGTGGGGATGCAGACAGTGAGAAAGGCTGTCAATGGATTCAACTGGATATAGATCCGTTACAGGTATGGCAGAGTATTGGCCGATGGTGTTTAATCCAAGCAAGTGTAAGGTGTTGCATTCTGGGATGTCGAATGTAAGGGGAAGGGTATAGGAACTCGTTCAGATACATCGGAGAATGTTGACAACATAAGATTAGGTAATGTAGGAAGACGTGGATGTGCAATATGCACATTGACATAGATCTGTTCATCTGAATGGCATGCGGTATTACTGCAATATTCTGAATGCCTGTGGGATTTCCTTGATTATTAATATTATATCTACAACTACAAAAGGTCTAGCTTCCGTAAAAGCTAAAATGCTATTTTTGAAACCTGTTTTAGAATGTAATTATTATTTTCCAGACAATTTAGGGTTGCTCTTTGAATTCAAAATTATACAGTTCAGTGGAATAGCATCAATAAAATAAAACATTGGCATTAGACATACATAACCTTTTTCATACTAATGCCTCATGTGAAGCTGCCAGAGTACATTGTGTCAAAAGTTTCATAATTGTAGAAAATGCTTTTAGTTCAGCTCCATTGAACTAATCCCCAGGAAAATATTTATTTCTCCTTCCATTAGCAATATTTGTTCAGTGAAAATGGCTTCTTACTCATTTTATAATTTCTGAGTATCTTTATAGGCAGATTGACTTCTAAATATTAAAGTTACTTGACATGTGTAGTACTGGTAAAACAAATATGTTTTTTAAAATCTGGATTTGTTTGTACAATGTTGTAAATATGATCAGACTATTCCTTAAATTGTTTCTTCAGAAACTAGTACTATGAATAAAATTGAGGGAGAGAGCATGTAGGCAAAGGAGTATGTCGGGTGTGAAGAGATCACACATAACTAGTGCACAATTTTTGATGTGGAAGTCCCGCAGATTGTGTCAGGATTCATACTCCAACAAAAGCCTGCACTATTTTCTCCACTATAAGCAAATAAAATTGATGTAATTATGAACATTTCCAATGTTAAGCCTGACAGAAAATTCACTGAAAATGGTCCTGTTTGTTGTGTGAGTTGCATGTGATTTATCAATGGCACGCTAAGTGATAATACCTGCGGAGCATACTGCCTGGTTCAAAGAAACTAATTTTAGTATTGTACATTATAATTCCATGGATAATTAGTTTTAAGTGAATTGATTTTCAACTAGGAAATCATTTCTTTAAAGTTTATTTTACTTCTACTTCTGCTTTAATTCAGTACTGAGTGCTAGAATGGGGTACAGAGATTCTGAGTTCACATCTGACTCCTCCACAATATGCCAGGAATTGTTCCCCAGCGAAGTTTGACCCCATTCATTTGAATGGTTTGCTAATCTCAATTTAAAAGGATAATGAAATTAAGTAGTTTGTATTGTTTTTCTAACTTAAATGTAATGTTTTAAAATATTTTTTAGCAAGTAAATGTGACTCGGTTTGTTCATTTAATTTTTGATTCAGATGCTTTTAAAGATTTTACTCATCTCTGATTATCAGAGATGCTTCATGTTTTTAAATTCCCAGGTGGAAGACCACGGAATGCATTGGTCCCTGATCATGTGTGTTATGACTGTATTCAACATGTTCCGCATGGATATCCAATTTAGTCTTCCAGTTTGTTGTAAGTGGATTCCAGTGGATGTAGAGAGGATGTTTCCAGTAGTGGGAAAGTCTAGAACCAGAGGCCACAGCGTCAGAATAAAAGGATGTACCTTTAGAATGGAGGAGATTGATATGATCGTAATTAGTAAGGTGTTAAAGGTTAGGGGAAGAAGGCAGGAGAATGTTGAGGGACATATAGATGGAATGGTGGAGCAGACTCAATGGGCCGAACGGCCTAATTCTGCTAGAATTTTTGTAATTATTTTTTTGCCAGAAACGTAGTGCCTCTTTGTGTTGTTCCTAGGTGAGGTCTGATGCATGATTTTATCGGATTGTATAAAAAAACAAAGAATTTCACTGTACCGAGGTTCATGTGACAATAAATTATCATTGAATCATTTTGAATTTATAAAATATCACAGTAGTAGTTTTGCCATCATGGCTTAAATTTTGCAGTCAATGGTAAAGAAAACTGCCTTAAAATAGCAATCCCACTGACATGGATTCCCCTTTCCCCAAAACATTTGTTGCTAAGTGGCTCTCTGATTTTGAGTCGTGTTAATAAGCCCTCAAGCAGCCAGTCACATCACAGCAATTCAGAACACAATCTCTGGTAAATATCTTAAATATTTCAGCTGGCATCAGATCTCCAGTTCATTCCTAACTTTTCATGTTGAATTGTTTAAGGACAGAAGTCATGATAAAGTTGACTATTACATTTCTCAATAGATATACCAGCTGGTGACCAGCAATTATACATAGCAAAAACTCTGATCTTGTGCGGGGTTTTTCTATGTGCGCAAAAACGGTACGCGATAGGGCTACATTTTTTCGCCAGGTTACTCACCATTCTCCTGTGCTGCGAGTGCAACAAGTTTTGTTCCGATCCGTGGTAAAAGTTATCGACGTTTAAAAATCTTAAAAACCGCGCATGCGCAGATTCCTTCAGTCAGCGCCACGCAGATTGATCTCTTCTCCTGTCAGCCAATGCCACTGCCAGCATGGCTACGCCCCTTCCTGCCCCACTGGCGACTGCCTGCCCCGCCTCACTCACATACTCCTCTTTCCCCTCCTCGTCAATAACTTGTCTATTGTCTCCCCCACCACCGGCGGCGGCCACGGTGGGGTGGGGGGGGGGGGGGGGTTTGTGGAGGCCCTAGTCCCGTCTCTCTCTCCCTCATCACTCACCCCTCTCCCCCACCCGCCCTCTGCGACAATGGCGGCCCCGTCTACACATCCCCACCGGGTCCATCTCCTCAGACGCTGCCGTTGCGGTAACTCACCCTCACGGCCTTCTCGGAGGTGATCTTCTCCACCAGCTCATCATAACTCGTGGTGCCCACCGTGATGAACACCGACTCCATTCCCCCCCCTCCCCCCGGCGGCAGCAGTGATCAGGTAGGCGGGTGGGCAGGACATGGACGGGCCGAGTGGCAGCAGCTGGCAGTCGGACATGATGGGGACGGGCCGTGTGGCGGCTGAGCCGGAGTGGCGGAGGGAGGGAGATTTGGGTTGCAAGGTGGCCGAGTAGTTTGCGCGGAGTTTGAGTAACACACACACACACGATTCAAACTGGTCCAATCGTCATCAACGGGACAGCTAACAATGAATGAGCTGTGGAAAAATGAATTGCAGATGTTGCTTTTTATGGATGGAGGGAGGGAGGGACTGAGGGTCGGGCAAAGGAGAGGGAGTGAGAGGTGAGGGAGGGATTGGGGGAGGGGAGGAGGAGAGGGGAAAGATCCTGGGGAGGTGAGGAGGGAGGGTGGGGGGATTGAGGGAGAGGAAGGGGTAGGGAGGGAGAGGGGGAAAGTAGGGTAGGTGAGGAGAGTGGGGAGGAGGGAGAATTGAGGGAGAGGAGGGGGGAGTTGGGGAGGTAGGGAGTGGGGAATAGAGGGAGAGGAGGGCAGTGGGAGAGGTCAGGAGGGATAGCGGGAGGTGAGGAGTGGGGGATAGAGGGATAGGAGGGGGTAGGGAGGGGAGGGAGTGACTGAGGGTAGGGGAAAGGAGAGCGAGGAAGAGATAAGGGAGGGATTGGGTGGGTATTAGGAGAGGGGAAAGAAGGGGGTGCTGGGGGATGAGGGGAAATGAACCGCGCCTGCGCAGTTGGGGGCTATGCGTGTGTGGTGGAATATTGTGTTGAGGGGACGGGTTGTAATGGAATGGGTGAGTGGTGGAATATTGTATTGGGGAACGAGTTGTGTTGGGGGACCAGGCCTCCAGTGTGACAGGACCCAACAGGGCCCACTTAGTCTAGCAGTCTATTAAAAGAGCAATTGAATATATCTGGAGAAACTCAGCAGGTGAGGCAGCATCTATCGAGTGAAGGAAATAGGCGACGTTTAGGACCGAGACCCGAAATGCCGCATATTTCCTTCGCTCCCTAGATACTGCCTCACCTGCTGAGTTTCTCCAGCATTTTTGTCAACCTTCGATTTGCCAGCATCTGCATCTCCTTCTTAAACAATTGAATATATCTAGCATGGCAAAACTATGTGTTGTGTGTAAAAATAACTTGCATCCATGCAGATTTACCTGATTAGTGCTTTCGGGCATGCCTGGAAGTTAAACAATGACTCCACAAAAGAGTCGAGCCAGGCGTTTTCCAATGGGAATAAACAAAATGTGCTGGAATAACTCAGTGGGTCAGGCAGCATCTCTGGAGAAAAAGGGTAGGTGACATTTTGCGTCGGGACCCTTCTTCATACTGACGGTGAGGCGGTGGGAAGAGCACTTTATGCCAACATTTTGTGTCTATTTTTGGTATAAACTAGCATCTGCAGTTTGTTGTTTCTACATTTTCTAACGGGGAGTGAAAATTGAGAGGACCTTATGAAGGCTTAAGAAAAGAGAGAGAATCAAAAGAAATAAACAATCTATGCTTTGTCTATTTTTGCGATACTGATAGATGGGGGGGGGGCAAGAATTCGGATTTGTGTTGATGAATGAAAGAAAATAGACACCCAAATCAGAATGTTGTGTGGTTTGGAATAGAATTTGAAAGGTGAAATCTTTCCATGCATTTGCTGCTCTCTTTCTACTGAAGTAATATAAACTTCTTGTTGGTAATATGGACTGTGGCTTTGGTTACCCCAGAGCTGGAGATAGTGGACTGTTTTAAAATGTTCTCTCTGAAGCTTGTTCAAACTTGAACTTAAGAATTTTCAAGAGATAATGATATATAATAGATGGTTTCCTGCACTGCCAATTCATAGTTGATTCAATTATAAAATCCTCCGAAATTTCTGCCACCTCCAACGGGATCCCACCACTAGTCACATCTTCCCATCTCCACCCCTCTCTGCCTTCCGCAGAGACCGTTCCCTCCACAACTCCCTGGTTAACTCATCCCTTCCTACCCAAACCAGCCCCTCCCAAGGTTGCCCTGCAACCGCAGAAATGCAACACCTGTCCCTATACCTCCTCCCTTGACTGTCCAGGGACCATGACAGTCCTTTCAGGTTAGGCAGAGGTTCACCTCCTCCATTCTCATCAACTGTATCCATTGTTCAAGATGTGGACTCTAATACATCAGCGAGACCAAACGCAGACAGGGCAATCGTTTCACGGAACACCTTTGCTCAGCCTGCCCGAACCTACCTGATCTCCCAGTTGCTGGACACTTTAATTCTCCTTCCCATTCCTACGCAGACCTTTCTGTCCTCAGTCTCCTCCATTGTCAGAGTGAGGCTAAATGCAAATTGGAGGAACAACACCTCATATTTCACTTAGGCAGCTTACAGCCCAGCGGTATGAATATTGATTTCTCTCACTTCCATTATTATTACATTCATTTATATCTTATATTAAAACTGTGACAGTTGCCGGCAGTCGCTGAAAAAATCGCCTAAGTGGGATAGGTCCTTGAAGCTTACCAAAATCAACTATTTGGAACATGATTAAGAAGAAAGAGAGTCTGGTGAGCTTACTAATTGCAAAGGGACTGGCAGGACAAGGAAGACACAGCTGATGACAGAAGAATTTTCCATAATGAAGAAAAGTCTCCAAACACCTGCCCGAAAGATCAGGAACACTCTTCAGGAGTCAGGTATGGATTTGTCAATGACCACTGTCTGCAGAAGACTTCATGAACAGAAATACAGAAGCTATACTGCAAGATGCAAACCACTGGTTAGGATGGCCCGGTTACAGTTTGCCAAGAAGTACTTAAAAGAGCAAACACAGTTCTGGAAAAAAGCTCTTGTGGACAGATGAGACGAAGATTAACATATCAGAGTGATAGCAAATGCAAAGTATGGAGGAGATAAGGAACTGCCCAAGATCCAAAGCATACTGGGATGTCAGGACTTTCATATGAGGAAAGATTGGATAGACTCGGTTTGTACTCGATGGAATTTAGAAGATTGAGGGGGGATCTTATAGAAACCTACAAAATTCTTAAGGGGTTGGACAAGCTAGATGCTGGAAGATTGTTCCCGATGTTGGGGGAGTCCAGAACAAGGGGTCACAGTCTAAGGATAAGGGGGAATTCCTTTAGGACCGAAATGAGGAAAACATTCTTTACACAGAGAGTGGTGAGTCTCTGGAATTCTCTGCCACAGAAGGTAGTTGAGGCCAGTTCATTGGCTATATTTAAGAGGGCGTTAGATGTGGCACTTGTGGCTAAAGGGATCAGGGGGTATGGAGAGAAGGCAGGTACGGGATACTGAGTTGGATGATCAGCCATGATCACATTGAATGGCGGTGCAGGCTCGAAGGGCCGAATGGCCTACTCCTGCACCTATTTTCTATGTTTCTATGTTTCTATACCACCTCATGTGTGAAACACAGTGGTGTGGATGTTATGGCCCGGGCAGGTATGGCTGCTGAAGGTACTGGCTCACTTATATTCATTGATGATTCAACTGCTGATGGTAGTAGCATAATGAATTCTGAAGTGTATAGACATATCTTATCTGCTCAAGTTCTAACAAATGCCTCAAAACTCATTGGCCAACGGTTCATTCTACAGCAAGACTATGATCCCAAACATACTTCCAAAGCAACAAAGGAGTTTTTCTTGAGTGGCCAAGTCAATCACCTGATCTGAACCCAATTGAGCATATGCTGAAGAGAAAACTGAAGGGGACTAGCCGCCAAAACAGGCATAAGGTAAAGATAGCTTCAAAACAGGTGTGGCAGAGCATCACCAGAGCAGAAACCCAGCAACTGGTGATGTCCATGAATCGCAGACTTCAAGCAGGCATTGCATGCAAAGGATATGCAACAAAATACTAAACATGACTACCTTTATTTGCATGACATTTGCTGTGTCCCAAACATTATGGTGCCCTGAAATGGGGGGACTATGTATAAACACTGCTGTAATTTCTACATGGTGAAACCAAAATGTATAAAAATATCCCTTATTAAAATATGACAACGTGCACTTTAACCATATGTGGGTTTTTTTCTGTTATAAATCTCAAATTGTGGAGTACAGAGACAAGTAAATAAATGATGGATCTTTGTCGCAAACATTATGGAGGGCACTGTATGATGCACATATTAATGATCACCTTCCCATCCCCTGTGATAGGGGCAGCAGTCATGATAAAAGGTGTAAACCAATTATCCACATCCTTCACCTTCCCCCCCACCCCTGTGCCATGTGAGAAGGGATCAGGGAATAGGGTCAATACATATTTAATGGAGAAAACACATCCCCAACCCCCAACGTCTGCTTCATTCTCGTACTTAAATCTAGCTGCTTGAATCCAATTAGGAATCTGATTTAATTTTAACAGCTGTGATTTAGTATTCTAGTGGCTTGAGACATTTAGTGATGAAAGAGAGGTAGAAGCTGCAGGCTCATGTGTAAAAAAATCCTCATGTGCCAGGCAAATGCTATCTTTATTTTAGCAGTTTTTATTCATCAGAGCCAATATTTGATGAATTCCTTAAGACAAACATAATTTTGACTGTCTATTTTGTTATTTTTAAGGCAATATTTTCTCTTTTCAATTAACCTACAACTGGGATTCTGCATTGATCAAATGGCTCTAAGTACAGTTACCTTGGAATTGGATTTCTTCACAGTAAAAAGCCTTACTCTCCAGTCCCCTTTTTTTCCATGAGCAAATTGCATTAACGATCAATTCTGGTTGAAGTAGCATCAGTTATAAAATTAGACTGGGCACTTCTGATCGCAATCCAGTCTCATGTGCTGACATTTTCCCAGTGTTTGATATGATATTTTATGCACATTAAAGCCTGTTCTGACACAATGACCATTATGGAACAGTTGTAGAGGAATTAGTGAGGTGTTTTCTTGGTTTACTTATAATTTACACTCTGTTGATATCAGGACATCTCAAAATTTGAGTACAAACTGCTATCAAAGTCCATAGAAACTAAACTACCAGTGAATTAATTTGGCAGCATTTAGCTGCTAAGCTACTAATTCAGGGTGCCAGTACTTCAGTGCTGTGGCTTTCAGAATAGGTGTTGTAGATAACTCAATAAGGGTGTGAGCCAAATGTCCATCGACGAAGATGCACAGATTGTACCTGGATCTCTCTGATGGGCATTGCCAACACGGCTCAGGACTTCAAAGGCAGTTTCTGTGAGATCTGTAACATTTCATGAGATGACATTCAGCCATGCCCTTGTACTGTATTATTAAATCCTTTGTGAAAGTCAGTGACTTGCAACATCAAAGCCACTGATCTCTGCAACATTTGATAGTTTGCTGCTCACTGGGAAGACTTTGTGCTTTAACCAACTGAAGAATATTGATGTAACCGATTCAATTGTAAGACACTTAAGATATATTGATCAGATTGGCATGCGGTGAACAGAAAGATACACTGAAAAGCTATCATTCAAGGCTTGAAGCCCTTACAGAAAGAGGTGAAACAACGCTCATAGAATTCCACTTTAAAGCTATTGCATTAATTTAGCCAGGCAAAGATACACATTGGGAAAAGATGATGAATTCTCAGTAATAGAAGGATCATGTCGCACTTTGGTCTCAACAATTGAATATGATTGCTAAATTCATGTGGTGTCCTGCTCAAAGACTTATTTCTGACAACGGTTATTTCATGTGCCACCTGAAGGCCGATGTCCGGCAGAGAACCCCACCTAAAGAATTGGCTGTGGACACAGAAAGCACAGGAGGATCAGTGACTTGCTGACATCCAGGATATGCATGGTGTCTTCAGTGCTTCAGCCATTTGCAGCCAGTATTCAAGACCCCACTCCATTACAGTCAAGAAAGAGGGGTTTAATTCATCTGAAAGGTGGAGACCCTTGGCCCCATTCCTGACTGACAAATTCAAAACACCATATCCCAAACAAAATAAACAAGGCCTCAGAGGGCAGACGGTATTTCCATTTAAATTTTCAAAGCTTAGCGGTGATGAGCTGCAGACAAAATCCGCACTATCATTTCCCCATCGGGGACCGAGATCTTGTAGTTGTGATTATATCATCAAGACAGTAGTCAAGTCCAACTGTGGCCACTGAGGACAAGTCTCCCTGCTGGTTGGCACAGGGAATGTTACTGCCTG
Source organism: Raja brachyura (assembly GCA_963514005.1). Next base: position 19,671,325 of record OY740799.1, on the reverse strand, counting down.
GGTATTTCTGAACCAGCTTCTCTCAGTGGCCAAAGAGCTGCTCCCTGATTCACATCTAGAGGCATGGTGGGCATGATCACACACCAAGAAAAATTCAAGGAGCAGCAGCATCCAAAATATATGCCTTTAACCTGGCCAAATAATTTTCTTTCATTTTCTTTTACTATAGGAAGGATGTGATACCGTAGGAAGGATGTGATTTAGCACAAGAGGGTGCAGAAAAGATTCACAAGTTACAGTGCAGAGTTACAGAGAGAGGCTGAATTGGCTGGGACTGTATTTCCTGGAGTAAAGGAAACTGAGGAGATCTTAGAGGTCCACAAAATCAAGAGGGGCACAGAGATGGTCAGAGTATTTTTTCCAGGGTAGGGAAGCATTGAAAGTAGAATAATTATTGAAAAAACATTTAAATGAAAACTGGATCAATTGAATTCACAAGAATTGAATTCACATATGCTGGAATCTTGAGCAAAAAACAAATTATGGAGGAACTTAGTGGGTCAGGAAGCATCTGTGGAGATAGATGGTTTTTCCGGTTAGCACCCTTCTTCAAAGCTGGAGGAGACGGTAAATAACTCGTAGAAAGGGTCAAGGGGAAGGGATGGGGCAAGAGTGCAAATGATAGATGGATCCAGGTAAAAAGATTTGAAAGGCAGATTAATCGGGTGGGGAGAGAAAGGTGGAGTTGGTCACAACAGTTGTATCCCCTCTAGTCCAGTCTTGAAGAAGAATAAATTGATGTTGAACTTTGGGTCAGTTTCGGCACTTTTAGATTTTAGGGCTTGCCATGTGGTCTGCAAACAAATCACATTTTAACCTTGTTTTAGTAACTAGCTAGCTAACCTGCTGGAAGTAATAATGCCCCACGCTCTTCTCATTCCTGACAACAGCTTGAAACTGAGAAGGTGCTGAAAAGTAACTAACCTACTACTTATTTATTTCCTGGTAGTATTTGCCACGAGCATGACATTAATCATAGGAGGCTCTACATCTAAACTCGTATGCAGGAAGTCATCTAGCTTTCCTCTATTCTGATAGGGAAAATCACAGGCCCATGAAAATAATTACAGTACTTGCAACCTTTATATAATTGGTTTATAGGTCAATGTTATCAATGTGTGAATTATAATAGTTGCAGTGTTATCTTTTGTATCCACCTGAAACATAATATAGATATATTTTCAAATTCAATATAGCATTGCCTCACTAAAATATTACTTTGCATAACATCCCGTGTTATTTAACAAGATTTCGGAGATATGATCTTCTAACAGAGCCTTGGCAGGGATTGAGGAAAGTTCAAGCAGTTGGAAGTATAGGATTATGGAGAGAAAATGGAAAGTAGATTAATTTTGAATTCTTGCTCTCAGCACATATCTGTGCGCCTCTGTTTCAATCTGACTACAAACCCTTCTAATGTAGCACTAAGTTTGATTCACTGTGTTTCTCTTTATCCATTTTGTTTATGTTTAGTGATAACTAGTTAGCACTTTTAAATCAATTCTAATTGGTTTAATTCGCAACATGTTAAGTATTTGTGGCATGTTGGTATGTAAATATGCAAATGAAATAGTAATTGAAGCAGAAATATCCACGTGCATTTTATTTTAAGGGTATTAAATCAGCAAAGAATAAGTAAGTCCCCTGTTAATAATATTTGTTTAATTTGACAGTTGCATAAGCTTTTACAAATCAAATCCTTAAAGTCCTGTAACTGAAAAGAAAATTCTTAAGTGAACAAAATTATATATATTGGATTGTAAGTGGCACAACACATGAAAAATAGTGTTAAATAAAACATGAACTGCAGGTTCTTTTAAAATTTTATATATTCTTATTATGTGGGAATAATTCTCCAACCACTCTGATCTGGTAGTTTTTTTTCTGTATTCAGAATGCTGTCTTTCTGTGTCTAAGTAGTTGTATGTATCTTTGTTGCCCACGTCATTTTTCAAGAGCATAACATACAAAAGGAACTGAGCTGGTTAGAAATGTTTTGTAGATAACAAACAATACATTTGTACATTGTCAAACGAATTTTAAGACAGAAAAAAGTATAATGCATTGAATGTCTTATTTCATTGGATAGCATTGCAATTTTCTAATGAAGTTTCTCTTCATTTTATGTTCTTGCCATCACACCTTAACTCAAGGATTGGATTTGCCCAGATAAATATTTTTTTTCTAGTGACTGAGACCTACACATTGGAACTAAGGTTTAGTACAATGTTCAAGTAGTAATCAATTAACATCCAACTAACTCTGAGAAATTACCAACTATTTCAAATAGCAAGATGATAGAATGTGGATATCACTGGCGAGGCAAGCAATTAATTCCCATCCTTAATTCCACATGGCAAGAAGACTTCAAACAGCTTTTTTGAACAGAGCAGTTTTTTTGGTTTCAGGCAGGACATTTCACAACAACGACCCAGTGATGATGAAAGAACTGTGTTATATTTCCAAGTCATGATGAAATGTAGACTCAAGGAACTGCAGATGCTGGTTTACAAAAAAAGTCACAAAGTGCTGGAGTAACCCGTTGAGTTAGCACATCTAGAGACAGTGGGCACCTGTAATAGCGAGTGGGTACCTTTAGGGTGGTGATTAGGGCTGATTTGATCGAGACGGTGATGAGATTCTTGAGTGTTGTTACAGTTCCTCTTATCCAACCAGTAGAGATTGCTCCACTGTACTCCTGACATGTAACTTATAGATGGTGGAAAGACATTAGGAAGTCAGAAATTAAGATACCATAGAATACCCATCCTTTGCCCTGCATGTAGCCCTGGTATTTACAGTAGATAACTGGTTCAATTAACAAATTAGGGAGGGCCATAAAAGGGACAGGAAATAGCTCTGGCAGATAATATTAAGGAAAATCCAAAGATACATTATGTACATTAACGGAAAGATGATAACTAAAGAGAGAATAGTGCCCCTCAGAAACAAAAAGTGGTCATCTCTCTGTGGAGTTACAGAAGATGGGCAAGTCCTCAATGAGTATTTCTCCTTTGTTTTTACTGTGGAGAAAGACATGAAGCCTGGAGAACTCGGGACAGTTAATGGAGGTTTCTTGAGAAGAGTCCGTACTATGGTGAAGGAGGTGCTGGACATCCAAAGGAGTAAGATGGTAGATAAATTTCCCAGGCCTGATGGACACTGAAGGACTTTGTGGACACTGAAGGACTCTAGAGAAGACATTGTAAGAGCCCTGGCTGAAATATATGAATCATCATTAGACAAGGGTGAGGTGTCGGAAGATGGAGGGTAGCTACTGCCTCTATTTGAAAAGCACAACAGGGAAAAGCCTGTGAACTATAGATATCTGTGTTAAGCAAGTTACTGGAGAGGATTCTGATGGGTATGAGATATATGCATTTAGATCGATAAATATTAAATGCAGAATTAATGACAAGATATACATTGTGTTTTCATTGACAATTCAGGGTTCACCATGGGATTATTATAGGCTTCCAATATAAAATTTGAATATTTCTGATCTTTTGTTTGTTATATTCATATCTTCATGACATTATTATCCAAGGTCTATCTTTCATTTCCTAGCTACTTTAAATTGTATTTTACTGGAAATATTAATGTGAAGAATGTTCGTGCAATTATTGCAAGTTATGATTTGAAAAGTAATTTTAAATATTTGGAGATTTGGCTGCTGAGCATTGTTTGCCAACACCTGCCCAGCATTTATGAAATTGCTTAACGCATAATTCTCTTAGCAAATGCTTATTTACTCTTCGCAATGTCAAGTAGTGCTTCCAGATTGCCTTGAAATATATTGTTGCTATGTTTAGCAAGCCTTTAGTGAGAAAAATATAAATATATTTTCTAGACAAACAAATGTTGACCCCAGAGTAATGATTTCTTTCAATGTGTTTGGGTTTAATCAAATGAATAAAATATTTTTTTCTGTTATCAACTTCACATTTCGAGTTGAGAGAGAAGAAAATCTATATTTGTTAATAAGTTTACAGAACATGTACCAAAATTAAATGTTTACAAAATAATCTAATTCTCTGCAATTAATAGTGAAATGTATTTATGAATTGTTGAAAATGTAATCCAACTGCGTATCTCATTTGGTCACTTTGTACTCATGATTGCACTCTGCATTGAAAATGTAAAGTTACTTTATGCCAAGTGGTGTTCTAAAATATAAATACCAAAGGAATGTAAGACTTCTGCCCCTTCGGTGACACACAGGGAATGGCAATGGTGCCACAGCTAAATTACTGGACTAGTAATTCAGAGTCTAGCTAACAATGGTTAAAACTTGTGCAAAGTACAAACACGCGATGAAATTCTTTTACAAACAGTCCAGTAGAGTATTGCCATACCTAAGCACATTCCTGATTAACTAGAGTCTGAAGAAGGGTATCAACCCAAAACATCACCCATTCCTTCTCTCCAGAGATGCTGCCTGTCCCACTGAGTTATTCCAGCATTTTGTGTCTACCTTCCTGATTAACAAATTGTAGAGAAATACTGATTCCGCATGCAAGAGGTGCCATGTTTTGGCACTGTTTTCAATGTCCAGTCCACGCTCTAGGTATTATGAGCAGTGCGCATTCCAGGCAATCCCGGGCTGTTGCAGGTAGCCATCCCTTCGATGTGTGAATTGACCAGTGAATTGACGTCCCACTCCTCGCTCGTCGAGCTTTGTTCCCCGGGGAGGCCTCCCGCAACCGGCAGACACTGGCCCCCTCTCCTCGCGTACCAGCCTCGGTTCTCGCCAGTCGCATCCGTCATCGTTGCCGCTCCATCCTTCCCGTCTCCGGTCTTCGGGGGATGAGCAGGGACCGGCTCGGCAGCTTCCAATGCAGCCCATGGTTACTGTGTTCCACGAGCAGGGGCTGGCTCGATGGGCTCCCCTTTCCAGGCTACTCCTTGCAGGCCGCATCCACCGGGCTTTGCATTCGGCCGCGGGCTACTGGCTCAGTGGCTACCACCTGTATGCCGTGGTAGCTTCTGACTAGCACAATCTAGGGGCCTTACATCGAACCTCACCACTGCAGATAATAATGTGTTTTTTTTTTAAAGAATCAATAATAATGAAACTATCAACGCCAACTGGTTCACTAATGTCCCTTGCTTGCCTGGTTTGCAGGTGATTTCAGATCCATGAATGTGGTTGGCCTTGCATACCATCTCAAATGCCGATCAGTAGAAGAATAGTTAATGATGGTCAATAAATGCTGACATGTCACTGATGTTCAGATCCTCGAGAAGAAAAATTAGTACCAAAATCAAAGTTAATAATTTAAGGCATGTTGATGTTTTAATTCAATGAACTATCTGTCTAAAATAAGTATTTTAGAACTGATATTGCAATGGGTTGAAATACTTGTTGAACCACTTTCTTTTGTTTTCGCACCTCTACAAAAAATAAGTGTTAACAATAGAATTTCATTCTGGTCAATAAGTACAAAGAGGCATAATTCAGTGACTATTTAAAATGTGTATGACTGAACCCTGATTGCTGCTGAAATAATGTAAAATTAGAATATTACTGCAGCTCAAAGATGTCTAAATTAAAATTGAATACATAGTTTGTCATAGAATACAGATCTAAAATTTCTGGATCTGGATTTGAACTAAGGTTAGAAATTCTCAGTTTTCACTAACTGAAAGATATAAGTCAAATCACTGTAGATGGTATCAACATATCAATTAAAAACTCAGTTTAAAAGTGCACCTGTCTTCATAAAGTGAATTTGCTCGTAACATTGTATACTTTTTGTGGGGTATTCTGTTGAATGACATCTGAATGATCATTTAAATAAATTCAAATGATTAAATTTTGTAAAAGTAGAGAATTTGGAAATCGAATGGAATAGGTCTGTTTCGTGCTGCAAAGGATAATGGAGGTAATAAGGGAAACAAAAACAGGCAAGTTTGCAATTAGACCAGCGCACTAATGTCACAATGGAACTTTCCAAGATTATAATAACTTGTATTCTTTTATTTCTTTGGGACACTTATATTATTGAATTGTTCTAAGTGATGAATAATGAACTGCAATCATATTGCATAAATGGAATGTCAGAAGTTGTAACAGACATGATTATATGAGAGAGAACAGAAAAGCATGAAATAATGAGGGAAATTGAATTGAATGGTTACTCTGAAAAGTGACATTCATTCAATGGGCTTGAAAGTTATGAGAAATATGAAATTATATTTAGGAATTCAAGCAATGTACTAAAAAATTAAGTAGGGTAGAATTTTCTCTGTGGTCCTTGAGATATTTACATTTGGAAAGGAAACATCAAGAATAAAAGGTAGAATTAACTTGGCAAAAGGATGATGTAACCAGTTTTTTTTGCATACGAGTCTATTCATCCCTTTGCATTAATGTATCTTGCTGCTTTGTCGCTCTGACCCAATTGATGTGATATTTAAATATTTAATTTACCCACACTGAGAACTTACATTAAACATTTAAAACTTGATATTTTGGCTTTAATAATAAGAAAAGAATGTATGGGACGAATCTGACATTTCTCTCAGTTGCCAGTAATTTCTATTGCTGTTATCTTATTTACACAATATAGTCACCTGAAGCATATGAAATTCGCAGGAAATTTAGTGTGGAGAGACATTATCAAAATGAATGTATTGAGGGGCATAGTTTTCTCTTTCCAATTACATACCACTGAAAAATACACTCTATACTATATGCCTTCACCAGTCAGAGAATTGAGTTTAGAAGTTGGGAGGTCATGTTTCAGTTGTATAAGACGTTGGTGAGACTACATTTAGAATATTGTGTTCAGTTCTGGGCACCATGTTATAGGAAAGATATTGTCAAGCCTGAAAGGGTTCAGAAAAGATTTACAAGGATGTTGCCAGGACTAGAGGGTGCGCTATAGGGAGCGGTTGAGTAGGCTGGGTCTCTATTTCTTGGAGCGCAGGAGGGATGAGGGATGATTTTATAGAGGTGTACAAAATCATGAGAGGAATAGATTGGGTAGATGCACAGAGTCTCTTGCCTAGAGTAGTGGAATTGAGGACTAGAGGACATAGGTTCAAGGGGAAGGGGAAAAGATTTAATAGGAATCCGAGGGGTAACCTTTTCATACAAACGGTGGTTGGTGTATGGAACGAGCTGCCAGAGGAAGTAGCTGAGACTGGGACTATCCTACCGTTTAAGAAACAGTTAGACATGTACATGGATAGGACAGGTTTGGAAGGATCTGGACCAAACGCAGGCAGGAGAGACTAGTGTAGCTGGGACTTGTTGGCAAGTTGAGTCAAAGGCCTGTTTCCACACTGCATCACTCTATAACTATGACTATACTCTGTTTAAAGTTGGGCAGATATTTATTCTGATATGCACTTCATTTAATACATTTCATTTACAAGAGGATTTAGAAATCCCTGCAATATGAAAGAAAGTTAAAGTGAATTTTTGTAGTTAACAGATTTCATATCAAACTGATTGCTATCATCTTAAGTCTCCTGGACCATGCATTAATATGGCAATTATTTTGCACTATTGAGAAACTACGGATATTTTTAAATGTTAGTGTACATATCTTCTTATGCTTAAATGTATTGGTGAGTCCATGATGATAGAGTCATAAAGCACTGATTACAAATCAGTCATTCTGCTGATGCTGAATAAACAGAGTTATAGACTTACCTTGATCAAGATATTCTGAAGGGCCTGTCCCACTTGGGCGACCTAATCCGCAAGTTCCGGGCATTTGCCCTCGACTCATACTCGCAGCATGGTCGACACAAGGTCGTAGGAGGTCTTTGTAACTCTCCTTCATGCTCGAGAGTGGTCACCGTGTACTCGAGGCCTCAGCTAGGTCGTGGCGTTTTGTTCAATATGTTAAAAAAAAAGGTCGCCATGGGAAAAATCGATACTTTTTTTACTCGCAGGTTTAATCGTAGTAGGTCGGCATGTTAGTCATAGGTAATCGAGGGTAGTCGAAGGTAGTCGTAGATAGTCTTCATCATAGTTGAAGGGAGGTCGAAGGAGATCAAAGGAGGTCGTCTTCACTCTCCACTATTCGGTGTCCAATTTTCCCGAAATCAGTCGTAGCTAGTCAAAGCTGGCCTTCAACATAGTCGGAGGTCGAAGGAGGTCTTTCACATAGTCGAAGTAGGTCTTCACCATGTCATTTTTTCAAACTCTTCTAAACTCGTCAATTAGGTCGCCCAAGTGGGACAACCCCTTGAACAGATTTTGGTGTGTTAATAATCAAAGATATTTTGCATGTAAACAATGTTTCACAAAGCTATACAAAGCTTACCACCTAAATAAAATGATGTACTTGCAAAATCATGTACATTTGGGAAGCCTTGAACACCCAACCCTCTTGTGAATCCACCCAGCTGAAGTTCGTCCTGATTCTTTAATAAGTCACAGATCTTCAGACACAAATACTTAGGTGTGTTTCCTCATCTTGCATTTTTCCCATAATCCAGGACAATATATAAAAAGTAATTTGATAGAGGTTCCCTTAACATTTCCAGCATCTAATCTTTAATTCACCATTATGAAATGGTTCTCTTTATTCTATCACCTTAACATCAGTTTTCCTCTGTACCTTTTTTATACTCATTAAACCCCAAATAAACTATTCCACATGCTCTTCCTTGACTATATAGCCTCCCAATTGTGAAACCCAGATTCAACACACAATATTCTGAGTTTGAAGAAGGGTCTCGACCCGAAACATCACCCACTCCTTCTCTCTAGAGATGCTGCCTGTCCCACTGAGTTACTCCAGCTTTTGTGTCTATCTTCAGTTTAAACCAGCTTATGCAGTTCCTTCTTACACACAATATTCTTTCCTGATTTATAGTCATATAGCGTGAAGACAGGACCTTCGGCCCAATTTGCCCACACTGATCAACATGTTCCAACTATACTAGTCCCACCTGCCTGCTTTTGGCCCATACCCCTCTAAACCTAGTACCTGCTCAAGTTCTTCCTCAAGACCTTAAAACTGCAGAATGACAGAATTCTGTTCAGTCTTTCCTTCCATCGACAATCTACAAGTTCTTAAAATTGAAGTTTGGTATCCCTCAGAATTGCTTCTTGCTTTTTCTGAGTAATCTCTTCCCAACCTTGATTAGAACCTCTATTAGGAACCTTGACACTGTATCTAAAAAATGTAAAATGTATATATAATATCAGATAACTTGGTTTCAATTAAAGATGGCAGAGAAAATAATCTACACGCAAATCAGTGTTTCTTGTCAATGCATGTTTTGATAAGTAATTATTTTCCTATTATTTCAGAATTACCATATGGTTGGGAGAAAATAGATGATCCAATATATGGCACCTATTATGTTGAGTAAGTTTGCTGAATTAATAGTTTTTTTAATTGATAGATCTCTGTAGGAACTTTTCATATTGCTCTCAAAGTGACTGCATGTATGTGTCAATGATTACTCCCATCTACAATTTCATTCAATGTTCAGCTTCTCATTATGCTTTTGTTTTTTTCAATGAAGTGAATTGTCATGTCAATTGTTTCATTTTGAGACTTTTGTAATTGTAAATAGTTATTATGAAACGATGAGCTTTGCGGAATAAATAATGTGTTCTCTTTTTGAGCTAAGACTATATGACATACAAACTTATTGTCTCCTTTTATGACCTGAAGACAATATAATAAGAATGCCTTTGTTTTTTGTCACCTCTCACTGTCCCTTGGATTATTTTCTTCTTGCATACTTTCTAATCTTGATTACTCTTATTTCAATGCTTTTTTTTGCACCATTCTTCTGCTCTTGCTATTTTCTTTTTTCCATATGACGCTTTAGTCACATAAATCGAAAAACCCAGTTTGAAAATCCTGTGCTCGAGGCAAAGAAGAGGTTGCAGCAGCAACATCCAATGCATCAGGATCTATTGCCCTACCTTATGCCAGCTCCAGGTTTTCGAGGTAATATTGTTATGTAAATACAATAAAATATAGAATGTTATAATCTTTGTTATTCTATGTGTGGCATTTCTTACATATTAAAGTATATTATTGTTATTGTACCTTCAAAAATATTTAAAGGTTTTCAATATTTTGGGACTAATGCATAAAGCAAATATAATATTATTAAAACAACAATCATAGCAGAATTGAAGCTGTAGTTACAAACTAGGACTTATTGGAATTGCTGAATAATGTTCTTTTAAATTAAGTAGCATGGAACTATCAATATTCTATAGAGTATAATCGTTATTCATAAGATCAAGGCCTAAGAATGAGGGTTTTTCTCCTTTATAACTGTAGAAGGCTCATCATCAACATTACCTAGACCCAAACATACCTGCCCAGGCCCTCTGCCTCAGCGGTCGCGCAGTACGAATGACCTGTCTCAGTATCGGAGTGACAGTGCTGGAATGTACAGGCTGTATGGTATGTCAAAGTGCAACTTCACAGTCAAGCTGCACTGTTGTAAAGCAGACATTTGTAGTGGGGAATTCTGCATCACAGCTCATTATTTGTTGTCAAAGGAACTGGAAGTGAAATGTGGTTTTCTGTAACCTGCTTACAGTATGCTTACAGTCATTGTTTTTAACTCTTTCCTTTTCATATTATTTTAAGAGAAGATTTTCTAATCAAAGATGAAGGGAAATTTAATCAGGCATCCTTTTGAATCAATTATTATAAAATTAATAACCCCATTTTAATTTTACAGATTTTGGTTTTAAAAGGGTTAAAAACAAAAACCATACACTCTCAGAGCCTTTAGCACTGTGATGGCGCAAGACTTGTAAGGCTTTTTTAATAATATGATTGTTTTTGTTTGCATTATGAACATAGAGAAACCACTATTCACTCGAGATGTTTCACAACTGAAGGGAACATTTCTTACAACTTCACTGAAAAAGAGCAGCATGGGATTTGGATTCACCATCATTGGTGGTGATGAGCCTGATGAGTTTCTGCAAGTGAAAAGTGTGATACCAGAAGGGCCGGCTGCAGTGGATAGCAAAATGGAAATGGGTGAGTGAGTCACAAACGTACAGATTTGGTTACAGAGATTACACAGGTGGCACGGTAGTGCAGCAGGAGAGTTGCTGCCTCACAGCACCAGGGACCTGGGTTCGATCCTGACTACGGGTGCTTGTCTGTGCAGAGTTTGTACATTCTCCCCATGACCTGCGTGGGTTTTCTCCGAGATCTTCGGTTTCCTACTCCAAAGATGTGCAGGTTTGTAGGTTAATTGACTTGGTATAAATGGAAATTGTTCCTAGTGTGTGGAGGATAGTGCTCATGTGCGGGCAACGCTGGTCGGCGCAGACTCGGTGGGCTGAAGGACCAGTTTCCGCGCTATACCTCTAACTAAACTAAAAGAGATTAATTTTATAACTTAACCCATAGCTGCATGAACAGCAAGGAGCTCCTTCCATCCCGTGGAGTAAAGTTATTCTCTGCATCTGTACTTTTAATTTTTATACATAAAGTTAAGTAATCTTTCCCATCCCTGGTCATTTAGGACTTGCTGTCCAGCTTTATTCCATCTTAGATGAAATGATTTTAGATGAAATCGTATACAAAATAAAACTTAAAGGTGGGAAACAAGCCAGAAAACAGAATTAAACTGCTTCTGCATTTTAGCTAGTATCATATGGGACTCTTTACCCATGTGGTCCCACAGAAAGTAGAAATACAGTAACATTCTGTGATTCAATATCCTGAATCACATTTAATTCACCTTTAAATATACTTTGTTCCTCTAGTTTTCACTATATTGATCAAACACGTGCTTCATTGGCTGTAAAGTGCCTTACGAGGATGGGTAGATTTTTCATTGTCCCATGGCATGTGAATGTCGCTGCAAAGGTAAACATTTGACGCCCATCTAGTTATTGAGTTTAGTAACCAGTCGCCCAAATCATATGACCAAATCAGTTACATTGGCGATTGCCCATTGCAGACCTAGATGGCATGTGACAAAGCCTCAGTTGGCCATCCACTGCCAAATTTCACTATATTTTTCATCTAGTGCCAGAATTGCCAAGTATCATGGGGCATTTAATATCTTCACAGCTATCAGAAGACCCTCAAAGTGAGAAGATTTACAAGAATGAAACTGGAAACAAAACAGCAAACCATGAACACATTGAGCCCTAGTTGGCCATCCACTGGCAAATTACAGATACGGGTGTTTCCGTAAATAAGGGTAACAACCTGTGACATGGGTGGCCAAATTTGAAAGTTGTTAAATCATAATGAAATACCACAGCATTATAAACGGACCTACCTATGATGCTTTGAGCTAATTTGTGATCAATATTTGACCAAAATGTAATACTTTCAAAAATTTGAAGAAAAAAAGCAGGGGAAAAAAATTATTTATAAGACATATAAGATGTTTGTTTGGGATCATTGTCTGCTGTAGAATGAACCGCCGGCCAATGAGTTTTGAGGCATTTGTTTGAAATTGAGCAGATGTGTCTATACACTTCAGTATTCATTATGCTACTACCATCAGCAGTTGTATCTTCAATGAAGATAAGTGAGTCAGTACTTTCAGCAGCCATACATGCCCAGGCCAAAACACCCCCACACCGTGTTTCACAGATGAGATGGTATGCTTTGGATCTTGGGCAGTTCCTTCTCTTCTCCATACCATGCTCTTGCCACCACTCTGATATAAGTTAATCTTTGTCTCATCTGTCCACAAGACCTTTTTCCAGAACTGTGGTTGCTCTTTTAAGTACTTCTTGGCAAACTGTAACCTGGCCATCCTATTTTTGTGGCTAACCAGTAGTTTGCATCTTGCAGTGTAGCCTCTGTTTCTGTGCACGAAGTCTTCTGCGGACAGTGGTCATTGACAAATCCACACCTGACTCCTGAAGAGTGTTTCTGATCTGTCGGACAGGTGTTTTGGGATTTTTGTTTATGAGAGCAAATTCTTCTGTCATTAGCTGTGGAGGTGAGGGAGTTGGTCTGCCAGTCCCTTAAGCTCACCAGTGCTCCCTTTCCTCTTAATGATGTTCCAAACAGTTGATTTTGGGAAGCCTAAGGTTTGGCTGATGTCTCTAACAGATTTATTCTTGTTTCTCAGTCTGATAATAGCTTCTTTGACTTTCATTGGCACAACTTTGGTCCTCATGTAGATAAACAGCAATAAAAGTTTCCAAAGGTGATAGAAAGACTGGAGAAAAGACTAGATGCTGAGAGCTCTCGTATACCTGCATTGAGTAGGCATTTAAACACACCTGATCAATTACAAACACCTGTGAAGCCATGTGTCCCAAACATTCTGGTGCCCTGAAATGGGGGGGGACTATGCATAAACACAGCTGTGATTTCTACATGGTGAAACCAAAATGTATAAAAATACCCTTTAATAAAATCTGACAATGTGCACTTTAACCACATGTGATGTTTTCTATTACAAATTTCAAATTGTGGAGTACAGAGGCAAATAAATAAATGAAGGGTCTTTGTCCCAAACATTATGGAGGGCACTGTAAGACATTGGGACACTTACTGATTTCTAAGCTCCCTTACAAAATGTTGGCACCTAACCTACCACGAGGCCGTTGTTCACGCCAGGGTCATTATAATCGCGTTGTTTAATTTATTTATTTTTTCGCAACGAGTGCTAATAGGGAAGGGTGACAACAGAATGAAACATCTCTAAAATAGGTGAGCAAACTAGATTTTTATTTCATGATTTTAAGGTCTATTTATTATTATGTATTTCAATGGAAAGCTTAAACACAAAATATAAACAATAAAAAAAGAAATAAATATAAAAGGTTACTCTGCTTTTAATTCACACATTTAACACGTGACCAAATGGACTCTGCTACTCAAGTTATGCTGCAAAAAATTGGGGCATCAGAATACCATCTAATTGGGTGATAAATGATTAAAAAATCATAAGCATAATCAGAATTTGGCTTATATAGTTATTTAATTGCAAAGTTAATGTAATATTTCTCATATAAATTAGCCTAAGGATTTAATGAAATCATGCTTGAACAATGTCACAAAAAAACGCATGAAAACACAGGGACATATCTGATATTTTTCTTTGTAAAAACAGATTTATTTATTTTTGCTTCCTCACTATTATGGCTATACACCATGATCTATACTATTTAAAACATAGGATTTGAAACAATGGGAATATTACATCAAAAACAGGAAAATAACATGGAAGTTTGGAGACCTTCAGCTTCACTACCGAGTGCTGAATTTACGGAAACACCCATGTACATTATGTGCGTTGACTTTTCAATAGCAACACACTTTTTTAAAAGCATCAATTAATTATATGCAATAGGAATGATATACTTGCAGAAAGTGAGGACTATTAAAGCTTTGGGAAAATAAGGCTGTGATGTTTGATCAGATAGCTCCTGGTGAAAAGTAATTGCAGGGATGTTTTAGACAAGTTAAGGCTCTGAATCTAAGAGGAGGAAAGAACGGTTATAGAGATAACCTGTGAACTGCACTCACATTGTTAATTCCTCGTGAGTCCGCTTCCCTCGAAGGAAATCTGCATATTCTCCAATTGCAGCAAGTTCCTTCAAAGAAATAAAGAATTGACAGAATATGAATAGATTATTTAACAGCTACTGCCTGGTGTGGCACTAGTTGTTATGGGGGCATATCCTGAGCCTATACCCAGGCATTTAAGACCATGCACTGCCTCAGAATAATGACAACAAACTGCAATCTGCCAACACAGACTTGGAATCTGAAGCGTGGCGCATTCCACCGGATGGCGCTTCGATGGCAGCCTCGCCTACAGTCTGTCCGTTTCGTCTTTTTTTTGTTATTTTTAGTGTGTTTAAAAAGTATGTGTTAATGTTGTTTTATGTGGGGGGTGGACAAGGGGGTCGGGGGAAACTTTGTTTCTATCTCCTACCTTGCCGGAGATGCAATTGTTTTCCGGATCGTATTTCCGGTCGCTCTGCGACCTGACATCGTGGAATTGGAGGCCTTGCTCAGGACTGACCTTGAGCCCCACCGTGGGGCGTGGACTTACCATCAGAGCTGATTCCTTGCCTGGGATTGACGGCTCCAAACGCGATCTGTGGACTTTAATATCAAGGAGCTTGCAGTCTCGGGTTGAGACCGACGTCGGGAAGCTCCAAAAGCCGCAGGGCATTCCACTAGCCCGACCCGGGGTTGATGGCCCAGCGCGGGGGAGCTGAGATTCCCCTCCGATGCGGGAGCTTGATCACCCTGACGAGGAGGCCCGCCACCGGCTATGGAAGTAAGAGCGTCCCGTCAACGGAAGGTTAGAAGCTGCCCGACCGCTGGAGGACAAAGAAGGGAGGGATTGAACTTTTTTTCGCCTTCCATCACAGTGAGGAATGTGGAGGAGTCACTGCGGTGGATGTTTATGTTAAAATGTATTTTGTGTGTTCTGTTGCTTTTTACTGGTATGTCTATGGCAAATCAAATTCCTCGTATGTTGCAAAACATACTTGGCTAATAAAGTATGATTGTGATTATGAAGTGGAAGGCACCGAATGTTTGTTGGGAAAGATATTGGAAAGAAAATAATATTTAAGGGGGATACAAAAACAGTATACAGTGGGGTGGAGGGTACAATATGAACAGATTGAACAGCAAAATGAACAGATTGCCTGTAGGACACAAAATAAGCATTTTGGCGCTCTTTGAGTAAGTTGTAGGCAGACTGCAGCTGTTGACAAATACAATATACTATGCGCTTCATTACAATATTTTTCATATAGTGCCAGAATTGCCAAGTATCATGGGGCATTTAGTATCTTCACAGCTATCAGAAGACCCGCAAAGCGAGAAGATTTGCAAGAATGAAACAGGAAACAAAACAGCAAATCATGAACACATTGACCTCTTGAGGAAAGACTGAGGAGTGACGTGATGGAGGTTTTTAAAATCATGACAAGTTGTGATTTTGTAGATGCGGGATAAATGCTTCAGTTTGAGAGGAAGGGCATAAATAGAGGCAATCAATGTAATATAGTTATCAAGAAATCCATTACGCAATTGCGTTTTCTTTTACCCGAAGAGTGATAAGATTGTGGAAATTGCTGCCACAGGGCGACACAGTGGGTTAGTGTTAGTGTATAAGTGATCGCTGGTCGGAGCAGACTCAAGTCAAGAGAGTTTATTGTCATGTGTCCCAGAAGGATAATGAAATTCTTCTAAAGTCTAAAGGGGATTGTGACAGTGAATGGTAGATACTAGCATGCAGCACATGGACCAAATGGCCCATTTTAGGAGCAGTGCATGGTATAGTACTTTATTTATGTGGTGGTGGCAAAATCTCAAATAAAGTAATGAAATAGTATTCAAATCCTATTCTCAATGAATATACTATTTCAATGAGAGACATGCAGCCTCATTTCAGCCTCTAGATGTGCACATACCTACCATCAACAGAGCCTATGAAGAATAGTATGTTGGGAAGCCCGAACGACAGATCTGCCCCACAAACCCACAAGCATAGATGTTGGAGCTAAAATACTTAGTTTCCAATCATAACTATTGCAAGTATACCAGTTTATTCCCACCCTCCACCCCACTGTATCAGCTCATGTGTGGTGCACTATTAGGTTATACATGACAAAATGTCCCACACTTTATGCTTGGACATTGTTATGTTAGCTCATGGCACTGAGGCAATCAATTGGAATGTTACAGTTGGTCTCAGGACCCTAAAACTTACAGGTGGATAAACCAGTTTTGACACCTGCAGATACCTTGTTTAGGAAGTTGTTGGAGGTTGGACAGCCACTACTGTCAACATGTCCAACACAGATACGAGCACAGAATGATTACAGGAATCTTAAGGTGGTCCACAAAAAGCCTCCTGGCAAGAGAAGAAAATTCAGGAAAAGTCACATAGAAAAATTACAATTTCAGGCACTTTTCACAGCCCCAATCCTACCAGTTCACCTAGATGCTCTCTACCTTTGTTCACCTTTTCCACGGCCCCACCCCAGTACCTAGATTTATTACTCTCACGCATGAGCCTCCCCCTGTCTCTCCATATTTGGCTCCATCTGCCCATCATCCCTCTCCACATCTGCTTCTGACTATCACCTGCCAGCTCCTGTCTCTAACCCTCCCTCTCTCTTCTTCATACCAGCTATCTTCCCTCTATGCGCAGTCCTGGTGTTCTAATGCGCAGTCCTATGTCCTGATGCGCAGTCTTGACCTGAAAACATACCTCTGCCTCCACAGGTGCTGCTTGACCCACTGAGATCAGTAATTTGATTTTGCTCCCAATTCCAGCATTAGCAGTCTCTTGTATCTCCTAATTTTGGAAATCGTTGAATAATTTATTGAATGATACTGATATCATGAAATAGACAATAGATAATAGGTGAGGGAGTAGGCCATATGGCCCTTCGAGCCAGCACCGCCATTCAATGTGATCATGGCTGATCATCCCCAATCAGTACGCCTGTGCCAGTCAGTAATATATAATGAAAATAATTGTGTATTAAGTTGAATATGTAAACATCTCTGTTATCATTTATATTCCTCAAGCTATGTTAATTAAAATAACATGGAGATTTCATTAATCAGATGAAAAACATAAGCTGTGATCTCTTCGAGTATTTTAAATTATTACTGTCTAAACAAAACAAATTAAAAATTGGCCTGTCACCAAACCATCATATAAGAAATATATGTTTGTAAAGTATATATTATCTTATCAAGGTTATTTTATCATTACATGAATTATTAATTGCACATACTGTACATTGATCTACAGCTTTCTTATAAATCGTGTAAATGAATGAGGAACAATAAGACATATTAACACTCAAAGGTAGACACAAAATGCTGGAGTAACTCAGTGTGACAGGCAGCATTTCTGGAGAGAAGGAATGGGAGACGTTTCAGGTCAAGACCCTTCAGACTGATGTCGGGGGAATGGGCGGGACAAGATAGAGTGTAGTTGAAGACTGGTGGGAGAACTGGGAAATGGGAGTGGATGGAGAGAGAGGGAAAGCAAGGGCTACTTGAAATTAGAGAAGTCAACGTTCATACCGCTGGAGTGTAAGCTACCCAAGCAAAATATGAGGTGTTGTTCCTCCAATTTGTGCTGGGCCTCACTCTGACAATGGAGGAGGCCCAGGACAGAAATGTCAGATTGGGAGTGCGAGAGGGGAGTTAAAGTGCTCGGCAACCGGGAGATCAGGTAGGTTAAGGCGAACTGAGCGGAGGTGTTCAGCGAAACGATCACCGAGCCCGCGCTTGGTATCGCCAATGTAGAGAAGTTGACACCTGCAACAGCGGATACCGTAGATGAGTTTGGAGGAGGTGCAAGTGAATGATAATACTTAACTTTTCAGACCTTGATATCTCCTGCCATATTTGATTGGTGCACATGGAGTCTATTGTGCCTGGACTCTTTACAAATCACAGGAAAATTGCGAATTAAGGTTGTGCAGCCTCATTTAGTTAATCTGCTCAGAAATGGTTCTGAAATGTGCAGTTTGTCTGTAGGCATTAATAAGAGATTGAATTACTTCACACCAAGTGGGACAATGAAGAAATGAAAACACTTCTTTCACCTAATGTGTTGTATGACACGTTTGTATTATTTTCCTTGTTTCTTTCTGCTCCTAGGTGATGTGATTGTCTACATCAATGACATTTGTGTCCTTGGACATACTCATGCTGAAGTAGTCAAAATTTTCCAATCTGTCCCGATTGGTCAATGTGTCAATCTTGTACTGTGTCGTGGCTATCTTTTACCCTTTGACCCGGATGATCCAAGCAACAGTCTGGTGCCTCCTATAACAATAGTGGATCGACAACCAGTCCAAATAAATGGGCGCAATAATTCTGACACATACGTGGAGTTTGGTTCCCGGACTTCTCGATCAGCACCAGACATTTCTGATCGACATTTACATTCTTTTAATCCATTATCCACCGAAGTCCAGATGGATGGAACCTTGCCGGCAGTTCAAGAGGATAGTATTTCAATGGCCTCATCAAGTGCCACACAGTCTGAATTCATGACAATTGCTATCGTGAAAGGAGCACAAGGCTTCGGCTTCACCATTGCAGACAGTTCTATAGGACAGCGAGTAAAACAAATCTTAGATGTTCAAGGATGTGGTGGCCTTAATGAAGGTGATCTAATTGTGGAGATTAATCAGCAGAATGTACAGAGTTTTGGACATGTTCAAGTTGTGGAGATTCTAAAGGAGTGTCCCGTTGGAGTGGAAACCACATTGGTCATCCAGAGAAGTGGTAAGTCCAACTTTTCAAATTTAAAACAGCAAAAAAACTGTGTCAACAGACCCCCAAAAACTTAAGTTCTTTAAGTATTTAATAGCTTTCATTGGTAATATACTTAATTAAATGCTACGCGTTGAATGATAAAATTCATAATTCTGAGTAAAATACCATAATTTGCTGAAAATATGAAATAAAAATAGAAAATATTACAGATACTAAGATGTTTTGAAATACCTTTGGAGAGGGGAAATGACTGCATCAGGTCAATGGCTTTTTATCAGATTTCCAAGCTTAGTGACCTACAATGTTAATTCTGTTCCTTTACCACAGATGATACCTGACCTACTAAGTATTTCTAATTTTACCTGTTTTATGTATCATGCTGAATTTGTTTTAATCTGGCTCATTTCTGATGATGATAATTTATGTAAATGAAAATATTTGCGCTGCATAACATTGTCATTCTGAATTCTCTCTTAAGAGAATTTAAATTGCTCTTAAATCTGCAATTATTAGCCACCTGAAGAATTAGCTCATATCCTGAGCAAAATAAGTCTAAAGTAGGGCCCAGACCCAAAATGTCTTCTGTCCATTCCTTCCACAGATGCTGCCTATCCTGCTGACTTCCTCCAGCACTTTGTGTTTGTTCAGATTGTTGTGCCTCATTTCACTGTTGCAAAATCTCCTCAAGATAGGACTACTTTGAAGAGGTTGTCCTCCAATCCGAAAAAGGGCCTGCACCCAAAACATAATTTATCCATTCCCTCCACAGACGCTGCCTGACCCGCTGAGTTCCTTCAGTACTTTGTGCTTTGCTTGAAATAAATTGCTAGTATTGATTCTATCAAACCCTCTTATCGTTTTAGTTCACCCCACTTAAACTAACATTCAAACTCTAAATTATATATTTTACCACAAATATGTAACACCTGGTCATATGCATCTTACGTTCTCCAAGGATAAAATATGAACATGAACTTGCTGCTGGTTGCAACTTATTCCACAGTAGTGTAGTTTTGTTTACAGCACAGAAACAGGCCTTTAGGACTACCGAGTCTGCATTGACCAGCGATCCCTGCACATTAACACTACCCAACACACACTAGTGATGATTTTAGATTTATACCACCAATTAACCTACAAACCTGTACGTCATTGGAGTGTGGGAGAAACCGAAGATCTTGGAGAAAATCCACACAGGTCACGGGGAGAACGTACAAACTCCGTACAGACAAGCACCTGTAGTCAGGATCAAATTCGGGTCTCTGGTGCTGTAAGACAGTAGCTCTTGTCACACTACGCCACTGTGCGCCCTGGTAATATATGTGCCAGTTGTGAATGTAACTTTGGAAAATATCATCATGTGCACACATCATCCAGATGGTGAGGTCTTATGCATCAGCAGGGCTCCGTATAGTGGAAGGCTGCCACATGAAATGGCTGAAGCAAGCCCTGCCCACAAAATAAGTGTAGAAGCTCTGACCCGTTAGCTATCAAGGGTTTGATTGCTTTCAACGGCCTTGGCAGTGAAATGTTCAAAAAACAAATTTAAAGCAAAGAACCAATTTAATTTATTTTAGGAATTATCTAATGAATGGTAAAACGTTAATAGATTTAAATTATTTATAAATATTTAAATATTAGTTTAAAACATAAAACGACGTTCCTGTGCCAAGTGTAACCTGGCGCAAATTCAGCAAACAGGATTCTCAGAGGAAGAGCTGAGGAATCGCAACAGGTTTGTGTTCTGCCACTACAATCCATGCAGAGTTCGGCACTGGAGCAGAGATGAAAATTTGACTGTTAGGCCCAGCTAGCAAGATTGAGGATTTCACATTCCCACATGAGTCCTAATGTTTGCTGCGTTGGATGTAAATGCCATTGTTTATCGTTCTATATAGAGTTATAGTCATACAGCACAGAAACAGGCCTTTCAGCCCATCAAGATACCTGTCTAAGCCAGGCCCATTTGCTCATACTCTTCGAAACCATTTCTGTCGATGTACCTGTCAAAATGTATTTTAAATGTTATTTGTCCTGTCTCAACTACTTCCTTTGACAGCCTGTTCCACCATCTGTGTCTCCAGGAATAAGCTCTGGGTAAAATCTTAGAGTCAGTTGAAGCGGCAGATGTTTGAAAGCATGTCAAGCTAAATCTCTGGAGAGAAAAACAGTCAAAGTTTCAGGTCAAAGTTCCTTCATCCAGCAACTTATTCTGATGAAAAATCCTTGTCTTCAAACACTGGCTGTGTCTTTCTCTCCTTGGATGTTGCCTTTCCTGCTTTCTGGTTTATGTCTTATAATCAATAATGGTGAACTTGGAAGATGCACAGTGGAGGAATCAGAGTCCAAAAAGATTTGTTGGAGAAATTTGAACTTGAGGCCAAAATTCTTTTAAATCAGCGCTTCAGCAAACCAGGAGCCAAAGTAATCCATTGCTGCGCTTTCATTGAAACATTAAAGCAAGGCTAAGATCCTGTTGCACCACACTGCCTCTGACAATAAAGATCCAAGACCAGACCCTTGAAAATTCAGGGCTCCCTCTAGTTGAATAGGCTGTGGGCCGAGCATCAAAAATGTGTCTAGAAATCCATTTTCGTGATCCACGTCTCGGAACTACATTAAATTTTGCATGAAATTTAGATTAAATCTAATTGTGAAGGAAGTCATAACTCGCCAGTGCCAAAAGTTGCACATTAATTAATAAAACTAATTAGAAAATGAGGTCGGAAAAGTAAGCGCCATCTTGTGTCCAATGCCCATAGGGGAGCCTATTTCCGTGTTGCAGTCTATTTAAACTATATATTATTATACCATCTATATATATATATATATACTTGTGAATATGACTGTAATCATATATAATTACGTATAATTGTATTGTATAAAATAATATAATGAATATAATTGTAAGATTTTTTTTGAATGAGACTGCCGCAGAGGTCCTCTTGAACCAGCCTAATTATTAGGTGAAGGCAGTTCTTCTGGGTTCCCCCGTTTACTGAACCCCACTGACTGCCAGTGTGCAGAGTGGGGGGTCACGGCCATAGTGGGACTGGTGCAGTGCCAAGCTGGTTAAGGCAGGAAAAGCCCTAACCCTAACTCGCCCCCCTCCCAGAGCTGCCCAAGGCTGGAGCTGGAGCTGCTTTGGGACTGGCTCCATACTGTGCTCCCGCAGCGCGTCCATTTCGGCCGGCATGCCCTTCTGGTGGTGGCGATGGAGGGGGGCAGTACTGCCTTACACATTGCCCGGGCCGCCTTCAGCACCCAGATAGCGCCGGCTCCATCAGACCGCCTGCCCGTTTGCTGCAACACCGGCCGGCCGGCCGACAGCCCGACCGACTCCTCTCAGCACCCGGAGACCCGGCCCAACGCTCACTTCCCGGCAGAGGCCCGGCCCAACTGGCACATCCCGGCGTCCCAACGCTCGCCTCCCGGCAGAGGCCCGGCCCAAGGCTCACCACCGAAGGCCTGACCGACAGATTGACCGACAGACTAACAGACCGATTAACAAACAGACAGACTGACAGACTGACAAACAGACAGACTGACAAAGAGACAGACTGACAGATTGACAAACAGACTGACAGATTGACAAACAGACAGATTCACAGACTGACAAACAGACAGACTGATAGACAGACTAACAGACAGACTGATAGACAGACAGACAAACAGACAGACTGACAAACAGACAGACTGACAGACAAACAGACAGATCCTAATCCTAGCTCTACATTTGTTATTTATCATTTTTATTTACCAATACGCGTTATAACATTATAAAGATAAATCAAATGAAAAACAAAATTATCAGCAAGGTTAGCATTACCTTTAACCTTGGAAACCTTGCTATTGCTATTGATATAATGAGGAGGCAGCCATGATCCCAGCATTCTCGCTGCCTAGCGACCATAAAACAAAGTGCGGGATTGGCTAATTTGCGTCTAAGCTCAATGTCAAACGTGCATTGATTGGGCAATTACTACTCAGAAAATGTGAGGTTTTTCTCATATTTCTTTAAAATGTGCAGGTTTTAGTCTTGACGCGTTTCAGGTATGATTTATATAATATTTTTACACAATATGTTAAAATTCAGGTTGTTCTGTGAGTTGGGTCATGAAACTAAACGAAAAAGCTCCACGGCCCGCAGCCTGGAAGGCAAACATTGATCAGGAAGTTGATCGCTTTTTCATTGTGTCAGCACAGCCTTTCGTCCGAAGACGCAAAGGATATTTAGCGATCAAGACATAAAGCACAGCGAAATACTCATAAAAAGCGGCACTTTCTCTACAAAATCTTCCAAACTTGTTGGAAGAATACGCAAACCAGCAACAGTGTCCTCTCCCAGACTATCTTCTCTTATACTGAGGTCCTAATTAAAGCTGAACCGGGCAGGCTAGACATTCACAAGCAAAAAAGAAAAACGATTCTCAAAACGGATACTCTTTCTTGAACTTCCATTTTGAGACAAAATGGTTGAGGTGGACAGAAGTTTCAAGGATGTTCCTAAAGCGTGTTTGAAGAAATTAAAAATTTGCACCAATTTCTGGAGATCATTGCCCATCATCATTTAGAAGATGCATTCGGGAAGGTATTGAGAATCTTGACGCTGTGTATCCACTCCTGGTAGGGCTTACTGAGGCCTCAAAATTGATTAGACCTCAAGCGGCCTTGTCCATGGGCTCATCCTTGCAATGCACTGGCAGCATTTGGCAGGAGACACAGATGAATGTAGACCCTTCCCATCCAAATGAGATAATTAATCATTTTTAGGTATCTCTGTTATTCATTGACATTCAAAAACTATTAAAGTAGGTATAATTGTGCTATCATTAAAACATTAAAATTTACATTTTAATTAAAGGTATAATTAAATGAAGACTCCACAGAATATTGTGATTAATAAAATAAAATGTAAAAAGTACTCTATTCCACCTAATTTTTGGTTAATAATTCCCATTTAAATGAATGGGAATTCTGGTCCATTGCTGGGTCTGGCTGCCATTGGATGATATTGCTGGGGAATACCAGTGCATCTAGTGCATTGCTGGTGGACCACAAGTGGAATCTAGTGAAGGAACAGAGTAATCAATGGTGCCAGATAGCCTGGTGCAGTCCATTGCTTTAGCATCATGTACGCAGCATTTAATTGTTTAGGCATATTCCGTCATATTGTTGTCAATCATTTCTCATAGATGTCAGCAGGCATGTTTAAAGTTTAATGTCAGCAATTTATTGTTTTTCTTGAGCAACTAACGTGAAAGAATTCCACAATAATCATAGTTATTGCCCCAAAATGATCAACTTCTAAATAGATATCAACATATGTTTTTTACATAGAATTTTTACTAAATTGTCCTCCATGAAATTTCAAAATGCTTTCAATTATATAGCTGTTAAGAATTCTAATAAGATTTGACAACTTTTTAGCCTTTTAGGGACAATTGTGCTTCATTCCACTATAATTGAGTCTCTTCATTAGTTCAACTGAATATCTTTATTACTATTCATTTTAACGTTCAATTGGCTTCTCTACGTTTGTGGATGACACAAAGCTGGATGGCAGTGTGAGCTGCGTGGCGGATGCTATGAGGCTGCAGGGTGACTTGGATAGTTTGGGCGAGTGGACAGAAGCATGGCAGATGCAGTATAATGTGGATAAATGTGAGGTTATCCACTTTGGTGGCAAGAATAGGAAGGCAGATTATTATCTGAATGGTAGGTAGACACAAAATCCTGTAACTCAGCGGGTGAGGCAGCATCTCTGGAGAGAAGGAATAGGTGACGTTTCGGGTCGAGACCCTTCTTCAGACTGATTATCTGAATGGTGTCAGGAGAAGGGGAGGTGCAACGAGACCTGGGCGGGCTTGTACATCAGTCACTGAAAGTAAGCATACAGGTACAGCAGGCAGTGAAGAAAGCCAATGTCATGTTGGCCTTCATTGCGAGAGGATTTGAGTTTATGAGCAAGGAGGTCCTGCTGCAGTTGTGCAGGGCCCTGATGAGACCACACCTGGAGTATTGTGTGCAATTTTGGTCTCCTAATTTGAGAAAGGACATTATTGCTATTGAAGGAGTGCAACAAAGGTTCACCAGGTTAATTGGGTGGTGGGACTGACGTATGATGAACAAATGGGTCAACTGGGCTTGTAGTCGCTGGAATTTAGAAGGACGAGAGGGAATCGTATAGAAACATAAAATTCTTAGAGGATTGGACAGGATAGAGCCAGGAAAAATGTTCCCAATGTTCGGGGAGTTCAAAACCAGGGGTCACAGTTTAAGAATAAGGGGTAAGCTATTTAGGACTGAGATGAGGAAAAACGTTTTCACCCAGAGAGTTGTGAATCTATGGAATTCTCTGCCATAGATGGCAGTGGAGGCCAATTCACCGGATGTGTTCAAGAGAGAGTTAGATTTAGCTCTTAGGGCTAAGGGAATCAAGGGATATGGGGAAAAAGCCAGAATGGGGAACTGATTTTGGATGATCAGCCATGATCATATTGAATGACGATGCTGGTTTGATTGGCCAAAGGGCCGATTGGCCTACTCTTGCACCTATTTTCTATAATTCCAAAGTCATTCTGTAGCTGCAGCATTAAAATATTCACACAGTGCAGCTGTTAAGGGCTTTTTTAGGCGACTTTCGGTGACTAGGCTGTCGCCACTCAGTTGCCCAAAGAGTCGTAGCATTCTTCTGGTCGCCGCTGGATTTTGAAATGTTCATAACGTTTCGACGACTGTGGGCTTGTCGTAGCTTGTCTTCTCCGGACGTACGTGCTGTCATAGGTTGTCGTAAGTTGTCGCGATGATGGCGTAGGTTGTCGCCAGGATGGCGTACGTTGTCGCCAGGTGACGTAGGTTGTTGCCGGTGCTGACTTCGGTGAATTCCATTGTCGTAGTTGCCGGCAGTCGCCTAAAGAATGTCCTAAGTGGGGCAGGCCCATTAGTCCAGTCGCCGGTTTTTCGGCGACCTGCTACGACTATGACAGTTGCCTAAAAAACAGCCTAGTTGTACAGGCCCTTTAGTGTTTTATCTCTGAACTAAATTGCCGTATTCTTAGGCTTGATGTATGTGGTGCACTGAATATTTTTAACTTTTTCAAATTAAAATCATTTTGTAATGAGATACCTTTCCAGTTCAATTTATGGTCCTCTTCTTAACTTCATCAATTTTCAATTACGTGACTTAAATCATACCTGTTATTTATCTGTCCATCCTCTTCAGTGTATTTGCAATTACATAGCCAATGTGGTAGTACCAGAAACATGAGTTATTATCCCTTCAACCTTTACTAATTTGTGACTTGTAAATAATAATAGTCCCCACTATTTGCCTGCTTTCAAGTTGATTCAGTTGCAGGTACAACTAACTTTGCTTTAATAAAAGCAGTCATTGCTGGAATCAATTTGTAGATCAGGAAACATCTTTGGAAAAAGAAACAATTAACATTTCAAATCCAGGTATCCTTCATCAGATCTCAGTGACCTGTTGATTATTCTGTTTTTTATTTCAAATTTCCAACATCTGCAGTTTTATTTTTTATTTTCTATACTTGCATTGTATGATTCAGATAATTTTAAAATCCCTTCTGAAGCTTTTTCTTCCATACTTTCTTGACTTCCAAATTTTTTATGTGAAATTATGCGAAAAATTATACTAAAATATAATAAAATATAATAAAAATATTAGAAATCTGCAATGTGTCCGTGTGCATCCATGTTAGGAAAAGACTAAATTACAGAAGCGATCCAATGAAGGACCTAGTCCTAAAATTTAATTTCTCTTGGCACCTGCTATCTCCTTTAAACTGCTATTTTTGTAGATTTGTTGATTTGACAGGAAAGCACCATTCCGTTTCCATTTATCATTTTGATTATTTTGTGATTATTTTTAACACGCCAGGCATTGCACTTGCTTGCCTGCAGCCTCTTTTTGCTTGTAAAACCACATGTGTGATCTCATCAGGCTGTCTTGCAAAACATCCTGATGATTCATGCAGAGACAAAAGAAAGAACTGGTGCATTATCAAACAATGCAACACATTTGTACTCACTAGTTACTGAAATATTAAGTAATTGGCAGAGGTCTAGACTGGCAGATGATTGAGTGCAGAAGTAAATGGGATAAAATAACTTGACACAATTGTCAAGCCAAGAGAGTTTATTGTCATGTGTCCCAGATAGGACAATGAAATTCTTGCTGCAGCACCACAGAATATTGTAAGCAAAAATGCAGAACTGTTCAGTTCAATATACACATAAATAAGCAGAAAAAAGTAAATGTATTTATTTTTTAATTATTTGTTCGCTAGACATACTTGGTGAAGAAAAAGGTAACAGCTTACTTTTTGCTTGACTACTGTTTAGTGCGTTCTGAATAATTTATTTGTAAAGTTAATGCCATCAACAGATAACTAACAGGCGAGCAACTAGTCTTTCCCTACCAATCAGGCATTGACGTTAAATGATTGTCATTTTCTTTTACTGTGTAAGAAATTGATCATTTAGGAGCATTGTGAAACTACATACCATAAGTAACAATAGCAACAAAGTGGAGGCATTATTTTTAACTCCTTTAGAAATCAGTTGGGCAAGGAGTTAAAAATGATTGCTTTCATGGGCGACTTTGTTTCTGTCCAACAGAAGGTATCACCCTGCAGCACACACCCAATATATGCAGGAGTGCAATTAATTTATACAGCCTTATATGTTTTTTACTTGGAGGGAACCTCTGACTGGACGCATTCATTGCCCAACCCTAATTGTTCTTGAGAGCCTAGAGTCGGGGGGGGGGGGGGGGGGGGTGTGTGTGTGTGTGTGTGTGTGTGTGTGTGTGTGTGTGTGTGGCGTCCAACGAGCCCAACTTGGTTTAGTATATATATTACTAAAACTCTTGTCTTGTTTGTATGTCTGAGTGAGTGTGATCCTGAAATTATGCCAAAACGGAACACGATAGCCCAACAATATTTGTGCCACCTTACTCACAATTGTCCTGTGGTGTGTTTTCAATAAGTTTCGTTCAGATTGATGTTATATTTTACAAGTTATCATATTTTTAAGTTAACTAAACTCCACTTTGAGTAAGATTTGGTCCAATCTGCATTGGCAGTTACCAGCTATGACGTCACAATGGGATTGTAGACCTGCCCACTACAATGTTGCTATCCCAGTACACTGAGTCCTTTAGAAAGTGCAATTGCATTTGTTTTAAGTTTACAAGGAGGGAAGGTGAATAAGGGGAAATGAGCCGACCTGCACAGTTGGGGCTGAGTGGTGGAATATCGCATTGGGGGAACGGGTTGCGTTGGGCGAACGGGTGTGTGGCGGAATATTGCGTTGTGGAACGGGTTGCGTTGGGGGAACGGGTTATGTTGGGGGACCAGGCCTCCCATGTGACAGGGACACAACAGGTCTCACTTGGTCTAGTTAAGAATAACATTTTAGTGTTTAGACTCAGCAATATTGTTGTCAGGTCAATATATGACCAGGAGGGGAACCTTGAACATTGTGTTGTTCCCATGCACTTGTTGCCCTAGACCTTCCTCATGTCAAAGATTTTTGGTTTGGGAGATGCTCTCAAGTAAACCTTGGCAAGTAACTGCAAAGCATTTTGTAATGTTGCTACTGTACACCTGTGGTGGGGGGGAACATGTTTAGGATGATTGTTGGAGTGTTTGTCAAGCAGAATGATTTTTGCTACTCATTTAGGCAAGTGGAGAGTATTCCATCACACCACTAACTTATGCCTACTGTGTACTGACATTTGCTGAAGAATTGCAAATGGAATGAAACATTGCAAAGTTATCTGCAATCCAAATTTCTGATCTTATGATGGAAGGAAAGTTGTTAATGGCATAGCTGAAGATGGTAGGGTCCAGGGGCCTACCCTGAAAACTGCTGCAATTATGTCCTGGGATATGTATAACTTGGACCAATAGAGTGTTTTCCTTATAAAGCTTATTGGCTTCAGTTTTACCAGTACTTCTTGTTACCACGCTCAATCAAATGCTGCCCTTTGGTCAATGTTTGGACCAAAGTTGAAATCATGACTGGATCTGTGGTCCTGGAGAAACCCAAGCTGAGCATTAGTAGGCAGGTTATGGCACCAGCCATCACTTAGGTAAAGATTGGAAATAGACTAATTAACCAGACTGAATTTGCCCTGTTTCTTGTGAACAGAATATTTCTGGACAGTTTGGTCATTGTCAGGTAGATATCAATATTATATGTGTGTTAAATAGTTTGGCTGGAACCTATTCTGAAGTCAATCTTTAGTATTAGATCTGAGATATTAAATTGGTTAAAAAACATTTTCTCAGATGTTAGGGATCTCAAAAGGTAATCGAGATTGATCATCGTGTACATTGTGAATGGTCAGTTATGTATTATAAAACTCCTTCAAATGGTTGCATAAATAAGTTATCCTGTTTTCATGGGGCATACTAACATTCTGTATTGGTCATGTACTAAATCTGATAATAGATAATGATAGTTATTTGCAAGTCAGTTCCATCACACAGCTATAACTGTTATTATGAGAATATCATATTCTTGCAGTAATCCATCTCAAATTCAATATGTGTACGAAGGAACTGCAGATGCAGGTTTAAACCGAAGATAGACACACAAAGCTGGAGTAACTCAGCAGGTCAGATAGCATCTGAATGAAAAATATGAAAAAAAAGTCATGAAGATAAAGGAAACATGCCATTGTTAGCTGTGTGCTAGGTGAAAACGAGTACAGACAATGGACTCAAGCAGATGACTTTGAAGCTGGTGCGACGGGTGGGGAGGGACGACGGGTGGGGAGGGACGGAGAGAGAGCAGGGATTATTTGAAGTTAGATAAATCAATATTCATACTGCATGGTTATAAGGCAGCGAAGGTGACCAAGCTCTACGTGATCTCCCGGTTGCCAAATACTTTAATTCTCCTTCCCATTCCCACACTGACATTTCTGTCCTAGGCCTCCCCATTGTCAGTGAGGCCAAACGCAAATTGGAGAAACAGCATCTTATATTTTGCATGGGCAGCTTACAACCCAGTGGTATGAATATTGATTTCGCGAACTTCAAATAACCCCTGCATCCCCTCTCTCTCCATCTCTCCCCTACCCAAATCGTACCAGTTTCAAAGTCATTTGGTTGAGTCTCATTGTCTGAACTAATTTTCACCTAGCACACAGCTAACAATGCTTTATCATCATTACTTTTTTTGCATATCTTTTATTCATTTGTTCTATATCTCGCTACATCACCGTCTATACCTCTCGTATCCCTTTTCCCTGACTCTCTGTGTGAGGAAGTGTTTCGACCCGAAACGTCACCTATCCCTTTTCTGAAAGATCTGTCCGACCCTCTGAAATACTCCAGCTTTTTGTGTCTATCTTCAAATTCAATATTTTCTGTTACCTGTGAAACACAAAATATATTGTGGCATTTTTAACTAAATATGCTTTAAGGCTTCAAACATCTCTGAAAAACAGCCAATATACAAATTTGTCTGTTTTTCAAGAAAAGGCAAGATTTTTGGGAACAGTTCTTTTCAGTTATGGCCCTGAGTTTAAAAAAAAATCAAACTCGTAGTAAGCACGTAGCGGGTACATCGAAGCTCGGGGACGTCTCTTAGCGGCTCGTAACGCTAACAGCAGGTACTCGGAAAGACTCGCTAATGGCAGGGAAGCTCGGGAAGACTCGTGAAGATTTTTCAACATGTTGAAAAATGTTCACGAGAGCCCCGAGTACTTACGAGCGGCCATTACCGTAAATCTCCGAGTTCGAATCAGGGCAAACTCGGGGAGAACTCTTGAATAAACTCGAACAGTGGGACAGGGCTCTTATGTAAAGAGTTTCTGTGTCACAATTAAAGCCGCACTGAAATTTCAGGAAGTTCTAACACCATTTTAAATAACTTACTTGTGCAATAATTTTCCAGGACTTTGACAATGCAAGTTGGGCACAATGCTACTGATAGGCTATACCAAAAGTACAAACTCGTGGAAATTCCGGGATGATCATGTTCTTCTTATCCACATATTGGATTACTACAGTTATTTGTATCAACCATGCAGCTATGACAATTGGTATCGGAATTTAATGTTAATGTCTGAGCTGTGGTACCTTCATTGCAGAAATCCTTTCAACCTCATTCTTATTATTTCTCTTTTTTCTTCTACTGCAGGCTTTTTTTCACCCTGGAAGAGTTCAAAGCAGGTAAGTGTTACCATTGGTTCCGGTTTACTTACTGATGCTTCGTTTCTCATTGTCAAATGAAGCTGGTTGAAGATAAGTATTGATTACTTGGAAGTTGGATGTCATTCTTTTCTATTGCTGCATTAAGCACTAATATCCCAGATAGATCCCCTGCAAAACAAAATGAAGCATACGAACATTAGAAACAGTGCCATTGTGGTTAGCAACCAGAAACATACAATAAGGTGAGACCTGTGCAAGGAACCAAGCTCAATTGAATGCAGCTTCTAACAGTTTGCCACAGGTCAGACAGAAAGGGATGGCAGACACCAGCAAAACTCATGTTTCTGCCTTGGAAAAGGAGAGTTGCAGAAAAAGAGAGAGCCCCTAGCTCTAATCAAAGAGTATTCTTATCAGTGAGATAAATGCCAAGGCAGAGGTTTGGGATGCCTGGTTGGCCAGGAGATCTCTAATGGGGCATCATTAGTACCAAGTTGTTACTGCTCTAATCCCTAGGTATGAAAACCCTCTCTCGGTCACACAATGAAAATTTACTTGCGCCCACAAGTCATGTCAGAATGAACTGCATACAGCAGAAAATAGCTGTGGTGAGTCAGTTCAGTAAATTAATCTGGGGTTTATTTGTCGATGTGCACTAGTCAAAGTGGACAGCACTGCAAAGGAGGATGTGAGGGATTATTTTGCATCTGGGCTCTCGGTTGATTATCGGTGTATTATATTGGTGTTAAAAATTTGAATGAGGAAAGGGTTACTTTGCTTGACTGGGGACAATGATTTAGAAGGCACCTTGAGAAAAGAATCTCTTTATCTGGGAGTCATCAATTATTCATACATTCAAAGCCTGTCTGCTCAGCACTGCTCGAAGATAAGGGGCGGCGTTCTGCAAGGAATTTTTCCTGGTTCTTCAGCCTGCTCACCACATCTCTCCAGCTCCAGGTCTACATGTTGCTCTTCTTCCATCACTGGCTGAAGTTTTGAGATTGTGAGCTTGTGCAGCATACACGCACAAAGAATATTAAAATAAATGTTTGGTATGCTTGCCTTCATAGGCCAAGGGATTGAGTATAAGATTTGGGTTGTTATGTTGCAGTGATACAACACATTATTTAGACTGCACCTAAGGTATACTGTTCTGGTCTCTGCACTGCTGAGAGGTCGTAGAAGCAATAGAGAGAGTGGAGAAGTGATTCACTAGGCGCTGCCTGGCACGGAGGGCTGTAGTTACAGTTACAGAGAGACATTGGAAAGGCGGGACTTATTCTCATTGAACAAAAGACGCTGAGAGGTGACCTTATGGAGAATTATAAAATTAAGAAGAGCATAGATAGTATAAATAATCAGGATCTTTTTCTTGCTGGTGGCTAGAATGAGAGTGCACAGGTTTAACGTTAGGGGAGAAATTTTAAGGAGGTCTGAGGGGTAGGTTTTTCACACATCTGGAATGAATATGTGAAATGAGCTACCAGAGCACTAGATATAACTAGTGTGTTTTTAAAGATATTTGGATAGATACGTGGCTAGAAAATGCATGTAGGAATATGTGCCTGATGTGGGCAGATGTGGCATTATCATGAATGGGCATTACACTGGGCATGGACAAGGTATCCCAAAGGGTATGTAATTGTACTGCATGCGTCAGTACAGTCTGTTACTGTACTGTATGTTTCAAGACAGTCTGTTACTGTACTGTATGCTTCAGTAAGTCTGTTACTGTACTATATGCTTCAATACAGTATGTTACTGTACTGTGTGCTTCAGTACAGTCTGTTACTGTACTGTATGCTTCTGCGATTAATTTATTCTCAGGTTTAAGGTGTCACTGACAAGACCTTGGGATTGGTTAGATTGGCATCGTGATTGGCGCAGACATGGTGCGCCAAGAGGCCTGTTCTTAGACTAAGTAAGAATGGCAGATGTTATTTTGTTAACTATCATAAGGTCATAAGTGATAGGAGCAGAATTAGGCCATTCAGCCCATCAAGTCTACTCCGATGTTCAATCATGGCTGATCTATCTCTCCCTCCTAACCCCATTCTCCTGCTTTCTCCTCACATCCCCTGACACCCGTAATAATCAAGAATCTATCTATCTCTGCCTTAAAAATATCCATAGACTTGGCCTCCTCAGCCTTCTGTGGCAACGAATTTCCCAGATTCACCACCCTGTAAACCCAGGATGTTAGTGAACCAAATTGGTTTTCATTACAATTAATAATTTCTTGTTCTTCATTACTGATACAAAGCTTTTTTGGATTCCATATATATTTGGTACTTGAATTACCTTCTACTCTCCAGCCCTTCACACCAATGTGCACTCTTAGCCCAATAGCTGAACACAAAGAGAGCCAAGCACATTGCTCAAAATGCCTATGCTCTTCTAAAGTTGCCTGCATCCGTCCCAGTCACTCTGTAATATTGTGTGCTGCACAATCCAGCCAGTTAGAGGGCAATTAATGTCAGAGGGAGTGCAGCAAGCAGACCTGAAACCCCAAGGAATATGAGGCAGAGACGTTTCAGCAGAGGAATAGGCTTAGTCTGCATGGGATACATGTGGGATAAAGAGTGATGATTCTGATTAAAAAAAAGCCTGCAAAATCACCTTCTCCAAAATGCCTGAACCTTCTCCACTAGTTTATTTTAGTTTTGTTTATTGTCACGTGCACTGAGGTACAATGAAAAGCTTTTGTTGTGTGCTAACCAATCAGTGGAAAGACAATACATGATTACAATCAAGCCATTCACAGTGTACGAATACATGATAAAGGGAATATAGTTTAGTGCAACATAAAGTCTGATCAAAGAAAGTCCGAGGGTCTCCAAATGAGGTGGATAGTAGTACAGGACTGCTCTCTGGTTGTGGTAGGATGGTTCAGTTGCCTGATAACAGCTGGGAAGAAACTGTACCTGAATCTGGAGGTGTGTGTTTTCACATTTCTATACCTTTTGCCCATTGGGAGAGGGGAGAAGAGGGAGTAGCCACGTGCGATTTGTCCTTGATTATGCTGCTGGCCCTGCCAAGGCAGCATGAGGTATAAATTGAGTAATTGGGAAGGAAGTTGGTTTGTATGACAGTCTGGGCTGTGTATACCAAAATATTGCAGCAATAATCACATGCTGCTTAGCTATGCTGATTACTTGATTTACCTGCATCTTTCTTATAGCAAATCATGCACTAAAACAGCCAGAATCCACAACATCTACTAGCTCTATGGTCTCTCATCATTCAGATAATGTGCTCCTTTTTCCAACTTTCCAACTTGTATTTCATTTGCCAGGTCTTTGCCCACTCACTTAATCAATCAATATCCTCTTGAAGCTTTATTATATCTTCTTCACAACTTTACCTTCATCCAAGTCATTTATATAAATAGTGAAAAGTTGAGGATCTAAAACCTCAGAACTTGGTCATTTGCCTTATGGAAATCTTAGTACATCCTCTTGTACCCCTTTATCCACAATGAACTCTGTGAAATCTTAAAAACGTAGAACCCATTTTATCTGTCTGCTGATTCGCCATACAGAAAAACACATATTTTTGCTTTAATGTTATAATTATACCGAAAATGGACCTCGTACTTATGTTTTGTTAAGTCCAATAAACTTATTAAACATTAGATTCAAAATAAGTTTTGTTAAAGATAGACCCAAAATGCTGGAGCAACTCACCAAGTCAGGCAACATCTCTGGAGAAAAGGAATAGGTGACGTTTCGGGTCGAGACCCTTTTTCAGGCTGAAGAAGGGTCTTGATCCAAAACGTCACCTGTCTCTTTACTCCAGAGATGCTGCCTGATCCGCTGAGCTACTCCAACATTTTGTGTCTCTCTTCGGTGTAAACCAGCATCTGCAGTTCCTTCCTACACATAGGTTTTGTTAAGTTCAATATAAATTAAAATGCAGTTAATTTAGAAAATTTGCATTTAGGATTTTTTGCTAATTTATTACGTGGTACATTGTTCAATGCCGAATATAAATGCATGTACACATCAACCTTAATCAGCCCTTGATGTTAATTCATCAAAGAATTCGACCACGATAATCAAATGCAATAGCCGTTAACAAATCTGTGCTGACATTCATTGATTGGCCTGCATTTTTCAAAATGCTTGCTAAATGCGTCCTCGATATTGACTGCAAGGGATAATATTTCAATTTTAGGCACTAACCACACATATATAATAGCATTGTAGTTCACTTCTGAAATTCAGTGCCATTGACTTCACTTTCCACCCTTACTTTCCTCAGTAACCAGGAATGCATCCCAACTGGACCAGGTAATTTTTCTTCTTTGAGGACTACCAGCCTTTTTGAGAATCTCCTTTTATCCCATCCAATATTGCCACTGGCTTCTCATCTAGCATCCTCCACAGTAATAAAAATTTGTGTAAAGCAGTAACTTAGTCCCACAACCACACTGTCTGCATTCATAAGAAGGATCACTTATTCCCATTGTCTTTAAAAATACTCTCCTCAGTTCTGCTATGTTTTTGCAAAACAGAAAAACAGGAAGTTTCAGTTCATATCTGTGAACATTTGTCACTGATTTGTGTCTTTCTGCAAATGTGTTAATTTCCAGCATAAATCTTCCCTCCAATTCCAAAGTGCTGCAACCTCCTGACTTTACTTCAATGTACATTGCCTTTACTTTTCTGATTTATTTAGTAATAATGGCGCAGAGGCAACCCTACTCTTTGGAATTCAAATGGTTTACCAAAAAACTTGAAGAGCTGGAAACATCCAAGAACTGATGGATATTTGAGTTCCAGTAATAGCATTGAAAACAAATCAAGAAATTTAATCCAGAGGCATATTATTTAACATTTTGAAAGTAGCTTAATTAATAGCAGTGAGTGACCATTTATATTTCTTTAACTGTGTAAATAAGAAAATACTGCACTAAAAACTGGTTACCAAATCACTTCATACTTTCAAGGAGAAAAAAAATAGAGAATACAGGCCCTCCCGGGTTATGGCTGGGTCCCAGTCCTAAGAATTGTTTGATGCCTGTAGCTCTGCGGCAGCCAGAAAATCCATCCTCTGGTCTCTCAAAAGCTCATCCATATGTATGGGCTGTACATAAGGCGGGCATTTGTAAGCTGGGGAAAAATCTGAGGTCACTTGAACTGGCACACACTTTCATTTCCAGAACCCCCCCCGCTTTTCACTTCCCTGCCACCGAACCCTCCAAGACAGCTTCATTGTTGCAGTGACTTGAACCTGCATGATCCAATAATTTAAACGTTATTGCTGATTAATATGGTGCATACAGATGCAAAATCTTAATCTTATCACCACATAAAAACAGCTTTTATCAGTCAGTGCACATATATCCTGTTATTACATATGAATTATAACTGAGTGTAATTTCTGGAATTCCATTTCCCTTGAATTTTTAAAATATGGAAGTCGTATTGTACAACTGTGTCCTATTAAAGTAGGTGGACAGCGGCTGATCAAATAAGTTTTCTCTAGATTATTCACCATGAATGGTTTGTTTATAGCTATGTTTTCTACTCTATGACATATACTTTAAAAAATAATTTTTGTGCCACTAGATATAATTTAAATTTATATCATGTTTTTTTTATAATTTGATATATTGAATAGTAAGGAGAAAATGTGTTCAGAATTGTTACTTCTTTAGATGGGATATGTTTGGTTCCTTCTAATTGCAAGTAGTATAATGGAATGCAGGCATCAAGGTCCAGGACTATGTACAATTTTTAAAGCTCAATTAAGTGTCAGTCAGATGGACCTGGACCAAACAAAATACAATTTCATGTTTATATTAAAAAAACAGGAAGTTTTAAATTGTTCAGATTGCTCAAAGGCACAATGCTGATTGATACAATTGCAGGCTTCAAAGCATTGCATCAGTAAATAGTTAGATTAAATGTTTTGATTATTTATGTATTGTCCTACAAATGGCGACACCCTTCAAAGGTCATGCTCATTCCCACAAGAAATGAGAAGAGAAGGAAATCAGACTCAGTGCCACCCTGCTGATTACTGCAAAATCTAGAAGTAAAACTTATTTTCTGGTTTTCACATTGCCCTCTGCAGACTTTAACAACTTTAAAGAAGTCTGAAAAGCTTGTAATTGCGGTTTCCATATGTTTGGCATGTCTAAAACTATGTACCATAAACACCAGATACTGATAAATCCATTCAGTAAATCTCTTTTGCCAGTTAGTTATGCATAGTTTGTTTTAACATATCTAATTAAACTTTCTCCAAGGATAATTCTGTCCCAATTATTACTTCTAGATCTATCCTCACTGCCAAAGTTAAACTGACTGCAGTTGTTGGGTTTAACTATGCACCCTTATTTGAAGAAAAGTGTTACATATGTAATTTTCCAGACCTTAGGTATCATCCTTGAATTAGTTGATGTTGGATGATTATATTCAGCACTAATTTCCTACTTTTTTAATCAATTTTTAGCACATCCAAATTCTCGATTACCTTTTCCTTGGCTGAATCTCCAGTAGCATTATCTTCCTTGCTGAAGCTGATGCAAGATATCATTTGGTACCTCAGCCATGACTTTTGCCTCTGTCACTAAAATTTCCTTTTTGGTCTCTGACCTCCTTCAACAGACCATTTCCTGTTCACATGCCTATAGAATATTTTTTTAATTCTCTCCCTTTGCTGTTCTTATTTCCTATTCTCCTCCCCTATGAAATACATGTAGGAAAATACATGCGGATTTGCGTATACATGCATGTAGGAAAATACGTTGACAAGATGAGGTGAAGTGAGGGTGGGGGGAGGGGTTTCTTGAATGGAGTGCACATGCTTGTTGGTCTTAATAGCATGTTCAATGTTGTAAAATTTTGTGTATGTTAATGTAAATGACAGCACCTAAATGAGGCGTGATTGGATTGTTGACACCATCAAACAATGTGTCAGCAAGAATTCATATCCAGTCTATGTGAAAATAGATAGAGTGTATTGAAAACATAAGTTACTATTTTTTAACACTTTTCTTATTTGTTTATTTCAGACGTTAGACAGATGGGAAAATCAGGGCAGTCCTCGGGCAAACTTCCCAACACAAACCCTTCCACAGACCCTCCCCTTTCAACAAAATATCCACAGGGTTTCTTTCCCTGATTCTACCGATGGATTTGATCCAAGAAAACCTGACCCATATGAAGTATATGAGAAATCAAGAGCTATATATGAGAGTAGGCGTAAGTAAAGTCTCTGTCTTTTTTTTTCTGTGAAGAAAATAAACAGGTTAATGACTGCCCACCAGCAGTTGATAACATTTATTGTTGCCACGTATTTTATAAATGGAATAGATATACAACAACCTTTGAGTTCAATTGCTTTTCAGGTATTGAACACATATGTATACATGATTATTTTTATTTATTTATAAGATTAATTTTAAAATATCTCAGTTTATATAAAAGTGCAGATATTTGCTAATATATTCGTGTACAATTGCTAATGAATACACTTTGGCCTTCGAACACAAAGAAGGTAAAAGTTTGGCATTTGCTTTAAATATATTATGTTGCCTTTGTTAAAAATATCAGTAAATTCTGAATCATTTTAGCAGGCTCACACGTAGATATATTGAATCAATTTCATAATTACTGTTTGGGTGGAGTGTGAATAATTTTAATCCAACCTTAAACTTGATATATTTGGTACTTTTATTGAACAATTCCTAAATGGGCCTTTGGTTACAGAGGAATCTTGATTAACTATTGGCAACATGAAATGTCTAAATGAATACATAGTTTTATTGAATTCCACATTTTCCTGTACAGAGCAAATGCCACCAAGGACTGCATATCGGGCTGATTCTTCTGGCAAGTACTTTAGCATTCATCATTCTATGGCTTATATCTAGTTCCCCATTCGTTTAGATATTGTGTTTGTCTAATCAATCATCTGGTTGCAGCCAACTCTTTCTGCACGATCATTTACTTTCTCCTATTGTCCTTTATTCTAACATTGACAGGTCTGAAGCATTGTAAATAACAGCAGCTAGAAACAGAGAGGCCTTAACTAATCTTTTGGTTTACTGGCTCAGATTTCATTCCCATTTGATGAAAAGCTTGAGTTTTCCACAATGACTTAATGAGGCGGTATAAAATTGCTGCCTATGCACACAATACACTAGAATCACAAATCCAATGTCTGGCAGACACCACCTTCAAACAGTAATGAAATGTGTGGGAATTTTGCCAGTTCACAATTGGTATTTAGTGGGACAGCCAAAGGCTTTCCCCTCGGCTGAGGTCTGCCACAGCAGACAAGGTTTCACTGTTGGGAACACTGTAAAACACACAGCATTTCTTGTGATATCTATATTTAGCAGATTATCACATGTGCAGTTTTGCTTGAAGTAAATGAAGATGCCAAAATCCATGATCCTGGAATTTAGAAGATTGGTTGCAATCTATATGTAATGCTGAAAGGAGCACAGCATCCATAATGGAAATTTACACATCCACAAGTTTCAGGTCCTACTAGATTACTTTACTTGGAACAGGCCCACATTTAACAGCTCAGTGAAATCTTCCAGTACCAAGTATTCCAAGAATTGTGAGAATTTGACATCAATAAAACTTGCCTATATTACATTTATTGCTCCCGTTTTATGAGCCAGGTTACTTCTCACAACTACAACTCAAATTAAATATCACATACTGCACAACAATTTTGTAAGCAGTATTACATGTTATACATTTGGGCCTCCAAACTACAGTGGCTGTCAGTTTATAGAAGAAATTATAGCACCTTTAATTTTGGTTTGTACCGAATAGCCAGTGTATGTGTGAGGCAGTGTAATAGTGCCATGGGTTCACAAGTACACAATCCACAAAGAATGAGCATTTTCTCCTGCTCGCATGATTTATTACATCATCCCCAATTCAAATGTAACATGTTTGCACAGCCAAACCTTGTGTCGGTGAACTATTTGAGTTATACCAATGCACGCCATTTGAAAACAAGTGCCATTTTTAATACCTGTACTGACTATTACATTCACATAATTAGGGACCAGGTGATAGGTTTTCAGTGAACATCGGCAAAAGTGATTGGAAAAGTTGAGCAACGGCCAAATTTGTACAAGCGGATTGGTCAATCACACGTCATCTACCTCAGTCACAAATCATCTATTTCCCAAATGCTATGCTTCTCGCTGACTCCTCTTTCCCAACAAACGGGGATTCCTAAACTGACTATTTTTAGCATGCTAGATAACTTTTATAATATAATCACTGTGCATCAGAACTTATAAAGAACAGACATTGGTATTAATTAAAATGTTCTAGGAGAAACATGGGCAGATGTTATCCCCTGTAAGCTGTTCAGATCATAAACTTGTTCTTTCTACTCTTGCTGCTGCAATTATTATCTTTATCTGCATCGTTAAAATGCTAGCTCTGATGTGCTGAAAATTGTAAGATGCCTTCGAACAAATTGAAATCAAAACCTTCTTTCCATCTGGAGAAATTGCGAACCATTTCTAAATTTAGATGAGCTGATGGTATAGTCAGAGGCACATCATATTACTGCTTAATTTTGGATATTGAGCTTCTGTTTGTTGCCAGTTGCTGATAGTTCTGGATCACAGATCTGAATCAAGAAGTTCTATTACTGTTTAATAACTCAGAAGTCTTGCATACGTAAATGCAATAGACGACAGCGAGCAGGATCCTCATTTGGCTCTTTCATATTTTCTGGTAACTTTTCATCTTCGGAACTTACACTTACTTCACCTGTATAAATCTTTGTTGATGTATCTGTGTACTCCGTGTAGTGGAAACTAATGAACAGCACATTTATTTGTATTACTTTCAAATCACTCCCAGATAACTCGTAACTAGATTATTTTTACCATTGTATTTTCCCTATCTTGATTGTACTTGACCTTGTTCCCTTTTGAATTAGGTCCAGATTACCGTGAGTTAGATGTCTATTTACGCAGACAAGAATCTGGATTTGGTTTCAGAATCCTGGGTGGAGACGAACCTGGTCAACCAGTGAGTAAATTACAATATCCCATTAGAAGTTTCCAAAGTAAAAGCTAAAGAAAAAACTTTATTTCTACAATATTAATAAAAATCCTTAAAATACATAGCATGTCAATCAGCAGTTTTTCAGATGTTGACTGATCACTCTGCATTCTCAACATTTCTATTTCAAATTCAATTTTCTGCATACGCATTATAATCTTTATATTACAATCTGCATAAATATTTCAATGTGTAGTTACTTTTATTGCCCCATTTTACTTCCTGATATCCTGTCACACATATTTGGAAAGAATCTGAGGGGAAAGATTTTCACAGAGGGTTCTGGGCCTATGGAACAAGCTGCCAGATGAGCTGGTAGAGGCAGTTCCAAGCATTTAAAAAGCATCTGGACAGGTACATGGGTAGGAAAGGAATGAAATGGAGATGTATGGGCCCAATGCAGGAAAATGGGATTAGCATAGAATGGTATCTTGATCAGCATGGATGAATCGGGCTGCAGGCCCCGTTTCCATGCTGTACGACTATATGACAATCACAATGCTTACAAGGCATTTGGACAGATTTGGACAGCAAAAAGGAGAGGAAGGATATGGGCCCCATGTGGGCAAATGGGATTAGCATTGATAGGCGTCACAATCGACATAGACAAGGTAGATCAAATCACCCTGTTTCCGTGCTTAACGTTTCTGAGGTTATCCTGATTGGGTGTTCAACCAGCTGGCTGATATTATAACTGCTGGACAGTAGGGATTTCATTCAAGAGACAACTTCCTCAAGGTTACCACTATATACCATTGCTGATATCTGGGCATATCATAATTCAAGATTATGTGTGATCTTTCATTTATACATTATTATTCTCCTCATTTATTGCTGTCTTTCTTAATATTAGGGTTGAAGTTATTGTAACGCATATATTAACCTGCAGCAGAATTCCACCAATGTGGCGGGGGCTGGCAGGAGTCCAGCCAAAAACTAGTTGGACACAGGTTGTGTGCTCTAGACGTGTTTAATCTTCTGCATACAGCTCCCTACTCCTCAGCTGACACGGGCGTTGCCCGGCCTTAGATAACAACACAGATAACAACTTCGTGACTCGCGCCTCCCCACCAAGTCGCCACCCTCTAGAGCCAATGGTTCGTCGTGACCTTGGGTTGCTATCAGGTGCTGCCACATGATCCCCCCCCAGAACCAGAGGCACCGAACCACACAGGACATCGCACGAGACGGTCCGAACGCGTAGATACAATCCCGCGCCCCGGGGGCTTGCTCGGTTCGGGAGAATCTCCTGGAGCCCGGGATGGCAGATGGGGAGGTTGAGCCACATGGACTGGCTCGCTCAGGTCCAAGTGGGCCGGTTTCAAACGAGCCACAGACACAGTTGCACGCCGGCCTCCCATGTCCAAATCAAATGTAGTAGGCCCGTGCCGCAGCACGCGAAAGGGACCTTCATACGGGCGCTGCAAGGGTGACTTATGGGAGTCACACCGTAGAAAAACGTACGCGCAGCCCATCAGCGGCAGTGGCACATGGGAAGGGGCCACTCCATGACGCGACGTGGGGATGGGGGATAGGGTGCCGACCCTCTCTCGCAAGCGGATCAGCATGGATGATGGGGGTTCATGTAATACGGCACTGCTCCGTGCCGTGTCACACAATACCCCAGGAAGTTGATGGCCCGAAGGCCGAATTGGCACTTGCCATGGTTAATTACGAGGCGATGGTCACTGAGGCGCAGTGTTCCTCACGCAAACAAATTGCCACGAGTATGTCGTCCAAGTAGACAAACAGGAAGTCGAGCCCACGCACCACGGTGTCCATCAGGCGCTGAAAAGCCTGCGCGGCATTCCTGAGGCCGAAGGGCATCCGCAGGAACTCAAACAACCCGAACGGGGTGATAATTGCCGTCTTGGGCACATCCTCCGGTCACACGGGGATCTGGTGATATCCTCGGACTAGGTCGATCTTAAAGAAGAACCTAGCCAAGGCCAGATGGGCTGAGAAGTCCTGTATGTGGGGAATACGGTAATGGTCAGCATTTGTGGCCTCGTTAAGGCGGCGGTAGTGCCCGCACATCCTCCAACCGCCTGACACATCCGGCACCATGTGCAGCGGAGAAGCCCATGGGCTGTTGGAGCGTTGAACGATACCCATGGCCTCCATACTCAGACACTCCGCCTTTGCTATGACAAGCTTGTCAGGAGCAAGCCTACAGGCGCGAGCGTGTAGCGGTGTACCCATTGTCAGAATATGGTGCATGACACCGTGTCTCAGGCTGGCCGAGCCGAACTTGGGGGTGACAATGTCCTGGAACTCAGCCAGTACCTGGGCATAGACATTGTCCACCGTCGCTACAGGGTTGATGCTGTGGGCGCAGTGGAGCGCAAGGAGATCTTCTCAAACGTTGATGCGTGGATGAGACGTTGGCTCTTCACGTCCACGAGGAGCAACTGTGCCCGCAAGGAATCTGCGCCCAGCAGCGGCTGGGCCATGTCCGTGATGATGAAGGGCCATGTGAAATAGCGTGCGCCGAAAATGGCAGGAACCGTGCGGACGCCATATGTGTGGATTGAACTGCCATTCGCAGCAGTAAACGGGGGGGGGGGGGGGGGGGGCCTTACCAGCATGAAGGTTGAGTCCAGATGGGGGCAATACGCTGACCTCCGCCCCCGTATCCACCAAGAATCTGAGCCCTGAGGGCTGGTCCCAGATGTACAGTCGATGGATCTTGTGGTGGCCGGCGCTGCCGTTTCCCGGAAACAAACATGGCTGGCGGCATTGGCAGGCTGCTGATTCCCAGCGCTGGTGATAACAACACCACATTCTTCTCCTTGGATCCCCTGGGTCCTGCTCAGCCATCCTCCTCTCCTGTGGGTGTGGCCCTCTTGTGGGTGTGGTCCTGGGTGTCTGGGCCTGCCAGGTCGAGGCCCTGGGTTGCTGGGCCTGCCTGGTCATTGAATCAATCCGGTCCAGCGATTATGCAGAATCCAGCTGCTCCAGGTTTCCCAGCGCGCCCACCAGCTGCTGGTCAGAGATCCACAGTTCATCAGCACGGGCTGCTAGCCGGATGGGATCTTCAAAGCTCTCCCCCACGAGCTGCCGGCGGAGGTCTCGTGGCAACTGCTGCAGGTAGGTGAATTCAAAGA
This sequence comes from Raja brachyura, assembly GCA_963514005.1. The sequence continues at coordinate 19,626,755 of OY740799.1, read as the reverse complement.
GTGGACAGGGCAGGTGATCACCCATGAGCGTGAGCATCTCACTCATGAGGGCCGAGGGCATCCGGTCACCGAGCCCACCCATGTTAAGGACCTGACAGGCGCGCTGCATTCGGCTCGGCCCGTAGATCCAGAGCAACAGCTCCTTGAGGTCAAAAAGTAGTCGACACAGGTTGTGTGCTCTAGACGTGTTTAATCTTCTGCATACAGCTCCCTACTCCTCAGCTGACACGGGCTTTGCCCGGCCTTAAATAACAACTCAGATAACAACCCCGTGACTCGCGCCTCCCTCACCAAGACGCCGCCCTCTCGAGCCAATGGTTCGTCGTGACCTTGGGTTGCTATCAGGTGCCGCCACACCAAAAGGGGATGATTGAAAGTTTTGGTCTACATTCATTTCTCAACAAAATGAGTTATAAAAGTTAACCATATGGAAGGCTTGGTCTTGATTAATTAGAGTGCGAGTAATAGTTCTCTTTTGAGGCCACTAGTGCCACTAGTTGTTTGCAGATGGTAGTCTAGGCAGCTGACATGCTTGCTGTTTTCTGGCAGTGCCATTTGGATCCTGCTGTGGTTTGGATTAGACGAGTTTCATTAGCAGAATTGCAGACACAAAAATCACTTGTGACATTATATCTTGGTGATTTAGTGCACTGAATCTCCACAAATGTTGTATTTCTTTACCTAAACAAGGACCGAATTGAATACAATGTTAATTAAAACTAGTTGGTCACTAATTGGTTAACACAGGGGAAATTAGACCAGTAATGATTGAAATAAATATTACAATGTACCCCTACAAATTTTCATAGTTAAGAAACCTTTTGTGTAAAATATTATCAGTCTTCACAATGCAGTAAGTAAAAAAAAAAGATTAGTTGTTACGTGAATATAGGATTTTGGGCTATATCACCCTGTTCAGAAAGAACACGAACAAGAATTGGTTATGTGAAAGTGTCCAACTTGACATTTTCACATTATTCAACTGCCTCAAGGAAGAATGCTACTTCAACAATCTCTGTTTGCAATGCTACTTTCAATTCTTGTCATGCAAAAATAAATTTTAAAATCTTCACAGGGAAAAGAGCATTACATTTTGTTCATTGCCAAGCAATAGCTTCAGAGGTAAACTGAGTTAACAGATAAATAATATATTCATGAACTCATCAATGTTCAATCCACAAGAGACAACGTTGTCTTCAATCTGTGATTTGTTACTGGTAAAGAAGCTGTGAGGCTTAGTTGTAATACATTAAGATGCAATCAAAGCTCCCCTTCACCATTTTTATAATTATTTTAGTTCAAAAGGGGTTCTGAAGGAACAACTTTGTCAGAAAAAATTGGAAGTTTAAACCTTGCTGTATCAAAACTTCTTCATGGTGTCACTCACTTAGATTTTTTTATTCTTACTAAATGATGTCTCCTGAATATAAAAGGTTTGCAGATTTTCTTATGAATTGAACGCAGTCAGTTGCAGATCTAAAGGATCTCAAAATCCGCAGGGTTTGTTGAATATAAAATGTTTTTTTAAATCTTTGTTATAAAATAAGTGATTACCATCAGTTGTATGTGAGCAGCATTGGCAAAAGTGACATGTTGTAACTGTTGCTTATCTTCAGTCACTTCCATGAATGATCGTTAGCACCTAGCTTATGATACCATGTAGCAAAATTCACTTTCTTAAAAACTAACTGCTTCTCTATTTTTTCCTCACTGAAGATTCTTATCGGAGCAATAATCACAATGGGTGCTGCTGACAGAGATGGTCGTCTTCGGCCAGGAGATGAGTTAGTTTACGTGGATGGAATTTTAGTCACTGGAAAGTCTCACCGCTATGTAATAGATCTGATGCATAATGCAGCTCGAAATGGTCACGTCAGTCTCACTGTACGAAGGAAGGTTCTGTGTATAGGTATGTACTAGATAAACATGCTGCTGGGAAAGGTTCACATGCTTTCTCAAAATATTCCAGTTTCAAATTACCTTAAAATTCAGTCACCATCATAGGCATATGCTTAGTCCTCGAAAGCTGTGTGGGATTTCCCATAGGTATCAAAACATGAAAATTACTAATGCTCTGAACAGAGGCTGCCTGCCAATTGTCAAAAAGACAATTGAAATTATTTTTAATTAATTTCGCATAGTTTACTTTTGATCAGAAAATCCTCAGTAATGGTCTTATGCTTCCATTGATACACGGAACAAAGTTCAACAAAGTAAAAGATTTCATCCACGCAAAAACACAGAATTGATTTTCTTTGTCTCTAAGATGTATGGTGGAAACTTGCTGGGAAATACCACTAGTTCCACTATCGGCATTTACTCGCCACTCCTCCCTGTATAATAAGGGTCAGAACATTCAGGAATCCCATGTGAAAGTGAGAGACCAGATCTTGTTGGCAACGTTCTGGGCAGTTTCGTGATTGTGTTCCAGGATTAAGTATCAGAGCATGATCCTTCTGAAGTTCTCCAGCATTTAGTCTAAGGTATCTGCCAGCTGTATGTGCACAAGGATATACTTAGCACAAAACACCTATTGTAATCATTCCAATGGAGAGGAATTGCTGTGAAAGGAGTAAGATAATTTCCATGCTTTGCATTAATTGAGTTTGATTTAAAATGTTATTGTTTGCATTTTTTTAATTGTTCAATACTTTTATATTTGCAATTGTTTACATGATTATCATTACTCTTTCAAAGATTCTGGATGTAAGGGACATTTAGAAGTATTCAAAATTCTTCAAAACCTTTATTTAGCCAGTAAAGCCTCAGAAAGTAACTTTGCTGGCTTTTAAAATGTCTTTCAGCAGCTTTGTTAGTTAAGTTACTTCTGGCTCCGTTACCTCATGCTGCATTCTATCTCCAGACCATTTTTTGATTGAGATGGCACAACAGTAGATCAGCATTGATGGATTTAAAAAAGATATCTGTGGCTGGTGTCAGTTTGAGCATGGCAACTCATTGCTGCCAGCAAGCGTGGGGACAAGGAGTCAAAAAAACAGTTGTTACAGGAAATGATCTCCTTTTCTTGACACCTATATTACAACATTGATTGTCTGTGACAGCATGAAATCTACCAATATGCTATCAGCAAATTACCTATCGCAAACAGATGGAACAAAAAATTATTCGTGAAATTGATTAAAAAATGTCTCCATGATTTCAAACAAACAAAACTTTAAGTGTGACTGAAATTGCAGAAATGTTTGTGATTTCCCAGCAAATTATTGTATGTGTGAAGAATTGTCATGCACTTCGTCCATGCATTAAGGCAGTTTCTATCACTTGCAACAGTGTGATGCAAGTCATAAAATAAGGGGTTGGTGCAACATTTTGTGTGTACACCTTTAAGTGATGTGACATATGACCAACTAGTGTCTGTACTTTGCTATCAATGCTTCAGTAAATAATTGGGCAGAACCAGTCAGCTTATGTGAAGGTAGGCATTTTTAAGGATGTTATCCCTCATTATATGCTTTTCTTAATCAAAGCCCAATAGTCAATTTAAATCATCAGATATTTCTAATATTGATTGAAATCTTCTCAATTTCTGGCCTGAATGAAGGTGCAACAATATTTGGCTTAATGTTATAGATACTGTATCAAAAATAACTACAGAAGAGGGAACTAACTTACAGGTGATCATTGTGAAGTTAATTATTGTGCCTCAACATTACTGAGTTTGCATTGTTTTAATTTGCCTTTCCTTGTTATAAATTGAAGGTTTGAATGTACAATGTATGTATTTTCTTTTTCAGGTGGGCCATGTTCAGAGAATGGGCGAAGTCCAGGATCGGTATCCACGCATCATAGTTCTCCTAGAAGTGATTTTGCTGGTCACCCAAACAGCACACAAGCCCCTCCCTCTGGTTCCTCACCTGCAGAGAGTGTGGTCAGTCATGCTGTTCAAGCAAGTGATGTCATTATACATCGTAAAGAAAGTGAGGGCTTCGGCTTTGTGATCATCAGTTCATTAAATAGGCCGGAAACAGGCGCAACACTTGGTAAGTGCACTTTAAAGGAAACATCTTAGGTGATGTTTTCCTAATTTCTTCATTAATTTTTTTTTTTTTTTAATATAATCAAAATCGCCACCAAGAAGTATAGCAATACAATTTTATCAGCAAATTTAGTAATCTATTCTAGTTTTAAGTTTGGATTACAAATTAAGGCAAACAACTTAAATTTATAATGATAACTGTAGAAGTAATTACTTACACTTGACAAAATTAGTTTTATTGATTACACTTTTCTCATTCATTGCTGAAACGGGAGCTTTAAGTTCTTGAACTGAGTAGCTGAGGCAACCATTTCAAAGGGCAGCTAAGAACCAACCAGATTCCATCTGGAGTCACAATCAGGCTAGGGTAGGTAAAGATGATGGATGTCCTTCCTTAAAAGACACTCAAGAGCAGAAGTTTCAGGAGTATTTACTTGTCATACCAGTAGGCTGCCATATATAACATAATAACTGTTTTATTTTCTTCTTTTTTTAGGGTCTATCTTTTAACCCCCTTTTCTAATTCTTTGACCAAGGGTTTCTTCTCCCCTTTGGCACGCTCTTTCACTATCACAACTCTTTTCACATTTCACTCTCTTTCTCGCTATTCTTTTTCTTTAAAAGCTATAAAATTATGGGGTACAATGATTGTAACAGTATATATGTGTACATTGATGTATTTACCTCTAATAAATAAATAAATGAATAAATAAATAAATAAATAATACCAGTAGGTTGATCCAGAAAGTTAAGATTTATGGGATTCACGATGACTTGGCCGTATGGATTCAGCACTGGCTTATTCATAGAAGACGGAGGGTTGTGGTGGAAGGTAGATATTCTGGCTAAAAGTCTGTGAACAGTGTAGTTCTGCAGGGATCTGTGCTGGGACCTCTGCAGTTTGTGACATATATAAATGGCCTAGACATAAATGTAGATGGGTTGGTGAGTAGGTTTGCAGACTACACCAAATTTGGAGGCGTTTCAAATAGTGAGGAAGGTTGTCAGAAGATACAGCGGGATATAGATCAGCTGCAGAAATGGATGGAGAAATGGGAGATGGAGTTTAATCCGAGCAAGTGCGGGGTGTTGCAGTTTGGGAGGTTGAATGTAAGGAGAGAGTATATATTTAATTGCAAAATAACAGCATTGACATGCAGAGGGATCTTGGAGTCTAAGTTCATAGCTCACTAAAGGTGGCAGCACAAGTAGATAGGGTGATAAGAAGGCATATAGTATGCTTGCTTTTATTGCTAGGGGCATTGTATATAAGTCAGAACGTCATGATGCAGCTCTATAGGACTTTGGTTAGGCCACATTTGAACTATTGCATGCAATTTAGGTCACCCCATTATAGGAAAGATGTGGAAGGTTTGGAGAAGGTGTAGAGGAGGTTTACCAGAATATTGCCAGGGTTAGAGGGTTTAAGCTACAGGGAGAGGTTGGATAGACTTGGATTGTTTTCTCTGGAATGTCAGAGGTCAAGGGGAGACTTGATAAAAGTATATGAAATTGATGAAAGGCATAGATAGAGTAGACATACCACTTCTCCCAGGGTGGAAATGTCCAACACTAGAGGGCAAAGCTGTAAGGTGAGAGGGGGGAAGTTTAATGGAAATGTTGAATGAAGACATCCTTGCAAGGCTCAGATGTTGAGAGCTATGGTTTTGTTGCCTCTACTCATTGTAGTTGATGGGTCAGGTGGTTAACGATCCAGTTGCAGAGGTGGATGCTGACTCCAAGGAACAGGAGTTTGTTCGGGATTATGGTGTTTATTGTGGAGCTATAGTAATGAATAAATAGGAGTAGGTGTCCTTTTTTATCCAGATGTTTCAGGCATGAGTGTAGGGCCAGGGAGATGGCACTGTCATGTAGGTAAACTGCAGTAGATCAAAGTTTTCTAGGAGGCTAGAGTTAATGTGTTCCATGACCAGCCTATTGAACTACTTCATGATTGTGGATGTGCAAGCCACTGGACGGTAGTCGTTGAGGGCCCCAGCTTTGCTTTTCCTTGACACCGGAATGAAAGTGGTCTTTTAAAGCAGGTGGGAATCTCAGAATGAAGTAAGGAGAGTTTAAAGATGGCCTGCCAGCTGGTCCATGCAGGTCCTGAGGATGTGACTGGAAGCTCCATCCGGACCAGTTGCTTTCCGCAGGTTCACTCTCAGGAAGGCCAACCTGACACCTGCAACTGTGACCGTGAGTACAGGGGAACCCAAGGCTGTCAGGGCGGATTACGTCATTCCAATGACCTTCAGTTGAAAGCATAGAATGCACTGAGCCCTTTAGGGAGGGATACTGTATGTTGTTGACACAGATACTGCCGACCTTCACTTCATAGCCCGTTATACCATGCCAGCCTTGCCACAGTCGGCGTGCCCTTTTGGTTATCACGGGAATCTAGCTTGGTCTTTAATTTCACCCTTGGCATCTTTAATGGCTTTGCAAAGATCGGAAACTGTTTTCTTGTACCACTCGGGATCATTTGACTTGAACGGTGGAATAGACCTCATGGTTCATCCATCGTTTCCAATTGAAGAACACTCAAATTGTCTTATTTGGCATGCATTTCTCGACACACATTGATGAAGTCAATGATGACAGTGGCATACGCATTTAGGTTACTCTTGGAGGCTGAGCAACCATCCCATAATATGGAAAAAGCAATTATCCTAGACCTTTGAACATTAATGGACCAGAAACTATAAATCAAGGAATCTACCCTGGTGACACTGAAACACTTTTGACCATCTTTCTGTGATAAGAATGCTTAATGTAGATTTGTTTAATGAATTATGTATTGACATATAGCAGCTTTAAGCTTACTCGGCCTCTGGAGACCTACCCATATTTCACCTGTCATGACTGAATATATTTGAGTTAGTCCAGTTTCATTCAGTAAATGTTTGTGTATTCAGCCATGGATTTTTTTTTGATTTATTGTTTTCCTCTGTTTCATTTTTCTCTAATCTCTGACCTACACATTGCTTCTGTTGGACAGGAGAATGTGGCCCCTGTCCCTGTGATACATTACAGGCAGTATTAGTCAGTGGAAGATGCACTTATTCAATGACCACATAGTCATTATCAGTGTCTCTGCTTCAAGGTGTCAAAAAATTGTATTCATGAGACATTGCACTTTTGCACAATGATCCAAACTATGTGGAGTTTGTACCTCAGAGAAAACATGGTTTGCCATCGTTGTCTGCTTAATTTTATTTCCCTTTTTTTATTGTCTAACTAGTATAAGTAATGCAGTATCAATGTCAATGCACTTTATCGAGTAATTAAATTATGCAGCACAGAAACAGACAATTTTTCCCAACATTTAAATGTCAATTAATCCCATTTGCCTGCATTTGGATCATTTCTCTGTAAATTTTGCTTATCCTTAACTAAACTTCTGTCCTCTCGTATCAGGCTCCCCTACCCAGGGAAAAAGACTGATCATCTACCTTGTCAATGCTCCACATAATTTTCTATACAACTCTTAGATCATCCCTTGGCTCCCCTTACTCTAGGATAAACAATCCCCGCCTATCTCAAGCCCTCCGGTCAGGCAACATTCCTGTGAATCCGTTCTGCCCCCTCTCTAACTTAATCCCATCGTTCCTATGATGTGGCGACAAGAACTGCACACAATACTCCAAATGAGGCCCAACAAACAATTTGTACAACTGTAAGGTGATGCCACAAATCCTATGCCTTGGCTGCTGAAGATGAACATTCCATACATCTTTCTCAACAAATCTATCAGTGTTGCCACTTACAGTGATTTAAAATAATTGAATCAGAACACCGAGTAGTCTGCCAGGGAGCAGCATTTGATTATTGCAAATCAGTGATAGGTCAATTTAGGTTTAAAATGTATTGAACATAAACCTACAAAGGTAAGCCTCCAATGCAATCTGTGTGTCAGCTGTTTGTATTTGTAGTCACTAATTGAGGATATTACCCACATTATTCAAACATATTAAAAAAAAAACATAAACCAGGCTCCTCCAAGTCTCTGAGATCATAGTCTCTGAGATCATAACACTTTTGGGCGAAGAAGAAATCAGTCAAGCCTCCCAGAGTAGCATTTTTAAAACCAGGTTGTTCTGAGAAAGCACATTAATGGGAAATACTTGGAACAAAATACACAATGCACCCAGCGCTTTTGAAAGATGTAATTTATGGCCAGAAGAATGATTTGTTACCAGAAGTGCCTGATTACATTTTCAGAGAGGTGCAATTTGATTCAGAAATTATTGCAATAATTTTCTACTCTGGGAGAAAAAAGTTAATTTTTAGACATTTTCAGACAGTTAACACTGGGCAAAGAAAGTGTTATGCATCTGAATCACTAAACCTATGTTGTTTTCCACTGAAGTCGCATCACTTGCCTTATCTCCTTCAGCTATAACCCTCTACGGTACCAACCTGCCTTAGCCCACCAATCTCATCGCCTCATTTGCCCACGTCCTGACCTCCCCCGACCAATCCTTGATCATCCTGACTCCTTGATATTGAAATTCCTAGTTGTCTCAACTTCTCAATTAAGATTAGAAATCTACATAATCACACCGTCACACCCCTCATCCACCCACCCCACTCCTGACACCCAGCACCAATCTCCTGCCAGCCACACAGTACATCAACTCCCCATCCCTATCCCCTCCTTCCAGGGACCCAATTGGATCTATGACCATCAGTTGTCTCTCAACAAAGACCATTCTAGCCCTTTTCCTGGGTGCCATGATTTGCTTCGTCTCTCCATAGCACACAAAGAAAATCTATCTTGAGATGTGAGCAGCTGCTCTCACAAGCACAGCATTAATTGACACACAGCATTAATAGACAATAAGTGCAGGAGTAGGCCATTCTGCCCTTCGAGCCAGCACCACCATTCAATGTGATCATGGCTGACCACCCCCAATCAGTACCCCGTTCCTGCCTTCTCCCCATATCCCCTGACTCCGCTACCGTTAAGAGCCCTATCTAGCTCCGCTGGGTTTTTTAAAGCAGACCATTTCTAAATCGTATGTCGAATACTGTACTTTGAAAACAAAAAAAGAGAGAAGGTAGGAAAAAGACCTTGGGGCCGAGAGAACACGAGGGATTTGGAAGCAGGATTCAGAGTGTACAGCCAATGCTGGCAGAAGCAGAGGAAAGAGAACAGCAGCATCAAGTGAGTAATGGGGACAGAGTCAAAATATAAATTGGAGATGATAGGAAGGATAAACTGAGATAAAAGAAGATGGGATATAGGAGGCGGTAAAACAAGATTGCTTTATATTGAAGAAAGAGAGATTACTGCCTGAAGTCGGGCAATGGCCCTGTCCCACGTTACGAGTTCATTCCAAGAGCTCTCCGAGTTAAAAAAAAATCAAACTCGTGGTGAGCACGGAGAATGAACGTAGCGGGTGCGTCGGAGCTCGGGGACGTCTCTTAGCGGCTCGTAACGCTAACGGCAGTTATTCGGGAAGACTCGTGAAGATTTTTCAACATGTTGAAAAATGTCCACGAGAGCCCCGAGTACCGACAAGCGGCCATTACCGTAAATCTCCGAGTTCGAATCAGGGCAAACCCGGGGAGAACTCTTGGAATGAACTTGTACCGTTGGACAGGGCCATAAGATGGGAAATTGGAGGTGTGAAAAGAAGATTTGTTTGCATTGAAGAACTTTCATGCAGACAGAGGGGGAGTACTGCCGGGTTGAATTGTCAGCATGAACATAAAGAATTTTCCTTTAGATCCTTACCTATATTCAGGGACAGTTCACCAAAGCATATGATGCAGTTTATCCTCTAAAAAAAGCATCTTTCTCAACTTAGCATAGAATTCATGCATCTTAATGTATACCATTGGGAATGGCCAACAGTCCCACGCAATTCCTCTAACTTTGTGCCTCAAACTGACACATTGAAAATAGCCATAATTGGTGAAAAAATGGTCTTGCGGTGTCACTCAGATAGGGAAAACAAAGAGGATGCTGTTTTGTTTGTTGTTGCTGATGATTTCATGCTGAGGTACTTATAGCATGTGACAATCAGTGACACAACCCTGCCTTGAATTGACAAGGTTGAATGGTAATCAAACTATCGGTCACAGCTTAAGTTCTGCGAGGTCTCTAGAGAAACAAGCAAAAACTATAATGGGGCTTGTGGGACTTCTGGAAGCATTCAAGCAGACTTTAGACTTCATGAAATGTTAATGATGTGCCCCTGCAATATTAAACAGCCAGAGTCTTTCAAAGTATTGTAGCTGCTTGCAGACTGCATAATATAACTTTGTAAAAGAGCTTGATTTTGCTTGAAATTGAAAAGGATGAAGGGGTAATGGGGTAGGTTCTTGCTCCTAATGGGTTAATAATTGTGCATAGATCGTAAAAGGTGTGGAGCTTAAAAGACAGTAGTTGGAGAATAAAAGCAATTCAACACACAGTGCCATTAAATGTGTAAACATTGACTTGCCAAGCATAGTCACCTGATACCTGGATGCTCTTACTTTCACTATTTACAATCCTTCAATTACAAAGATTTCTGCTTGTTATCTTCATAAGATAAAAGCTTTACAGGCCATCATCAATGACTGTTCTTTGTGTCTATTTTCAAAATTTACTACTTTTTATTTCTCTCTTCAAATTTGCAATACTTCTGTAACGTATCCTTTGATTCATTAGTAATTAGTTTAGTGAGAATTTATCTAGCTTTCAACAAACCAATTTACAATATTTTAATCAGTATTGAGTACGTTTACATTTTTTGTCTTTCTGTGGGTACTCTACCTTTTACCGAAACCTGATACTCCTAAGCATCAAAGTTTACATTTAGCAGATCCAGGGATATTTCAGTAATTCCTATGAATTTCCCAGTCTGATTCCACTGGAGACTATATTGTAGTATTTGTTGTTAACAAATGAGATTTACATTCCTAAATCTATATTAACTTGCTTTACTCCTAGAGTTGATGAGTAAGGATGTCAGAGGTTCTGGGGTGAAGGCAGGAGAATGGAGTTAGAAACATAAAAACATAGAAAATAGGTGCAGGAGTAGGCCATTCGGCCCTTCGAGCCTGTACCGCCATTCAATATGATCATGGCTGATCATCCAACTCAGTATCCCGTACCTGCCTTCTCTCCATTCCCCCTGATCCCTCTAGCCACAAGGGCCACATCTAACTCCCTCTTAAATATAGCCAATGAACTGGCCTCAACTACCTTCTGTGGCAGAGAATTCCATGGACTCACCGCTCTCTGTGTGAAAAATGTTTTTCTCATCTCAGTCCTAAAAGATTTCCCCCTTATCCTTAAACTGTGACCCCTTGTCCTGGACTTCCCCAACATCGAGAACAATCTTCTTGCATCTAGCCTGTCCAACCCCTTAAGAATTTTGTAAGTTTCTATAAGATCCCCTCTCAATCTCCTAAATTCTAGAGAGTATAAACCGAGTCTATCCAGTCTTTCTTCATATGAAAGTCCTGACATCCCAGGAATCAGTCTGGTGAACCTTCTCTGTACTCCCTCTATGGCAAGAATGTCTTTCCTCAGATTTGGAGACAAAAACTGTACGCAATACTCCAGGTATGGTCTCACCAAGACCCTGTACAACTGCAGTAGAACCTCCCTGCTCCTATACTCAAATCCTTTTGCTATGAATGCTAACATACCATTTGTTTTCTTCACTGCCTGCTGCACCTGCATGCCTACTTTCAATGACTGGTGTACCATGACACCCAGGTCTCGTTGCATCTCCCCCTTTCCTAATCGGCCACCATTCAGATAATAGTCTACTTTCCTGTTTTTGCCACCAAAAGTGCCACCTCACATTTATCCACATTATACTGCATCTGCCATGCATTTGCCCACTCACCCAGCCTATTCAAGTCACCTTGCAGCCTCCTAGAATCCTCCTCACAGCTAACACTGCCCCCCAGCTTCGTGTCATCCTTGGAGTTGTTGCATTCAATTCCCTCGTCCAAATCATTAATATATATTGTAAATAGCTGGGTTCCCAGCACTGAGCCTTGCGGTACCCCACTAGTCACTGCCTGCCATTCTGAAAAGGACCCATTTACTCCTACTCTTTGCTTCCTGTCTGCAGCCAGTTCTCTATCCAGATCAATACTGAACCTCCAATACCATGTGCTTTAAGTTTGTATACTAATCTCTTATGTGGGACTTTGTCGAAAGCCTTCTGAAAGTCCAGATATAACACATCCACTGGTTCTCCCTTATCCACTCTACTACTTACATCCACGAAAAATTCGATAAGATTCGTCAGACATGATTTATCTTTCGTAAATCCATGCTGACTTTGTCCAATGATTTCACCACTTTCCAAATGTGCTGCTATCCCATCTTTAATAACTGACTCTAGCAGTTTCCCCACTATCGATCTTAGACTAACTGGTCTGTAATTCCCCATTTTCTCTCTCCCTCCCTTTTTAAAAAGTGGGGTTACATTAGCTACCCTTCTCCCTCCCTTTTTAAAAAGTGGGGTTACATTAGATACCCTTGAGAGGGAAAGATAGATCAGCCATGATTGAATGTTGGGGTAGACTTGATGGGCTGAATGGCCTAATTCTGCTCCTATAACGTATGAACAAAGTTAAGATTTAGCATTAGGTAGGATCATTTTTATTTTCAAATGCCTGTACATATTTTAGATGACTTTTAAAGGGGCTGTCCCACTTGGGCGACCTAATCTGCGAGTTTAGAAGAGTGTCTTCGACCTTCAAACTGGTCAACCAGTGGTCCTAGGAGGTCCTATGAGGTCGCTGGAGCTTTCCTTCATGCTTGAGGGAAGTTCCCGAATATTCGTGGCCTCAGCTAGGTCGCAGAAAATGTTTCAGCATGTTGAAAAATTTTCCGTGAGTCAAATTTGGTCCGCATGGTTCTTTTTGATTCGTAGTGCAGTGGAGTGGAGTCGCTATTTAGTTACAGGCAGTCAAGGGCAGCCGTAGGCAATCTCCTTCGCTGACAGGGCATTTTGATTGGATCAATGGCGTTTTCAGGACCCAGGAAAACCTACCGGTAGGTAAAATGCCCGCTAAACTTTATTATACTTCTTAAAAGTGTCTCCACTCCTTCTCTCCCATTCTCTCCCTTTCTTCCCCCCTTCGCTCCCCTTCTCCCCCCTCCTCTCTCCGTGCTCTCTAAACGACAACGTACACTGTGGCAGCCGTTTACTTTCGTCTTCATTGCGCAGACAGCACTCCCCCGCCTTCCCTGGCCCCCACGTTTGCGATGTGTTTGTGTGTGTGCGGTCGGTCGATCCATCTCGCGGTTTCAACGCGGACGGTTGATCCAGCTCGAGGCTTTCCAGGCGAGTGCCCTCGAACTTGAAGGTCGAAGACACTCTTCTTAACTTGCCGATTAGGTCTCCCAAGTGGGACAGCCCCATTTAGATATGGAGATCTTCAAGTAGCTCACCCATAAACATAATTAATCAAATCTTCGGCAAAGGACTTACTGTAAATTATTTGAGAGGAGTTGAAAGAAACTAACACTGTGCAATTGGTCAACATGACTTATTTATTTGTCTGTTTTATGAACCTGTGAAAATATACTTTTTGTGGAAGTTCACAACACGGGACTGAAGTTTGACACACTCATTACAGAATATTTTTATGTCAAGCAATTGGTTCTGAATTGATTTAATGTGCATGGGACACCTAAAACCCGCCACAAATTTGGCAAATTTGGTACCTTGTGTCTTTGAAGTAAAAATCAAAATTTTTCAGAACATTTGTCTACATTAAACAGTTATTATAATGCTGCCCCAAAATGTCCATGATGCTTTGTGAAAGAAAGTAGATTGAAATCTTGCCTGCTACCCAAAAAAAAATCAAGGTCGAGGTGACCTACAACCTCCTACCTCCTCCCACGCATATGTTGAAAACCTTCCTCGACTATGAAGAAAACCTCCTTCGACCTCCCTTGACTATCTTAGACTACCGGCACAAATGGCTTCGACTAGACCTGCGACTAGAAAATTATCGATTTTTAAAACGGCAATCTATTTTTAGTCGAGGCCGGTTTTAATCATGATGAAAAAATGACAGCAACCTAGATGAAGCCTCGACCACGCGGAAATCACTTTCGACCGTTAGGGAGAGTGACCAAAACCTCCTGTGACCTCATGGAAACCTTGGGTGGCGGGCAAGGTCACCAGAGGTTGCTGTTAGATCTCGTAAGTGGGACAGGCCCGAAACTGTACAAATAAGTTGTACTAAACTAAACTAAAAGTAACTGAAAAGCTAAAAAGCAAAACTGGATACAATCCACAAACATTTTGTTATCAATTAATATTAAATCTGAGACTAAATCAGATACATAACAGAAGATGGCCAACTTAAAAACACATTAAATATTCTATTGTTTAAAAACTATATTTGTCTTAAAAAATCTGTATTTTTAATATCACAATAAGTTGATGTTCAATGTGAGAAACCGTTATATTCCTGATTATTTTTCCCCTACAGCTACAAACCCAATAATTGAATGTTCCAAAAAATATCTGCAATCCCTGGACTGTACATGGATCTGGATGGTTATTAAATCTCCACTTGTTTGATGAAACGTGACTTTTAGGCAAAGTGAAGAGGATGATATTTGGGAATTGTTTCAGCTCATAACGTACACATTTTCCACATAAATTACATTACTATTAAATTCTAATTGAGACTCCATTGAATCTATTAAGAGTTTCTCATTACGCATAGTCTTTAAGATGTGATTTGTTGGCTTCTTCTGTGCAAAAATAATGAATAAATATTAATCTGCCCACAAGAATCGAACAAGTCATTTTAATGGCTTTCAGTCCTTGATTTATTGATTTTGAAGAGGAGCTTCATGTTCCTTCAGCACAAAAATCAACTGCTGTTGACGGCTCTGAGGCACAAGGGTTTACGGAATCTGCTTTTAGCTGACAAATTATCTCAGTGAAAGATTAGTCATTGGAGTAATAACCTTACCAGCTGTTCTCCTGAGTATATAGTCTAGAATGAAGGACCACACTCTCATGATAGGAGTCAACCATTTAGGACCGAGAAGAGGAAAATAAATCTTCACTCAGAGTGTCTGTGGCAGTCCCAAAGGATCAAGAATGACATGTATCTTCATCAAGAATGACATCTTCATCAAGAATTAAATGCTTCCACCCCAATTCCTAGGTTTTTTAGGTAGCTGGTGCGGTTAATGTAGAACCCACAGACTCAACCACAATGGCAGGGGTTGCAGTGCAAAAGATAGCTGAGTAACTTGTAAGATGTGCACACTTTCCGATGTTTATACTGAACTTTTGTGTGATTCCTAATGCATTAATTCAAAGCTATCAGAGTCATCTTAAATGTTCCTTGTCCATTTTGAGTGGTAATTGGCCAAGGATTCTCAGGAGTGGGGATGTTACGTAATTTCCAGGAAGTTTTGAGAACATCCTTGAATCTTTTCCCCTAATTGCCTGATAATTCCTCGCAGAACAGAACTTGAAATGGAATATTTAGAGGGCCTCATGTCAGACTTGCAAATGATTTGTCCTGTCCAGCAGAGCCACCAGAGAGTAATTATGGCCTCATTGATGGCAAAATTTGGTCGAGGAGACAAGACTGAAATTGGTTTACTTATGCAGGTGATGTAGAGATCCTTGCTGAGGATCCATTGGCTATCTTTCCACTACCTTGAAGTGCCTGCTGTAAGTTTCCGAATTTTCACAAACATTTACAAGGCAATAGCCATGACTGCTCTTGGACCATGAGTTCTTTGCTGGCTTTGAGGTCTTGATCTTCAAAAACCCTTTTCCTCAGATGGCCCAAAGCTGCACTGACCCTCTGAAGAAAATTGTGAATCCTAACGGTAGGAGCCATTTATGTTTAGGCTAGCTACTGTTGGCATATTAAATTATTTTGTCTAGATATATAGCAGTATTATTTTGGTCACTTGGGGGGCGGTTATTTGATGCATAGAGGGGTGTAACATATGGGCTTGGGTGACAGGGAGTGATTCAGACCAAGCACAGGAGGTGGAGAGTACAGAGTTCTCACCAGATCGGGGAGAACAGAAACCTACAACTTGTATGGGAATAAGGAGAACCTGGTATGTTCATCTCTTTGTTTGTACAACTACTTCAATAAATAACTAATTAAACTGGAAATAACGACTGGAAGATCTGTTCTTTTTGGTCTGCAAAAGATCACGTACCTGTGTAGTAATGGCAACGGGAAAGAAGACACTGGAAAAGTTAGAAACTGCCATTACACTAACATTAACGTGCTTTCCCTGAGAGATGTGGGAGGAGATATGGGAAAGATCACAATGTGGATTATTTTTAGGTCAGGTCGGGGGAGTTCCCCCCCCCCGCCACGGATACCATGTAATCCCGTGCTACCTGCTCCATGGCCCGATAGTCGGCGACTAAACCGTCTTCCCCACCTGGTTTGCCAGGTGAGGAGGGGGCTGTGGACACACAGCAGGACCAAAAACAAGACCGGTCAAAGGGCGGATTAGCTTCTAGCGAGCCAATGGCCATCCACACTTCAGTAGAAGTTGTGATCATTGTCATACATAGCATTGTAAGGAATGATGATAAAGCATTGTAAGGAATGATGATAAAACCCTACACTTCCAGCGGCGGAAGTCCGCAGGAACTGGAGGACAGAGATGTGTGGTGCATCCATTACCATTCACGTCGGAAACCAGCACCACTGCTGGTTTCCGACGTGAATCTTCATACTTCCTCTTCATACTTTTTTGGTGTGCTTTTACAGCTGGAATGCCGGCAGATCTCTGTCCTTGATTAGTTTACTTCCATTCTTAACTGTCAGTGAAGTGGGTCTTGGTCTTTAGGGTTGTAGATGGTCTTTACAGCTTCGAAAACCCAGACTGCTATGGATGTAAGCAAGTTGTTGAAGTTTGTAATTATTTTTCCATCGTGGTATTGCAGTATTCCAGGAGGATCAAGTCTTTCTCTAGGATGTGGACCAACAGTTTTCAAGATTGAAATAGAAGGTCTCGGCCTCTCGTATAGTTTCTGGGTTTGCATCCTATGTGCTGAAGGCTATCGCTTGTGGATTCCTTGTTAGAGTAAGCTGGAGGATTATGAGGCAATCATTTTTCCCACAAGTTCAGTTACTGGGATGCAAGGGGAGCTAATGTTTGATGGCAAAGCCCACTCCAATGTTCCTCTTTTGGGGTGAGAAGAATATTAAAAGGTGGTAGATCTTTAGAAGCTACTGGATACAAGACTCAGAGATTTTGCAGGAAGATGTTGAGATGCATGGTCAGGATGTTTTTTGATACCTGAAGCGGATTTGTGGGGCCTTGTGGTATGCAGAACATAAACGGAGGCCACAGTGTTTGTCATAAGAACAAACTATGGCAATATGGCAGGATTGAATCTAATATATGAGTCACATGGACTCAGCAGTGAGTTTGAATAGATGGCAGCAGAAGAAATTATATTAATGAAAGGGTCAAATAGAAATGAAGATGCTTATGAATAAATCGGTTTTAAGGTGGAGAATGGAAAAATACATTTGGCAATTAGCAAAAGGGGGAAAGAGACAGTAATAAAAAAGAGAAATGGATGGCAAACGGGGAAATTTATGTTAGTTTGAATAAACAAATGTTGGGAAGCAAATGTTGGGATGAGGTGTAACCGAGAGGGATGGAGATGTAACTGGGTCAGACGTGGGCTTGAAGAAAGCAGCATCAATTCTAAGAAATTGAAAAAGTACTATCTTGAACTAGGGAGCGAAAAAATACTAGATAATTTAGACTTCAAGGGGAGTAATGCCTTGGCTTGGGGAAGGCATTGGGGAATGAATGTAATCTCAATCAACTGATCGTAAGCAGCAGAATGAAAGCCAATTGTGTGGAGAATGACTGGTGAATTAGCTGTTAGATAACGATTTAACAGGTTGACCAGATGGAAATCAAATTGTGATTAAATTTTTTCTTTTTACGAAGATGAATTGTCATTTTATGTAACCAATTAATGCACGATGTTAACCAGAATGCACTATATTAGATACAACATTTTAATATGTTGTGTAAGAGATGCCTTTTAATTATAGAATCACACGATTGCATTGCACAATAGATTGGCTGGCATCATTAGATTTCTTCTTCAAGATTCCATGCACTTTATTTCTTTTGCTTTTTATTTAGTAAAGGATTTCTTGGTTATTTGTTGTTCGTTCTGCAAAGCCCAAGTGCCTTTGTATGTCAGCTTTTTGCAGCTGCGTCAACATATTTGCTTGTTTGTATGCCTGATGGTACGCAGACAGATCCTGATTCTTGATTCTTTGCTGTTTGGAATGACAGAAGGATGCAAAATTGAGTTTTATGTGATGTCGGTAGACAAAAATGTTGGAGAAACTCAGCGGGTAAGGCAGCATCTATGGAGCGAAGGAAATAGGCAAAGTTTCGGGTCGAAACCCTACTTCAGACCTACTTCCTTCGCTCCATAGATGCTGCCTCACCTGCTGAGTTTCTCAGAATTTTTGTCTACCTTCGATTATCCAGCATCTGCAGTTCCTTCTTAAACATTTTATGTGATGTCATTGAGTTGGACTAAATGTATTTCTGTGGCTGTGTGTGCGCGGATGTCTTTCAGTCCTTTAACCTCTTTTTAAAGTTTAGTTTAGAGATACAGCGCGGAAACAGGCCCTTCGGGCCACCGAGTCACACCGACCAGTGATCCCCGCACGTTAACGCTATGCTACACTAGGGACAATTTGAACATTTACTAACCTACAAAACTGTCCGTCTTTGGAGTGTAGGAGGAAACCGAAGTTCTTGGGAAAACCCACGCAGGTCACGGGGAAAACGTACAAACTCTGTACAGCCAAGCTCCCATAGCCAGGATCGAACCCAGTATCTGGCACTGTAGGACAGCAACCCTACCCTGCGCCACTGTGCCGACCACAACTTTTTAAATAAAAAATAAATGTAATGGACATTATTTTGTTTTTATCAAGTCCTGGATGATTTTGATCATATACAAATGTCAAAGACCTCTATAAATATTCAGTAACAGTGACAGCTTTGACAACTGGCCTCATTTCAGTCCAATGAGAAATCTACACGGTTGAACGCGCTATTCTGAATCAGCGATGTATATTGAAAGCTGATCAGGGGCCTGGAATTCGCCAGCTGTGACAGTTGTGCTGTCAGTGCATCGGGCTACCTGCACTTTGAGAAGCCCTGTACTGTACATCCCTGGGCCATACGGGTATATATTGGGAGACCCTGTGATGCACCGCACTGCCTTGGGCCCAACCTGCGTGTGTTAGAAGAGGTTCTGCATTCATTTACATTTTCCTGGGCTATGCAGGTGTGTGGGGAGACCTGCATTGCCTTAGGGCAAGCTGGTGAATTGGGAGCGAACCTACTAACAGAAGACCAAGATTAACACCATGCTGGAAGAATGGCATGGTAAAGACTTCAGATGACCAGCAATTCTGCAGCAGCAATAGATCTGCCCCATTTAAGTTAGTCCATTAAGCCCAATACGAACTGTATACCCCAGAACTAGCTTTTATGTATCTGCAATTTGTATTTAAACCCCAGCAACCATCAAAGTGCCCTGAAGAAAGCAGATCCAACACCAACCCCAGACACCCAAGCTCAAGCTCAGCCACTTGGCCTGTAGCATTCAATCTTTGAATTATGTACATGTGTTTTGGACCATGAAAACTGGCCTCTCTATACACTATAGACATAGCAGGGTTCATCTTCAATCATTTGCAGTGCAAAGGATTTTGACAAAAACAAGCTTGCCATTACCAAATGGATCAAACTACTTTGACTCTGTTGATGACTCTGCCTTCTGCCGCCAAGAGCTTAAACTTGGTAACTATAATATCTTCTTTAAGCCCCTGTTGTGACTAGCACAATGAATACACGTCAGACATCTTGTACGAAGAGTTTATTTCTAACAACAAACAGAAACTTCTAGAAGGTCACATGTTATCAGTCGCGAGGCACAGGCACACTGCTTCTACTCCTGGCCTCAAATGTAATTTAGATTACATTTACATTACATCTCTCCCTTCAACTTTATTTACATTGCATCTCCCCCTTCAAGTTTGGGGTTTCAGTTATATGTACTTCCACGGCATATAAATGACAATACAGTACCATTAAAGCCATTTAGAGTTGGCTTCATTGAATTCAGCAGAACATTTGTACATTTCCCATGTATTTTCCTTCAATACTCTTTTGCATTCGATTTAAATTCTGCTTAGGAACTTTAATATCCACATAAAGTTTTACATTAGTGCTGCTGTATTTCAGTTTAACCTCAAAACCTACAAACTCTAGGGTTCTGTCTCGTTGTCTCTCGCTGCGTCTCGGCGCATCGTGTCGTCTGGGGGACTGGCTCCTCCATCTAGGCTTCTCGCCGCTTCTGGGAGTCTGGCTACAGGTGGCCTATCTCTGGCTACAGGGCTCTTTATCCTGGGCTGCAGGTGGCCTATCCCCGGCTACAGGGGTCTATCCTGGGCTACAGGGCTCTATCCTGGGCTACAGGGCTCTTTATCCTGGGCTGCAGGTGGCCTATCCCCGGCTACAGGGCTCTATCCTGGGCTACAGGGCTCTATCCTGGGCTACAGGGCTCTATCCTGGGCTACAGGTCTCTATCCTGGGCTACAGGTCTCTATCCTGGGCTACAGGGCTCTATCCTGGGCTACAGAGCTCTATCCTGGGCTGACTCATCGCCTCCTCTCGGAGACTTGCTCCATCTGGACTCCTTCAAAAAAAAAACTTTTGTCGCTCTTTTGATTTCTGTTGCTGACATGTACTTCATCCAACTTATCTTTCAAAGCAATGTTTTTACTCTTTTGTGGTGGGTGGGCTTCCCCTCGCGGAAGCCACGATCGACCGGCCCTCCGAACGGGGGCTTTTAGACCTGCTGGGTGATTGTGAGGAGCTGTGGGACGTGGTGGAGGCTCATGAGGCTGATCGGCTCTGGGTCCTCCGCTGTTTTCGAGGCGAGGCAAGACCGCGCGCTTACTCTTTGGGCTGCCACACCTGTGTTTCTTGCTCCTTTCTTCTTGCTCATTGACGTGGACTGTGACCTGCTCTTTTTTTCAAACTTTTTTTTCTTTTTTTTTCCTCTGTCCTTTGACCGAGCATTGGGACTGGCTGACTGACCTTCCTCAGCTCCGAGCTTTCTTCTTTTTTTCTCCTTTTTTGGCCCACAGTTGCTCATTCTCATTCTTCTTCTTCTAGCATGGAGAGTGGTCCCGGTGGCTTGAGTCCCTCCATTTTTACTCCATATAATGTCTTCTTTGAGACCCTGTTGTGACTAGCACAATAAATACACGCAAGAATATTACAGTAACTCTCTCCCATAATCTCTCTGTCTCTACTTCTCTTTCCATCTTTGGGGCGCTTCTGAAAACATAACATTTTGATCCTAATGTAGCTCAGTATGACATTTCATCTCATAATGCCCCCCAGTGGAGTTACTTATGACATTGGCGCAGATTAAAGATATTAAAAAGTTGTTATTGGTGCACTCTCCTAGAGGGTGATTGCTTATATGAAAGGCAGTTTCAGTATTCCTTGACCATAGATTCGGTACTCTTACTCTCCATTTTTGCATATTTTGTAACTGAAGTATCTTTTTTATATTGCACTAATATTTGTCCATTATATTCTTTTGCATTTCCCTTGCATCTTTCTGCTGCTAAATAAAAACTCCAAATAGTGGCAGTGCCTCACAAAATTGGACGTATCATTGAGGGTAGCCCCGCGGATCGCTGTGCAAAGCTAAAGGTGGGCGACCGCATCCTGGCAGTGAATGGACAATCCATCATTAACATGCCTCATGCAGAAATAGTGAAGCTGATCAAAGATGCAGGTCTGAGTGTCACGCTACGCATTGTTCCTCACGAAGGTATGTCACTGTCATGACAAGGAACTTTACAAAGTACATTTTGGGAAGCAAAATGAGCCAAAAAACACTGATATATTTGTGTCGTGTAACCATCTGAAACCTTCTTTGATTGTTTATAACTGTCACAGACATGAGCAGTCCTGCTTCTGCACCGGGCTCGGAAAAACAAAGTCCAATGGCACAGCAACACAGTCCAATGGCACAACAGAGCCCAACAGCACAGCAAAGTCCTTTAGCACAACAAAGCCCCGGAGCACAACCACCTCCTCCACTTCAATCACAAGGACATAATGGCAGGTATGGAAAACTGTTCCTTTTAATTTAATGAGTGATTATGTGTCAGAGATACTTTCTTTTCATTCACCTAGTGACAGCCAGGAACAGCGTGTTGTCAAACTGAAACATTAACAGCAACAAGAGGATGGTTAGTAATAATGCAGATATACATTTTTAACCTCCACAGTAAAATTTAGCAGACTTACAAGGCTTACGGATCTTCCAATTTCCTCTGTCATTTAACCCTTTAAATACAAAATGAACTTTCATCCTCTTAATATTAATGCCTTAGCGTGCAGGTGACCTTTGCTAAGGTATTAGAGATCAAATTTTCATAGGTGTGAGTTTACAAAAAGGCAAAGGTTTAAAAAGTAAAGGGATAAATATGCTTGAAAGGCCTTTCTTCCACTGGGAGACTGTCTCAGCAATAAAAAGGGGGTGACAATTAACAAACTCAGGCTTATATTGAGTTAATGAACATCTTTGTTATTGAAAATAAAGGATCAAGAACAAGACTAGGCCATCTGGTCTTTGAAGCCTACTTTGTCATTCAACGAGATCACAGCTGATCTGTCTTTGCATCTCATTCTTCTACACTCTGCAGCGTGCAAGCCTGGTCGAGTCAATCACTCCTCATGCGGCAAAGCGACCATTCCAGCAATCTAGCTGCTGCTTTTTCACCACATTCCCTCAATTGCAATGTCCAATGTTAGAAAAGGAGACCAAAACCGTACAAAATTCTTCAAGTGACATTTCACCAAGACATGTATCATTTAATTAATACAGCTTGAACCTGTGCTCAAATCCTTTTATAATGAATGTTAACATACAATTTGCCATCCTACCTGCTTGGTGAAAATGCATGGTAGCTTTAGGTCACAGTCTACAAAAGTGGATGACCTCATTCCATCTGCCATGTAATTACTCAGCATGCCTTCAATCACCCTGAAGCTTCTTTATATCCTGTACCCACCCAATGCACTATCCCATCTGATCTTATGCCATCAGTAAAGTTAAAAATATTGGTGCTTTCAGCCAAAAGGTTAATGCTAGACCGTGAGTTGATGGGGTGCAAACACTGATTCCTACGGTACCCCGCTACTCAGGATCTGCCACTGTGAGGAAGGTAGACACAAAATGCTGGAGTAACTCAGCGGGACAGGCAGAATCTCTGGAGAGAAGGAATGGGTGACGTTTCAGGGCGAGACCCTTCAGACTAATGCCAGGGTGGTATAGAGATAGAATGTAGTCGATCTGTTTATTTCCACTCTTTACTATCTGTCTGGTACCCCCCAGTTCTCAATCCATACCATGATGTTACTGCCATTTCATGTGCTTCAAACATTTTGCCAATCAACTGTGTGGAACTTTATAGAAAGTCTTCTGAAAATTTGGAGAAAATGTTTCCCCCTAATTATAGAATCCAGTATTTTCCCTACTATGGATAGTAGGGGTAACAAATAGGTTCAAGGTTCAACAAATAAGTAGTTTCCTCCTTTCATAAATAGGGTTGTCACATTTTCAAACCTCAAAATCTGTAGGGACCATTCCAAAATCTACAGAATTTGGTTAACCAAAGCAAGGGGGAAACTATATTAAAATTCTGGGATGTATATCATCTAGCCATAGTCATATAGCACAGAAACGAGATCTTCAGCCTAACTTTCTCATGCTGACAAAGATGCCATCATCTACATTAGTCCCACCTGCCCCTGTTGGGCCCATATTCCTCTGAGCCTTTCCTATTCGTGTCCAAATGTCTTTTAAATGTTGTTATAGTCTCTGCCTCAGCTACCTCCTATGGCAGCTCGTTCCATATACCCACCAACCTCTGTGTGAAAATGTTTCCCCTCAGGTTCCTATTAAATCTTTCCCCTCTCATCTTAAACCTAGGTCCTCTGGTTCTTGATTCCCCTATTCTGGGTAAAAGACTGCACTCACGTTATCTGTTCCCTTGATGAGTTTATGGCAACTTTTAGTTTCACCAACTTCTCTAGCAGTGCATTTTAACATTCATTTATTTCCAAACTATCACCCGAGTGATGACCAAGTATTTTTGCAGGGTTGTTGTGTCTGTTCCATGAAGACAAACACATGTAGCTTTTGTTAATGTTTTCGAACATTTCCTTAATATCCCATTATACATTTTCCAGTCTCCGCATGGGACCCAGATGTGCCCTCATTATTCTTTTTATTTTTACATTCCCACAGAAACATTTGCAGTCCATTGTTATGGTTCTCACCCATTACTCTCAATTTCCAGTTCTTCATCGTTTTCATGATCCTCCTCTTGTTGAGTTCTGAAACGCTCCCAATCATCACTCTCTCTGCTATTTCGGGCAACCTTTTAAGCATCTTTTACTAGTTTAATTACAACTTTCAGGCACAGATGAACCACTTTACTTATTGGGTTTAGGTGCCTTCAAGTTTTTTTTTAATCTTATATTTTTTAGAAGATACCCATTATCTGAATATTGTCATATTTTCAAAATGTTCTAAATCAACCATAGCTAACTTGTCTCTCACACTTCTTGTGTCTTTCAGATTTAATATTCTAGTTTTTGATAGGCTTAAGACAATTTTTTAAACTCAATGTAAAATCGTACTATCTTTAATGATCAATCTTCCCTAAAGATTCCTTTATCCAAAAGAGTCTATTTTTTTTGGTTCCTCAACAAATGAATGTCACTATACTGTATGCATTCCATGAATTTGTCCTCAATTACTGCTGCTAATATGACTTGTCTGGTCTATTTGCAGATTAAAGTCCCCCATTACTCTATTAAAAAGTCCCTCATGAATACTCTAAAACCCTCTTCGCCTGTCCACCCATTGCCTGCCACGCTTTGTCCTGCTTTCTTCTCCCCCATGCAATCAGTCAGAAGAAGGGTCTCGACCCAAAATATCATCTATGCATGATCTGCAGAAATGCTGCATGACCCGCTGATTTACTCCAGCACTCTGTGTCCTTTTGTGTATTAACCAGCATTTGCAGTTCTTTGTTTCTACTGAATTACTTTCATTTTGACTGGAAATGTGTTTAATCAGGACTGCTACCATACTGCCATCTAGTGGAAATGCATGTATAATATCCAAGTCTCAGGAACAGAATTGTGAGGTTTATGAATTGAGTAAAGTTAAACGTTTTTCTAAAGAAATTCAAAAGAAAAAATCCATATCTAAACTTACAATATTACGTGTACATATTATTATATTTTTGGAAGAAATGGCACCTAACAATGTACTGTAGCACCTATTAAATGTCTTGTAACTCAAAATGCATGTCTTGGCTGTAGACCTGTGTTAATCACGCTGTAATTCGCTATGGTTTTTAATTATGTTTTATTTCCCGACTTAAAAGTATTAATGTAACTATTTGAATTTCATTTTCTATTAAAGGTCTCTTGAGATTAAGAGATTAATTATGATATTAAGAGTATTTGTAATCTAGTTACAGGTCAGAAGTGAAAGCAAGACAGGATGTCAAACCAGACATTAGACAACCACCATTTTCAGACTATAGACAACCTCCAACAACAGATTATCGACAGCCACCATCTCTTGATTACAGACAGCCTCCACTATTAGACTACAGGCAGCAGCCTCCTGACAATAGACAGTTTGCAGTGTCTGAATACAGACAACCACAGGTATGAGATTTCAATTATCCCAATCTGGTGACCATAATTTTCCATGTTATTATCTTAATGATGTTCATGAACACCTTTGGTGTGTATGGACACCACAGTACAGCACAATGGGTGATTGATGAATGGCAAGAACTTGGTGAAGGGCCTCTTTCTATGCAGAATCTCTCAATTGCTCTAAGAAATGAATATAATGCTGTTATAGATTATGTATTCTGATCACATGGGCTGAGGTATAATTCAAAATGTATGGAACCATGGCAAACAACAGAAGATGAAACCAGGAGAGCACCAACCAAATGCAGTAATTTTCTGAAAATAACTTTTGTGTTAGAAACATTGGTTAAAGAACTCATTTCAGAAAATTATTTTCATACACATCAGCAAAATTATATATGTAGAACAAATTAATAAATGTACTTTAAAATTACATGGAATCCTTAGCTTTGCAATTGAGGATTTGATAAAAATGTCAGAAACACTGACCATTTATAAATTAATAGCTATACATTACAGTGTCTATGGTGTAAAATTCTCTGTGTACAATAAAAATCATCCAGAAATTCTTGCTCAGTAAATCAAATACTAAGAAGGCTGCGGTTGTGTCTCAAGTTCTGGTTGCAGCATAAAGTAATTGAAATGAAATTGAGTACTATTTTCTGTTTCAACTGACTTCAATTAATAAATTAATTACGTTTTTAATGAACAACTACTGCAAAGCTTTCATTTTGCACATCTGTTTAAAGTTAAAATAATTTCCATTGTATTTGCTTGAAGGATGAAGAAAAATGTTTGTGATATTTATTCAATTAAATGTAAACCGAAAATGCAGCAGGTGTATCAGTTGTAGAAATAAATATATGGATTAACTTAGCTTTTGCCCATCTTGTTTTAAAGTTATGAGGCAATTCCAGTCAGTACATTATCCCATATTAGCTCATTTCAGATGCTGACATTCCTTTTTTGCAAGAATTCCTATTTTCATTTCACATTTGCAGATTTGTAATTTTTCTACATTTCACTTAAATTTATTTGATCCTTGCACTCAACAATTCCACAATGTCAGCAAACAATCCTAGAGATGTAAAATGAAATGATGGATTTAGGGGAATTGTATAAAATATCATCTTGATTCATAAGAAAAACATGCTCTGCTTATAAACTTGTAATTGTCTTTAAATTAATAATTGCCTGAGCTACTGGAATCACATTGTAAATTGACCATGCGGTAATAGATCAGGGGATTGGATATATTCGTTCCCTTCGAGTGCCAATCCTTTAACAGAGTAGGGTAGTAGTATTGAAAACTAAAATGAGCCAAACCAAAGATCAAACACAATGATTTGAATTTTGTGAAGTAATAATATTAGACAATCGACAATAGATGCAGGTGTAGGCCATTCGGCCCTGCGAGCCAGCACCACCATTCACTGTGATCATGGTTGATCATGCACAATCAGTACCCCGTTCTTGCCTTCTCCCGATATCCCTTGACTCCGCTATCTTTAAGAGCTCTAACTTTTTTATTTTTTCTTATTATTATTGTTATTATTCTTTTCTGCACCCTTTCGAGCTTGACAATATCTTTCCAATAACATGGTGCCCAGAACTGAATACAATATTCTAAATGCGGTCTCACCAATGTCTTATACAACTGCAACATGACCTCCCAACTTCTATTCTCAATACTCTGACTGATGAAGGCCAAAGTGGCAAAAGCCTTTTTGACCACCTTATCTACCTGCGACTCGACCTTCAAGGAACCATGCACTTGTACCCCCAGACCCCTCTGCTCTACAACACTACCCAGAGGTTTACCATTTACTGTGTAGGTCCTGCCCTTGTTCGACGTCCCAAAATGCAACACCTCACACTTCTCTGTATTAAATTCCATCAACGATTCCTCCGCACACCTGGCCAATGCTTTTATTGCACCATAAATACTCAGGACTTTGGGATTTCTACATGTGCGTTTATAAAGGTGGAAATTGGAAAAATGTCCTTGGTAAAATGTCCTTGGTAATTCAACAAGGCAGCAGACTGTATTCTGATACTCTACTCCTTGCGGTTTGACAAAGGGATGAAAATTGGGCTAATTGTCCCTCACATCAGTTACAAATTCATCAACAAACTCCGCACCAGTACACAGAGGACAAAGTGAATGATTCCAAGAACATTTCATAAAGAATTTAATACGGCTTTAGCTAGATTAATAATTTTATAGTACTACTAGACCTAGTGGGACCCGTTCCCTCAACGCAATGTTCCACCACACACACACGTTCCCCCAACGCAACTCATTTCCATCACTCACCCTTTCCCCCAACGCAATATTCCACCACTCACCCATCGCCCCCAACTGCGCAGGCGCGGCTAATTTCCCCTCATCCCCCAGCACTCCCTCCCCCTCCGCTTCACCCTCCCTCTTCTCTCTCCCTTCCTCCACCCTCCCTCACCTCTCCTTTCCCCAACCCTCGGTCACTCCCGACCCTCAGTCACTCCCTCCCTCCCACCATAACCCCTCTCCCCTCCCTACCCCCGACCCATTGGGCCCCATTCCCCAAACGCAATATTCCACCACTCACCCGTTCCCGCAATGCAACCCATTTCCACCACCCACCCATTCCCCCAATGCAACCCATTTCCACCACTCACCAGTTCCCCCAACGTAACTCATTCCACCAACGCAATATTCCACCACCCATCCATAGCCCCCAACTGCACAGGCGCAGCTCTTTTCTCCTCATCCCTCAACACTTCCTCCCCCTCCTCTTCACCCTACCCCTTCTCTCCCTTCTCCTACTCCACTCCCTCCCTCTCCTTTCTCCCACCCTCAGTCACTCCCTCCATCCATAACCCTTCTCCCCTCTCCCCTCCCTACCCCCCTGGATGTCACTGTGAGATAGAAACATAGAAAATAGGTGCAGGAGGAGGCCATTCGGCCCTTCGAGCCAGCACCGCCATTCATTGTGATCATGGCTGATCATCCGCTATCAATAACCCGTGCCTGCCTTCTCCTCATATCCCTTGACTCCACTAGGCCCTAGAGCTCTATCCAACAAATCACTCATCCAGTGATTTGGCCTCCACTACCCTCTGTGGCAGGGAATTCCATAAATTCACAACTCTCTAAGTAAAAACGTTTTTTTCTCAGCTCAGTCTTAAATTCTACTTCTACTTCAGTTGTATAGGGTCTTGGTGAGACCACACCTGGAGTATTGCGTACAGTTCTGGTCTCCAAATCTGAGGAAGGACATTATTGCCATAGAGGGAGTGCAGAGAAGGTTCACCAGACTGATTCCTGGGATGTCAGGACTGTCTTATGAAGAAGGACTGGATAGACTCGGTTTATACTCTCTAGAATTTAGGAGATTGAGAGGTTTCTTATAGAAACTTACAAAATTCTTAAGGGGTTGGACAGGCTAGATGCAGGAAGATTGGTCCCGATGTTGGGGAGGTCCAGGACAAGGGGTCACAGCTTAAGGATGAGGGGGAAATCCTTTAGGACCAAGATGAGAATGACTTTTTTTCACACAGAGAGTGGTGGGTCTCTGGAACTCTCTGCCACAGAGGGTAGTTGAGGCCAGTTCATTGGCTATATTTAAGAGGGAGTTAGATGTGGCCTTTGTGGCTAAGGGGATCAAAGGGTATGGAGAGAAGGCAGGTACGGGATACTGAGTTGGATCATATTGAATGGCGGTGCAGGCTCGAAGGGCCGAATGGCCTACTCCTGCACCTAATTTCTATGTTTCTATGTTTCTAAATGACCTCCCCTTTATTCTAAGACTGTGGCCCCTGGTTCTGGACTCAACCAACATTGGGAACGTTTTTCCTGCATCTAGCTTGTCCAGTCCTTTTATAATTTTATATGTTTCTATAAGATATCCCCTCATCCTTCTAAACTCCTGCATCTATTGTCTATTGAATACAAGCCTAGTCTTTTCAATCTTTCCTCATATGACAGTCCCGCCATCCCAGGGATCAATCTCGTGAACCTACGCTGCACTGCCTCAATCACAGGATATCCTTCCTCAAATTAGGAGACCAAAACTGTACACAATACTCCAGATGTGGTCTCACCAGAGCCCTATACAACTGCACAAGAACCTCTTTACTCCTGTACTGAAATCCTCTTGTTATGAAGGCCAACATTCCATTAGCTTTCTTCACTGCCTGCTGTACCTCCACGTCAACTTTCAGTGACTGGTGTACAAGGACACCCAGATCTCGCTGTACCTCCCCCTTACCTAACCTAACCTAACCCCATTGAGATAATAATCTGCCCATTTGCTTTTGCCGCCGAAGTGGATAACCTCACATTTATCTATATTATACTGCATCTGCCACGCATCTGCCCACTCACTCAACCTGTCCAGGTCCCCCTGCAACCTCCTAACATCCACTTCACAGTTCACACTGCCACCCAGCTTCGTGTCATCCACAAACTTGCTAGTGTTCCTCCTAATTCCCTCTTCCAAATCATTCATATATATGGTAAACAGTTGCGGCCCCAACACCGAGCCTTGCGGCACTCCACTCGCCACTGCCTGCCATTCTGAAAAGGATCCGTTCACTCCTACTCTTTTCTTCCCGTCTGCCAACCAATTTTCTATCCATGTCAACACCCTACCCCCAATACCATGTGCTCTAATTTTAGTCACCAGTCTCCCGTGCGGGACCTTATCAAAGGCTTTCTGAAATTCTAGATACACTACATCCACTGGCACCCCTTCATCCATTTTAGTCACATCCTCAATAAATTCCAGAAGATTAGTCAAGCATGATTTCCCTTTCATAAATCCATGTTGACTTGGACTAATCCTTTTACTGCTATCCACATGCTCCATTATTACCTCTTTAATAATTGACTGCAGCATCTTTCCCACCACCGAAGTCAGGCTAACTGGTCTGTAATTCCTCGTTTTCTCTCTCGCTCCTTTCTTGAAAAGTGGGATAACATTAGCTATCCTCCAATCTACAGGAACTGATCCTGACTCTATTGAACATTGGAAAATGATCGCCAATGCGTCCACTATTTCTAGAGCCACCTCCCTGAGGACCCTGGGATGCAGACCATCAAGCCCAGGGGATTTATCCTCCTTCAGTCCCATTAGCCTACCCAATACTGTTTCTGGCCTAATGAAACTTTATTTCAGTTCCTCTACCCCCTTAGATCTTCTGTTCTCCAGTACATCTGGGAGATTGTTTGTGTTCTCCTTAGTGAAGACGGATCCAAAGTACCTATTGAACTCTTCTGCCATTTCCTTGTTGCCCATAATTATTTCACCCGTGTCTGCCTTCAAGGGACCCACATTTGACATTGCTACTCTTTTTCCCTTAACATATCTAAAGAAGCTTTTACTGTCCTTCTTTATATTCCTGGCCAGCTTCCCCTCGTACTTCATCTTTTCAGCCCGTATTGCCCGTTTTGTTTCCTTCTGTTGTCCCCAATCCTCTGGCTTCCGGCTACTCTTTGCTGTGTTATACATCTTTTCTTTTAGTTTCATTCTATCCCTAACTTCTCTTGTCAGCCATGGTTGCCTCCTACTCCCCTTAGAAGCTTTCTACTTTTTTGGAATGAAATGATCCTGTGTCTTCCGGATTATGCCCAGAAATTCCTGCCATTGGTGTTCCACCGTCATTCCTGCTCGGATCCCTTTCCAGTCTACTTTGGCCAGCTCCCCTCTCATGCCTTCATAGTTTCCTTTGTTCAACTGCATCACTGCCACTTCCGATTTAACGTTCTCCTTCTCAAATTGCAGATTAAAACTAATCATATTATGATCACTACCTCCAAGCGGTTCCTTTACCTCGAGTTCTCTTATCATATCTGGTTCATTGGACAACACTAAATCCAGAATTGCCTTTTCTCTGGTCGGTTCCATTACAAGTTGCTCTAAGAATCCATCTCGGAGGCATTCTACAAACTCTCTTTCTTGGGGTCTTGATTTTCTGATTTTCCCAGTCTACCTGTCTACCTGCATATTGAAATCCCCCATCACCACAGTGGCATTACCTTTGTTACATGCCAGTTTTAACTCCTGCTGCAACACACCCTACATCCGGGCTACTATTTGGGGGTCTGTAAATAACACCAATTGGTGTCTTCTTCCTTTACAATTCCTGAACTCAATCCACAGTGACTCTACCTCGTCAGTCTGTATGTCTTCCCTCGTAAGGGACTGAATTCCATCCCTCACCAGCAGAGCTATCCCCCCTCCTATGCCCACCTGTCTGTCCTTTCTATAGGATGTATAACCCTGAATATTAAGTTCCCAGGCCTGATCCTCCTGCAGCCACGTCTCAGTAATCCCCACAATGTCACATCTACCAACCTCTAACTGAGCCTCAAGCTCATCTACTTTACTTCTTATACTTCGCGCATTCATATACAATACTTTTAATTCCTTACACATCTCACCTTTCACATCAATCCCTATTGCACTTGGCCATACTCTCCTATCCCTTTGTGAGCTTCCTTTCCCGTTAATTCTGGCGGTCATTAACCATCCCTTTACTCGCTTTCCCTTTAACTCCATCGTCGACTATCTCATTTGACACCCCACGTCCCTTATTCAGGAGAGATGGAAGCTGCTTTTTTTAAAATGTAAATGAGATCAAATTATGATGTAATTGTGGGGTGGAGCACTGCTGATGGGCAGTTCATGTAAATGAGATCCCATTGGGACATCATAGCTGCAAGCCACTGCAACTTCAAGTGATTTTCCTCAAAGTGGGGTTTTGTATAGTTTAAAATGTGAATAAGTTGTAAAATATAACATCAATCTGAACAAAACTTGATAAAAACACACCACAGGACAATTGTAAGTAAGGTAGTCCAAAAATTGTAGCGATATCACCTACCATTTTGGCGTAGTTCCGGGAGCACATGGGCACACACACACACAGACAGAATCACAAACAAGATTTTCAATAGCCTATTAATTTGTTTCTTTAACATATTTAAAATTCTTTGAAAGTGCTTGCAAGTGGTTTACAGCCTTTCAAGAGCATTTCTGAAATATTCAAAAATGTTCACATTTAAAAGATAAAATGCATTTCATATTCTGACCAAGTTAGCAGTGTGACCTAGATGATCATTAAATAATTTATCTTGTGATAGCATTGCTCTGAAGAACCCTGTGGAGAATGCATCTGCAAGTTCTCCCTCAGAGGATCATTAAAAGTAAAGACTTTTTTAAGAGATGTTTAAATAAATAATTGCTCACCACTGACCATATAATCGGTTCCCGTTGTCTATTTAATATTGTGTTTAACCTACAAAGTGAGAGCATTTTGCCCAGAAGTTGGATAGACTTGGATTGTTTTCCCTCGAACACAGGAGGTTGCGGGGACACTTGATAGAAGTATTTAAAATTATGAGAGGCATAGATAGGATAGACAATTAGAGCCTGTTTCCCAGGGTGGAAATGCCCAACACTAGGCAGATACAATAGTGCTGTCTTAGAAGTGTTTCAGATAGGCACATGAAAGTGCAAGGAATTGAGGGATACTGATCATGTGCAGACAGATATGATCGGTTCAGCTTTACATCATGTTTGGCACAAACATTGCAGGCTGAAGGGCTCATTCCTGCGCTGTACTGTTCTATGTTCTGTGATTGCAAATAATCCACATGGAACTGGTTTTCCAGTATCTGAATGAAAATATGTCTGTCGTATCTGATTATAGGATGCCCATTTTCCCCAAAAGCCCGTAGAGGCAGCCAAAATAATGCCTGGAATTCCCAATATGTCCACAACTCCTTTAAAGGGCATTGTTAGTGCCATTGTTCAGTTTATCTTGATGAAATAGAGAAATGCTGTTGAGGTTGTGGCTACAGACTCTGAGTAGGCAGTTATGGAGTCTTGCCTGCTGTTGGACGCAAGTTCTAGGGACCAGCCTTGGAAACCATAGACCAGCCCAAGCTGTGGCACACTGGACCAAGCCGAACCTTGAGCAGGTTGCCCATTAGCACTAATCGCAGTTTTAGTAAACGCTTTTTAAAAAGCGTATGGTAGGCGGTAACATTATTTGAAATGTTACTGCACTACTCTACCCTACCCGGATTTTACTCTTTAATTAATCATTTATTTATGGCATTTAATATAGCTCGTGTCTCCCCACGATGGTCATTAGGCTGTATTACTTGCTTGAATAGTCAGCATAAATTGTTAAATATCAAGAGCTGTTCAACGCCTACATTTCAAAGAGTCGAGGGGAAATTTGTACTGGAATATTTTAAATTGTTCTTATGATGTGTAATGGGCTTGAAAAATGTTATTTGCTATAAATGTACTTCATGAATTATCAATGTGCAGTGTACAGTACATAATTGGAGCACACATTCACTTCATTATTCTCTCAACTAACCTTTCCTCTCTGGCAGTATGAGGAAAGGTGATATCATCTTTGTTCCTCGCACCTTTGTCCATGAATTGGAATGGCAAGATACGAACCATGTAAATATGAAGTAAAAGTTGATTTAGGGCGATTGTTCATTAATTGTTCATTCTGCCACTAATATTAAATTGCCCTAAGGTTGGTCTCTTGGAGTAAAATCCACAAGCACTGGACTTAATATGTGTGTATTTTGTCCTTCTTTACATGTAGGATTTTGATTACTTTACGGTTGATCTGGAAAAAGGTGCCAAAGGATTTGGCTTTAGTATCCGTGGAGGACGGGAATATAAAATGGATCTATATGTGTTGCGGTTGGCAGAGGATGGACCAGCCATCAGAAATGGGAGATTGAGGGTAAGCCAACATTTTACTATTGAATTAAATGCACCACAATCAGTAACTGCCACAGCAATCAAAAATTTGAGTAACTAAAACTAGTATCTGACACAAGAGGACTTTGGTTTAGTGTAAGCAATAAGAGATTTAAGGGCCTGTCCCACTCTACGAGGTAATTCAAGAGCTCTCCCAAGTTAAACAAAAATCAAAATAAGTACGTAGCGGCTACGTCGGAGCTCGTGGATGTCTCGTAGCGGCTCATAATGCTAACGGCAGGTACTTGGGGAAACGCGGAAACTCGTGAAGTTTTTTCAGCACTGTGAAAAATGTCCACGAAAATCATGAGTACCTACGAACAGCTACACCGTAATTCTCCGAGTTCGAATCAGGGGAAACTCGGGAGAACTCTTGAATTACCTCGTACAGTGGGACAGGCCCTTTAGAATGGGTCTGAGGAAGAAACTTGTCACCTAGAGGGAATCTGCAACCTGCAATGTGCTGCCTGAAAGGCTGGTGGAGACAGACACTTCAGAAGAGTCTAGACAAGCTTTTGAATCACCAGTGCAGAGAAGGCCATGGACCTAGAGCTAGTAAATGGGATTAGTAAAGATGGAAATGTCATGGTCGTTGTTGACATTGTGGCCAAATGACATGATTCTTTGATCTGTGACTATATTCTAGGCTTTACTATATACTATGCAAGAGAATTTCAGAAAATAGAAAAGCAACCAAGACGCTACCATTGCAGGGTGACATGATTGGTTGTCACATCCAGCAACAGAACTGTTATGCAAATAAAAAACACACTATTTCCCATTTTACAATGCTAGAGCCGTTAGTTTGAACACACTACCAATGGTGCTGCCAAGCCTGATAGCCTTACAATAATCCTACCTCAGCAATAGAAACCTGTGCACCACCACTTGCACTACCATAGGTGTGTTTTCTAATTGTGCTTTACACATATGGTTTCATTTTGCACAATCGTTTTCTTTTCATTTGTGGTATGCATATAACATTTTTTGTGTGGTAGGAGAATGCCTGTGATGCTGTTGCAAGCAAGATATTCATTGTAATATATATGCCATGATCACATTGAAAGGCAGAATGATCTACTCCTGCACCTATTGTCTATTATGAAAATATGATCAATATTATCATATTTGTGCATATGATAATAAACTTGGCATGACAACCTAAAAGGGGTATGGCATGCTTGCCATCATTAATCGTAGCACTAAGTATAAAA
Source organism: Raja brachyura (assembly GCA_963514005.1). The sequence goes on along the minus strand of OY740799.1, from coordinate 19,590,962 downwards.
GATGAGAGGTTATGTAAAAGCTGTATAAAAAATTGGTTAGAGCACATTTAGAGTATTGTGTGCAGTTTTGGTGACAACAAGAGGAAGGAAATGAAAAGATAGAACATAGGTGCAGGAGCCCTTCCAGCCAGTACTGCCATTCAATATGATCATGGCTGATCATGTAAAATCAGTAGCCCGTTCCTGCTTTTTCCCCATATCCCTTGATTCCTTTAGCCTTAAGAGCTGAATCTAACTTTCTCTTGAAAACATCCAATGAATTGGCCTACACTGCCTTCTGTGGCAGAGAATTCCACAGATTCACAACTCTCTGGGTGAAAAAGTTTTTCTTCATCTCAGACCCCTTATTCTTAAACTGTGACCCCTGGTTCTGGACACCCCCAACATCGGGAACATCTTTCCTGCATCTATCCTGTCCAATCCTCTAAGAATTTTGTATGTGTCTATAAGATTCCCTCTTATCCTTCTAAATTACAGCAAATACAAGCCCAGTTGATCCATTCTTTCATCATACGTCAGTCACGCCATCCCCGGAATTAATCTGGTGAACCTTGGTCTCCTAATTTGAGGAAGGACATTATTGCTATTGAGGGAGTGCACTCCCTCAATAGCAACAATGTCCTTCCTCAAATTAGGAGACCACAATTGCACACAATACACCAGGTGCAGTCTCACTGGGGCCTTGTACAATTGCAGTTGGACCTCCTTGCTCCTAAACTCAAATCCTCTCACAATGAAGGCCAACATACCATTAGCTTTCTTCACTGCCTGCTGTACCTGCATGCTTACTTTCAGTGACTGATGTACAAGCACACCCAGGTCTCGTTGCACCACCCCTTTTCCTAATCTGACACCATTCAGATAATGATCTGCCTTCCTGTTCTTGCCACCAAAGTGGATAACCTTACATTTATCCACATTATACTGCATCTGCCATGCATCTGCCCACTCACCCAACTATCCAAGTCACCCTGCAGCCTCATAGCATCCTCCTCGCAGCGCACACTGCCACCCAGCTTTGTGTCATCTGCAAACTTGGAGATGTCATATTTAATTGCTCGGTATTGGAAATAACTGGGGTCCCAGTACCGAGCCTTGCGGCACGCCGCTAGTCACTGCCTGCCATTCTGAAAAGGACCCGTTAATTCCTACCTTTTGCTTCCTGTCTGCTAACGAGTTCTCTATCCATGTCAATATCCTACACCCAATACCATGTGCTCCAATTTTGCACACTAATCTCTTGTATGGGACCTTGTCAAAGGCTTTTTGAAAGTCCAGATACACCACATCCACTGGCTCTCCCTTATCCATTCTACTTGTTACATCCTCAAAAAATTCCAGATTAGTCGAGCAAGATTTCCCCTTCATAATCCATGTTGACTTTGACTGATCCTGTCTGCTTTCCAGATGCGCTGCTATAACATCTTTTATAATCGACTCAAGCATCTTCCTCACTACCGATGTAAGGCTAACTGGTCTATAATTCCCTGTTTTCTCTCTCCCTCCTTTCTGAAAAAGTGGAGTTATGGGGCTGTCCCACTTGGGCGACCTAGTCTGCAAGTTTAGAAGAGTGTCTTCGACCATTAAACTCGCAGCATGGTCGACACGTGGTCCGAGGAAGTCCTATGGGGTAGCTGGAAGTCTCCTTCATGCTCGAGGGAAGTTCCCAAATACTCGTGGCCTCAGCTAGGTCGCGGAAAAGTTTTCAGCATGTTGAAAAATTTTCCGCGAGTAAAATTTGGCCGCCATGGTTCTTTTTGACTCGTAATGCAGTGGAGTGGGGTCGCTATTTAGTTACAGGCAGTCGAGGGCAGCCGTAGGCAATCTCCTTCGCTGACCCGGCATTTTGATTGGCTCATTGGAGTTTTCAGGACCAGGGAAAACCAACCGGTAGGTAAAATGCCTGCTAAACTTTATTATACTTCTTAAAAGTGTCTCTTCCTCCCATTCTCTCACCCCCCATTCTCTCACCCCCCCTTCTCTCACCCCCCCCCCCCCTTCTCTCACCCCCCCTTCTCTCACCCCCACCTCTTCCCCCTTCACCTCTCTTCCCCCCCCTCCTCTCTTCCCCTCCCCACCACCATCTCTCCCCCCACTTCTCTTCCCTGCCACCGCTCTCCCCCCCACCCTTCTTCCCCCCCCCACCCTTCTTCCCCCCCCACCCTTCTTCCCCCCCCACCTCTTCCCCCCCACCTCTTCCCCCCCCACCTCTTCCCCCCCACCTCTTCCCCCCCACCTCTCTTCCCCCCACCTCTCTTCCCCCCACCATCTCTCATCCCCCCCCACCATCTCTCATCCCCCCCCACCATCTCTCATCCCCCCCACCATCTCTCACCCCCCCACCACCTCTCATCCCTCCCCCCACCTCTCACCCCCCCATCTCTCATCCCCCCCAGCTCTCATCCCTCCCCTACCTCTCTTCCCAATCCCCACCACCTCTCTTACCCTCCCCCACCACCTCTCTTCCCCTCCCCCCCCACCACCACCATCTCTCTTCCCCCCACCACCATCTCTCTTCCCCCCCACCACCATCTCTCCCCCCCACCTCTCTCCCCCCCATTTGTCTCCCCCCCGCATTCTCCCCCCTTCTCTTCCCCCCCCCCTTCTCTGTGCTCTCTGAAGGACGTACTGTTACTGTGCAGCCGTTTTACGTTCCTCTTCACTGCAAGTATGAATTTCAGACAGCGCTTTCCCTGGCCCCCGCCTTTGCGATGTGTTTGTGTGTGCGTGCGTGTGCGTGTGTGCGGTCAGTCGATCCAGCTCGAGGCTTTCCAGGCGAGTGCCCTCGAGCTTGAAGGTCGAAGACACTCTTCTTAGGCCGCCCAAGTGGGACAGCCCCTTTACATTGGCTACCCTCCAGTCCACAGGAACTGATCCAGAGTCAAAAGAACATTGGAAAATGATCACCAATGAATCCACGATTTCTAGGGCCACCTCGAGTACTCTGGGATGCAGACCGTCAGGCCTTGGGGATTTACCTGCCTTCAGTCCCAACAGTTTACCTAACACCATTCCCTGACTGATGTAGATTCCCTACAGTTCCTCCCTCCCGCTAGATCCTCGGTACTTACCGTGGATGCCTCGGACTCTGCGGTCGGTGGCGTTTTGGAACAGTCAGTTAACGGCCTCTCGCCTTATTTAGCCGTCACCTGTGCGCCGCGCTACAGCACTTTTGACCGGGAGTTGCTCACCTTACACCTCGCAGTGTGGCACTTCCAGTATTTCCTCGAGGACATCTCCACCATCAACCATTTAAGTATAATTTGCCAGTCTATCCTAGCCATTTCCCGTCATACCTTCAAAGTCTTCTTTCTTTTCTGAATAGTGTCTGAATTAACCGTGTCACTCTCCATCCTAATTCAGAATTCCACCATATTATAGTCACTGTTGTCCAAGGGGCTTTGCACAAAAAGATCACTAACTAATCCTTCCTCATTTCACAATACCCAATCTAGAATGGCTGGAAGCTTTGAAAAGGGTGGAAGAGAGGATCACCAGGATGTTGCCTGAATTAATGTAGCTATATGGAGACATTTTACAAACTTTGATTTTTCTTTGAAGCCTTGGAGGCTGAGGGTTCTGATGGAATTTTACATAATTACGAGAAGCATATATTGGGTTAATAGTCATACTCTGCCTCTACAGCTTAATGATTCATTATCAAATAGCTAGGTAAAGCAAAGATGCTCAATTTTGAATCAGAAGTTTATGTTGAACTATCTTATCTTAAAGGGATTACAGTTCACACTGCTGACAATTGGAAGGGCAAAATCAGCCAAAAATGTCTTGTCTGATGAAAGTCCAAAAACTCTCTTTAGAATGTTCCTGTATAGGTGGGACTAAATTGTCTGAGGACTAAATTGGACGATTTAATAATGTCAAAAATTGAAAATACAGCCAACTTGTTTTATAATAATCAAATACTGATGAACCAGATGGAATGTATGGAATCCAATGAAAAGTGCAATACATTAGTTTCTGATTGTGAAATAATTGGCTTATCTTGCACAATGCTTGATATGAAAACAACTATTTTTTAATTTAGTTCCTAGCATCTATTTATACTCTGGAACGTCGAAGGTTGAGGGGAGACTCAATAGAATATACAAAATTATGAGAGGCGTAGATAGGGTAGACAGTCAGAGTTGTTTTCCCAGGTGGAAATGTCCATCTAGAGAGGACATAGCAATAAAGTGAGAGGGTGGAAGTTTAATGGAGATGTTTGTACTTCCATTTGGAGAACAGAAGACATTTTGGTGAGGTGAAAAGAAAATGATTCCTGGTTCCTCAGTATGTGGTTATTAGAATATTCCTCATTAGCAACATTGAAGGGAAGCAGAATGTAAACCAAAGGTAGTAACAATGGACAAATAATTACATTGTTTGAAATGTTGAAAGGAATTGCAAGCTGTCAACAGTCAAGACACAACTGACTCTGATGTCAGTAACTTCTTCATACCTCCTGTCAGTCTTAAACACCAGAAAGGTTCCCTCAGCAATATAATGGAAAAGTGCAGCTGTACCCACATGTACCATATGCCTGTGTCCCACTCATTGTGAACACAGACTCCACTAAGGTGCGATTTGAACTGTGTATCTGAACGTTATGGGAGTTGGATGTCAGTGCAGATGTCAGGAATCCACTGCATCTGACAAAAGTCACAACATGCAGATTGCATAAAGTTTCTGATATTCAATCATATTGATTTTTAGTGGACTAGTTTATTATAAGGAGTAATTCAAATTCACTGTTAATCCTGTGAATCTTAATCTTCTGGATCAGCATATCATGGGGAACATTATCAAATGCCTTGCTAAAATCCATGCAGCAGTGTTTCCACACCTCAACATTTTTTTTTTCCTGAAATAGAATCCCAAATTTCCTGGAATTTGATGGTATTTCCTGAAATCTTCAAAAATGCTTTTCTTGCGCAGGCACATGTTAACAACACAAAGAAGAACAAGGCTAAACAGATCTATGTAACTATACCGTATCTGCCTGCTTCTGTTACTCACTTGTACAGTGTTACGCAAGGCATTATGCACTGTGAGCATATATGATGTCGCCTAGCCTGCATGGTTTGCATATTGTGTGTTCAGTGCCGTGTGTGCCTGTCACAAATAACTCAATACAACAATCAATCAATCAAATTATTTATTTGTCACATGCACCAATTAAGGTACAGAGAAATGTGAGTTACCACACAGCTTCTAATTAGCCTTAAACTAAACTTCTGGGTTGTGACAGCTCCCTCCCTCTCCCCCTTTCCCTCTACCTCTCCCCTTCCCCCCCTCCCTCCCTCCCCATCTCTTTCTCTTCTCCTCCGCCCTCCCTCCCCTTCTTCTCTCCCTCTCTCCCCCTCCCTCCCCTCCCCTCTCTTTCCCCATCCCCCCTCTCTATCCCTCCCACCTTCCCCTCTGTCACATTCCCCCCCTTCCTCCTCCCTCTCTCCCTCCCTCGTAGCGTTGGAGGGCCCGCGGCGGGGGGGGCGAGGGCCCGCGGGGGGGGGGGGAGAAGGGGGCCCGGCCGGATTGGCGGCTGGTGTTGGGTCACGGCCGCTGCCAGGACTGGGTTCAGAATCAGTTGTTTCCGCTCCCGCTCGGCGACAGGAGATCGGTTTCCCTGGACCGCCTGCAGTGAACCCACTCCCTGGACAGCAGGCTGACCGGCGGCAAGGCTCCAACGCCACGGATGGAGGCGATGGACCGGGCAGACAGACACCGCAGCCCCGGGCCCGGAGAAGCGGGTACTCCTTTCTTGTTCCAAATAATCCCGCGGGCCTGATTGCAACCTTCGTGGGTAGTTTGACACCCCTGATATAAAATAAGCGTGGACTCCCCCTCCCCCAACGCAATATTCCACGGCCCCACTCACCCAGACTAGGCACGAGGCGTCGAGGCGATGTATGATTGTGTGTAGTGAAAATAGTGGTGATCTGATCCTACCCGGGCCCACTGCACACGTGCGGGGAGACGGCGTCATTTTGTGACCTCACCGCGTCACCGGCCTCCCCCAACTGCGCAGGTGCAGGATGGTCGTAAATAATTATTTTTCCCCAAATCATCCCCGGAGCCGGATGCGGAAATTTCCCGAAATTATTTAATTTCCCTAAAATTACCCGAAGACAATCAGAATTTTCCGAATTTCAGGTAATATCCTTCAAGGTGGAAACACTGCAATGCAGAGAACATCCACCATCTTACCCTCATCCATCAACTTTGCATTCTTGGCATTGTGGACAATATTAATCTCTCAACCTCATTAAATCACATGTATCTGATTATTATCACCTTGTTCTTGATGCTGTTTTTCCTACATTTGCAACTAAACTAAATACCACAGAATAAAGATTTTTGTAAACAATTTTGTAAACAAAAATGTTATCAACAGTTTACTGATAGCTATGAATTATTGCTCATCAGTGTTTAATGTGTCTTAAACTCTTTGTTTTGTTTTCAATAGATTGGAGATCAAATCATCGAAATCAACGGAGAAAACACAAGAGAAATGACCCATGCCAGAGCAATAGAGCTGATCAAGTCTGGAGGGAGGAGAGTGCGGCTTCTGCTGAAAAGAGGAACTGGCCAAGTGCCAGAATATGGTGGGTTTCAGATTATAGAGTGTCATTATCACTGATTAAGGAAAAACAGTGGCTTAACGTTACTTTAGGCACTAGTATTGTGTGCTGGATTGGCAACTAGCTATCCATCAACTATGGAGTCATGCAGAACACACTGATTGCACTTTGGCTGATTGCACTTTGGCATAAAAACAGCCGCATGCTCTATTAATTTATGCTTAGATAGAACAATTGATAATGGACTTTCTGTGTCAGTCAAATTAGATTCTGCTGATAACCTGACTTTACTCTTCCACTAGCATAGATCCCCATGTTCCAAAACACTCTCACAATAAAAATTAAAAGGACAGACGTAATTATATGGTCTTAAATGACTTCAGGACACCCCAATGCATTTTACAGCTATTGAAATATTGAGGTTTTGCTACTGTAAGCAAATAAATATTAAAAATATCAATAGCCTGTTAAAGGTAGTTGATAGCTTGTTGCTAATTGTGTTTACTTAAGAGCACAATAAATTACAATTGTATGCCAAAAAATACACGTAGTTATTATATTTAAGCAATACACATTTCAGTTTCTCACTAACTGTTTTAACTTTCTGCATGCCTTCTATCTTGGAGTTCATTTTAACTTAATTCTGTCCATTTTTAAATGTTCTATACTGAACAACATTCTATATCTTTATGCTAACAGTAGTAATATCTCTGTCACTGCTACTGTCAATTCTAATGATTGGTCCTAGGCTGTTCCTCCCCTTCCTTTAGGAACGGCTCCTTCCAGTCTCTCCATGTGCATGAAAAGTGACAAGCATGGGTCCCCATATTTCTTCCTATTGGGCCACCCTAAAGACACGGTTTGTAAATCTGCATGTGTATTATCATTCTTAAAACCTTAGACTGATTGCATTTAACGTGTTTTATGGCTGAGCTAATTATGTTTTATTCTGTGAAACAATTTACTAAAACAAATAATCAACCTCAATATAATAGCTGAATTTATTCAAAAGGTATAACAAAAATTTGATAGTTTGTTAATTTACATAATGTATATATTTAACATCTTAGTTTTTTTTAATTATTCACTTTACCTAAAACACGTGGCTCTGAAATTTGCAAAATATTTAATTTGAGTGGAATAATCAATGTGAATATCCATGCAAAGGTGAAGTGGATAGATGGATTGCCTAGAAATGGGGACTGATTCATTTGGGTCGAAGAATGATAGATAGTATAACAAAAAAGGAATAATTTTAAAGAGAAGGGTAAAGCAGAAAACCCTCTGTGTATTTACGCACATCCTGGAAGGTGGTTGGGCAGGTTTCTGGCACGAGCTTCCTGGCTTTGTAAGTGGAGAGTATAAAAACAAGGTTGTACAACCTTTGTAAATTACTGGTTATGTCTCAGTTGGAATATTATCAGCAATTTTGAGAATCTGCTCTTGGAAGCATACCAGGGCTTGGAGAGATTAGAGGGAAATTCTTCTCCTACAGCAGAGACATTCAAGGTCATGCAGCTGCTAGCACTTAACCTTAAAAGGACACATAGATAAAACAAGCAACATTCTTCCTACTGGAGTGTGCTGCCTACTGCATTAATGGAAGTGAGGAGAGAAAATGTTTCCAGAGTTGCAGTGAGGGAGCTAGCTAGGCAGGCAGGTGGAGACCATTATGCAGTAAATATTTTCTCTGGTCCTTGAAGACCGTCTAAGTCGACAGACACTGTACCCAACAGGAATCTGCCAGAGCTCTCTGCAAGGACTAATGTTGCAATGTTAGCAAATTCCAATGCACATTTCTGTTGACTGAAGGAAAAGTAGACAAGTATGAAGCCGTCCTTAATGCAGCAGTGAGCAGCAAACTTAAAGGTGTCATAAATTAGCTGCAATAGCTTGGAGTGATCCGTGACATTGACTGTGAGAGCAGTCCATGTATATATGTGACCATGTCTTTTAGGTTACAGAGTGAGGACTGTCTTGCTGAAATATAGGTTGTGTAAATGTTGCTCCTCTGAGAAGTATAACCAGGAGCAAGTGTCCTCCCAAATAAGAATCTTGGGTGATAAACCTTCTCAGCCTCTACTAACAAATATCCCATGGCCGCCTGTTGCCGATGATGCATCTCCAGGCCACCCAACAGGAGAAGTATTAGCTGGAAACAAATACCTACAGGATCCTTAGAGAATCAGACATCTATCAGGTTTTGTTTTACGGTCATAATGAATCGCAGTAGAATTTGGCCATTCGGCCCAACAAGTCTGCTCTGCCATTCTATCATAGCTGATCTATCTCTCCCTCCTAACCCCATTCTCCCGTCTTCTCCCCATAACCTCTGACACCCATACTAATCAAGAAGTGATTACTCTGGTTGGTCTGACATCAATTGTACCTCATTTAAAAAACTTTTTTAGAATGAACCTCTGGACCCCCATCTGCAACTTGACAGCGATTACATTTCACTTCACTATCACAACGTCATTTTGTGAAGTACTGTGTTACTAATTCAATATTTTCAGAAATCCTGTGTGGTATTCTATTATTTTCCTGAAACTTTGTAATATTGTACTAATTTAGCATTATCATTTGAACCCAATGTTCTGCATGTTCATGTCATGTTCCAGCTCAACATAATCATGTGTTGAACAATGAATGTTTCGTCACTCACTTTCCTGTTGAATCTCCATCACATTGTGCTGTTAATACAACATTTTGCAAGTTCCTTTGTTATTTGGCTTCTTTAACTAGATAGTCCATTTCTTGCACTCAAGCAGCTCCTTCAGAAGCAGATCCTCAGCAGCCTCCTCTAAAAATCACGAACCTTCTGCTGCTCCCTGCACATAGATGTACGGATACAGAAGTTAAAGTACCACAGTCCACCAGCACATAACTAAAATAACAGTCATCAACACATCAACACACAGATTCTCCAACCACGATTTTATTTTGAAAACTTTATATATTTTAGGTAACCAATAATTGAATAAATGTGAGGTTATCCACTTTGGTGGCAAAAATAGGAAAACAGACTATTATCTAAATGGAGGCCGATTAGGAAAAGGGGACATGCAGCGTGACCTGGGTGTCATGGTACACCAGTCATTGAAAGTAGGAATGCAGGTGCAGCAGGCAGTGAAGAAAGCGAATGGTATGTTAGCTTTCATAGCAAAAGGATTTGAGTATAGGAGCAGGGAGGTTCTACTTCAGTTGTATAGGGTCTTGGTGAGACCACACCTGGAGTATTGCGTACAGTTCTGGTCTCCAAATCTGAGGAAGGACATTATTGCCATAGAGGGATGCAGAGAAGGTTCACCAGACTGATTCCTGGGATGTCAGGACTGTCTTATGAACAAAGACTGCATAGACTCGGTTTATACTCTCTAGAATTTAGGAGATTGAGAGGCGATCTTATAGAAACTTACAAAATTCTTAAGGGGTTGGACAGGCTAGATGCAGGAAGATTGTTCCCAATGTTGGGGAGATCCAGGACAAGGGGTCACAGCTTAAGGATAAGGGGGAAATCCTTTAGGACCGAGATGAGAAGGAGTTTTTTCACACAGAGAGTGGTGGGTCTCTGGAACTCTCTGCCACAGAGGGTAGTTGAGGCCAGTTCATTGGCTATATTTAAGAGGGAGTTAGATGTGGCCCTTGTGGCTAAGGGGATCAGAGGGTATGGAGAGAAGGCAGGTACGGGATACTGAGTTGGATGATCAGCCATGATCATATTGAATGGCGGAGCAGGCTCGAAGGGCCGAATGGCCTACTCCTGCACCTAATTTCTATGTTTCTATGAATAGTCATAGCATTAACACATGATTAATCTGGGGGAAGGGGAGAGGAGAAATCATCAGGAAATCATTGCACTATAATATCCCCAACCTCAACAACAAAGCTGGTTAGGTATAGGTAGCTGTATCAATATCAAAATGCAGCCAATCCTATTCCTTTCTTCTCCTCTCCTACTTCTGCTAAGGTAGCTGAAGTTGTTTTATCCACTGGCGCACTGATGCAACTTTATGTCCATTGCTACCGGTTCAATGTTATTCTCCTGCCAAATCTATTTCCAGAACATACTGTAATATGGATGCCAGCCTGGCTTGACAGATTCTTGAAAATGTGATTGTCACATCTGATCACTTTGAGCCAGATGATGTAGTCACGTGACATCATTCACATCATGTGTTCACCATTTGCAAATGGTATTGGATATATCTTTGCATCGCCAAACTCCAAACATAATTTTTAATTGTTTGAATAACATAATTATGAATGACGGAATGAAACTAAATAGAATTATTCATGACTGAAATTAAAACATTAATATAACTAATTTCCAACAAGAGTTAAATTAGAAGGCAATAAATGAATGGGACAAACTTGTATTTAGCAGCAAACCACCTGTGCTTTCCGCTGACATCCGAAGGAAGTTGGGTCTTCCCTTGCTCAGAGTCCTGTGCACTTCAATGTGCAGGTATGGAAGTTGGAGATGAGTTGACGATGAGGAAGACATTGCTGGCAGTCTTCAATTGAAACAATTCATACATTTTGGCCTAAGGATCAGGTCACACTGAGCTGGTTCCCAACATTCCTGCTCTACCATATGGTCCACTAAAATGAGTGAATCGTTTTCTGAGACTGTTGCTGGCAACTCGCTGGTAAGTGAGGAGCCTAACTGTAATTGTTTCCAACCAAATCTCATCATCTGAGCTAAGATCTCTGCTATTCAAAGCAAACGGCTCCATTGTAGTTTCTGAAGATAATGGAATTGGAAACAACAAAACAAAAATATGTGGTAATGAATTCCCTTGAATACTTTGTGCCACATTGTTCTAGAACAGACTCCTCCGTTGATTTCCTGGAAGTGAGTGGTTGCAAAGGGGCATTTTAATTTTTAATAACTTTAATGATGTTTGAATGTTAATGATTGCTAGCTTTGGCAGCTAGCAATCGTGTGAGACATAGTCTTGCCAAGACTGTTATGAATGGATCAACTCTTCCCAATTACCAGGAAAAGTGTTGGCGACTGGTTTGTTGACTTTTCATCTTCGTTTTTAATTAATTTCTAGTAATTTAAGGTAATGTTACTTACTTTAAACTATTTGAACTGTTTTAAATGTCTATTGACACCCAACATGTCAAAAGGCCATCAGAGTAACCCAGGGCAGAGATCGTTGGATCCAACATCAGAACCAGTTGCTCCATGTTGAGGGAAACCTGCAGCAGCAGGCATTGAGCTCGACTGGTATCACAAAGCCGCCCCGGGCAGAGCGCAATCCAGCCCTTCAAAACCATTGCCGCAACAGGCAGATTCTGAAGGCATCCGTGCTGTGACCTGAAAAGGCCGTGTTATAAAACATTAGAATGGAGTGGTTACTTTGGCAGCTCCGCGCTTATGCTGCACATTGACTGCTGGTCTCCTCCAGGAAAGATCAAAATAAATCAGTGGTTTCCTTGATAACCATTATCTGCTTTTAGGCGATGTCAGGATAACTCATATGCCTGTTGTCAAGCCCTTGCCTTTGATAATAGTATGTCAAGTTATTCAAATGGTCTATGTGGCATAGCAGTCCCTACTCATTGTTCTAGTGCTCAAACCACTTGCTGGTCTAGGCAAGTGAGAGTGGGGACGAAAACACAATTTTGGCAAATGGCAAAACAAGAGGCAAAGCAGAAATTGCAGCCTTAAAAGTTAAATGGGAAGCAAAGGGAAGCCTCAAACCAAAGATATTGCTGTGCCAAAGGTAGCTCTGGAGCCTTGCTTTCCTAAAGGCAAACCTATCCTTTCAATGGGTACTGGCAAAAGAAATCGGAGGGAATTACGTAAAACCCCTAACCCTAATGTCATGCTTTGTGTCAGGGGCAATACATTACGGTTCAGTTCCAGACCACGTGAGGGTGCATGACATTAGGAAACAGTAGGCAGAGCATGGACACATTCCTCTGCAGCACTGTTGTTCCCACACCCACTCTTACCTCAAAATTGCACGTCACAAAAGAACAATCTGCAAATCACAAACAGACACTAACCTGATACAACCATTCGACAGCTCTGAGGAATGTGACAGTGATGGAAACGATGCAATATGATCCTTGCTCTTTGGGAAACACCACCACCCTATTCCTCCCATGCAGACTTTAATATCACTCATTTGATATTTTAGATAGCATTTTGCATTGATAGTAAAACTAGCTTTGGTGAAATATTTTAAAACATTGTGAAAATATCATTATCAGATTTCAATTTGCTTCTGAATACTTGCCAAAGGTATAGTGAATAATTAATTTAGCAGCACATTTAGACATCAGTTAAATATGAGACTATGTTATCATCTTACGTTATTTATTTTCCACATCTCTCGTTGCTTTTTCTTCTGCCTTGTTATTTATGTTACACTATCAAATTGGTCATGAAATATTGTTTGGCATCCATCGTTATAACTATGCCTCACAAAATATTTCTCCTGTAATTTTTATAGGGGTGACCAAAAGTCAAATTTAAATTCATGCTTATGTCCCAATTGAAATTATTCGCCTATTGGCATTTTAATTATTCACTTAGAGATACACACATAGCACCTCACAGCTGTTTTTAATTGATTAATCAAAGAGATGTGGGCACCAGGGCTACATTCCATTTGTTGTTAATCCCAATTGCTATAGAACTAAGTGGCTTGTTAAGAACCTAAGTAAGGCTGACAGATTTCTTGAAGGACAACAGAGAACCGAATGGATCCATTATTACAACTTTCTTTTCATTAAAAATCCAGATTTGTTTAATGGTAGTTATTGAAATGTCTTCAGAATAATAGTCCAAACCTTTGAAATAATGGTGGAGTAACTGAACCACCACTCTATTAATTGACATGTAACCGCAGAATTTTAGAAAGAAAGGAGAGAAAAGAAGGAACAATAGATTGTCATCAGCAGTCAGGAAAATCCTGGAGTCTGGAACATCAGCAGATTCCTGGAGTCTGACATTAAGGAAGTGGCAATGGAGTATTTGGAAAATAATGATAGTATTGGCAGTATCAGCGTAGATTTATAAAAAGGAAACAATTTCTATACAGATCGTGATTTTTTGAGTTCTTAACCAGCAGAAAGGAAAACCAAGTTGATGTGGTATATTTGAACTTCCATGAGAGCAGCTCACAAGAACATAAAATTAGAATGTATATTAAAGGATAAATATACTGGTGTAGATTGATGGTTGATTAATGGGCGAAAATCAGAGAAAAAAAATTATGGGTTGGTTTAATTTTAGGAGATTTAGTGGGGCCCCACATGGATTGGTACTGGGCTTCAGCTGTTCATAATCTATCTCAATGGTTTGGACAAGGTATGCCAGCGGGTCTGGAGGAAAAAATATAAACAGATTACAGAAAATTGCAAAAGCAACAAGATTGTGATAGTGGGCTAACCAAACTTCCCCAAGGTTGACTAGGACTTACAGTGCTAAAGGCTTAGGAGTGCCACAATTTGTTAGAGGTATCCAAGGGGGTTTCCTGAAACAGTATGTGAATAGTTGAATTCAAGGAGGGACCATACTGAATATTTTACTGGGAAATGGGCCTGGCCTGGTGAGTTTCAGAGGAAGAGCATTTGGGGAACAGTGAACTTAACTACGTAGGTTTTAACCTTTGACACACATGCTAGAGTAACTCATAGAGTGATACAGTGTGGAAACAGGCCCTTCGGCCCAACTTGGCCACACATGCCAACATGTCCCAGCTACGCTAGTCCCGCCTGCCTGTGATTGGTTCATATCCCTCCAAACCTGTCCTATCCATGTACATGTCTAACTGTTTCTTAAATGTTGGGATAGTCCCAGCCTCAACTACCTCCTCTGGCAGCTTGTTCCATACACCTACCACCCTTTGTGTGAAAAAGTTACCTTTCAGATTCCTATTATTTTTTTTCTCCTTCGCCTTAAACCTATATCCTCTGGTCATTCATTCACCTACTCACGGCAAAAGACTCTGTGCATCTACCAGATCTATTCCTCTCATGATTTTATAAGATCACCCCTCCCTGTGCTCCAGAGAATAGTGTCCCAGCCTACTCAACCTCGATCTAGATCCTGCTGCAATTTTTCACAACCATCTTCATTATCTGCAAAACCACCCACTTTTGTATCATCAGCAAACGTGCTAATCTTGCCCTGTATGTTCTCATCAATAGACAATAGGTGCAGGAGTAGGTCATTCGGCCCTTCGAGCCAGCACCGCCATTCAATGTGATCATGGCTGACCATCCACAATGAGTAGCCCGTTCCTGCCTTCTCCCCATTTCCCCTGACTCCGCTATCTTCAAGAGCGCTATCTAGCTCTCTCTTGAAAGTATCCAGAGAACCGGCTTCCACCGCCCTCTGAGGCAGAGAATTCCACAGACTCACAACTCTCTGTGTGAAAAAGTGTTTCATCATCTCCGATTAAAATGGCTTACCCCTTATTCTTAAACTGTGGCCTCTGGTTCTGGATTCCCCCAACATTGGGAACATGTTTCCTGCCTCTAGCGTGTCCAAACCATTAATAATTTCATATGTTTCAATAAGATCCCCTCTCATCCTTCTAACTTCCAGAGTATACAAGCCCAGCCGCTCCATTCTCTCAGTCCCGCCATCCCTGGAATTAAACTTGTGAACCTACCCTGCACTCCCTCAATAACAAGAATGTCCTTGCTCAAATTTGGAGACCAAAACTGCACACAATACTCCAGGTGTGGTCTCACTAAGGCCCTGTACAACTGCAGCAGGACCTCTTTGCTCCTATACACAACTACTCTTGTTATGAAGGCCAACATGCCATTCGCTTTCTTCACTGCCTGCTGTACCTGCATGCTTACTTTCATTGACTGATGAACAAGGACCCCCAGATCCCGTTGTACATCCCCTTTTCCCAACTTGACACCATTTAGATAATAATCTTCCTTCCTGTTTTTGCTACAAAAGAGGATAACCTCCCATTTACCCACATTAAACTGCATCTGCCATGCATCTTCCCACTCACCCAACCTGTCCAAGTCACCCTGCATTCTCATACCATCCTCCTGTTTATCATCTATATCAAATCATTGATGTAGATGACAAACAGTAACAGGCCCAGAGAATTCAGATTCTCAAGTTACCCATTGTAGCTCCCAATGATTCTGTCTGAGTTCAGAAAAGTTTAATGCCCCAAACAAGGTCACTAAAAAGGAAATTGATCTGTGCAAGGGGGGGGGGGGGGGGGGAAGGCACAATATTCTGGTCGTACCACAACTTCTGCCTGAGAAAAAGTGAACATTTGAATGATGTTTATAAAACAGAATTTTATATTAGTCAGCAGTATGCAAGCAGGCACAAATTATACTCTGTCCTATGGACACAGGAAGGAAAATAATTTCAGGTGCTCATACAATCTGGATGTATCCATAACGAACCAGCATTTTTAGTACACTTGGAAGAAACATACTGATGGCAAACAATTAAAAAGTAGATGGAATTATTTTGTTTTTAAATAGATCCTTCCTTAATATATTACCAAATTGATGCAACAGCAACTGTAGAAATACCATCAAATCCTTTTGATGCATGACTGCACATGTTGATGCCATTGTTGTCACTTAAGGACTGCAATTAAAAGTGTGCTTGAAAAACAAATTATAAGCCTACTTAAGAATAGATTGCTGCTCTGATAAAGGTTAAGAACCATGTTTAATTCACAATGGTTCTTTGTTTCTCATTTTTTAATTCTGTTGAGTGGAACAGACCGATCCTCTGTGCTTATTCACTCTGAGACACTTGCTTCCCCTATTTCCCAGTAACTCCATTATTTTGCATTCATGTTATGATGTTAAGGGTGTTATTTGATTATGTGGAAAAAGATGACAAGTGCAACAACAAAGCCTAAAGGAACTAAAAAACGATGATCAACTGCATTTAAATTTTAACTTTGCCTTGTGTCCAAATATTATGTAAATATTGATGGTTTAATACTGCTATTGCAGATTTCTTTATTATTTTCGAAATTCTTTGACATATATCTAAGCTAATGCTGCTTTAAGACGTTAATTAACTGATGTTACCAGCACAGAAACCATAAAACATCCTCTTCAAAAAAATAAAGCATAGCACTGACCTAATTTGATCTAACTCACCACCAGTAGAACAGTCAAAATGTTAACCCTTAATGTACTGTATAGTTCGCAGGATCTGCACCCAACTTCCTTTTAAGTGCTCAAGTGTAATCTGATCTCAAAATTCTCTTCACGTTACACACCTAATGAAAAATCAGCTGTGTGCCTAATAAATTGAAAGAACAAGAAGTTTTAGGTTTCCATAGCAAATATCTGCCAGGAATATCTTCTTTCTGTCAGTAATTTTGTCAAAAGTGCAGCACTCGTCTCTGATTAGCATGCAGGTATAATATTTCAGAAGGTAGCATGATGTCAGAGTGGAATCAGCTGTGAAGAAATTCCCAGCTTATGCATTAGAAGGTAATGCAATTTTGAACAAAATAGCCCTTTAATTTTTATGCATCCAGAGGTGAACATACATGAATATCGTCATTTTATTGGAGACACAAGGAACTGCAGCTGCTGGTTACAAAAAAAAGTAAAAGTACTGGAGTAACTCAGCACGTCAGGCAGCATCTCGAAACATCACCTATTCATGTTCTTCAAAGATGCTGCGCCTGACAGCCACGTTACTCCAGCAATTTGTGTCCTTATTTTATTGGGGGGGTTTTGTTTAACCATTATTTAGACATCTTGGTTGACATTTAGACCTTCCCAAGCTGATGGTGCATGCTGGCCCATTTTTTTCTTCTTGATTTATTGTTGGCAAGAAACTAGAACCAATGAAATCTACTTTTTACAGGTTCCTCCCACCTCCAAAATGGATAGTGGGAGCCAAGAAAATAAAAAGATGGTGAGGAAAATATTTTATTGAAGCAAGTCATGTTTGGAATACTGTACCCTGTCATTTTTATATATAAAATTCCTATTTTGTTTGCATTAACTAAAAATGTAGTTCTTGTCCTTAAATATAATGTTGCAACATCACTTCTTAATATCATTATAAGAATCATCTCAGAACTCAAGACTATTCTGCAATTAATGTCAAAAGAATTAGTTGTTAATAGTCCATAATATGATTGCTTTAACTTTTATTTGATTGTCCTGTTTGTATATACAGTATTTATCTTGAATTATGGAATTTTTAGTGTAAATTAAGACAATTTAAAATTGAGTGTTACAAATGAGGGATTACAAATTCATTGTATATTGCAGGATAATTAGAACTTAATTAGTGATATTTAACTTGACATTTGACCATTTTTTCTCCATAGCAAGATTACATTTTGAATACAAGCCCAAATTGATCCTTTTTAAATTATCATTTCAGCAGACAACTACAGCTCCTGGAATGCCTCCACTGCAGGTTCCCCTAGCCTGTCGGAAATAAACCTGATCCCCGATGATCTGATAGCACCATCATCATCATTGCATCCTGCTCCAACCTGTGATTCCATTCACCAGCTACCCCCAGAGATATTGTGGGACACCAAGAAGGAATGTGGCATTGTGAGAAGGAAGCACTTTGTAGATCACAATGAGCGAAGAAATAGATCAGAGAGCCCTCAAAAAGTAGATAAGTTGAAGCAACAACAAACTTCTAAAAAGAGCCTTACAAGGTTCCCAAAGGAAAACAGTAAAAAGAAAGATGGTGGCAGGACCACATCTGAGAACAGGGCTACTGAAACAAAATGTTTTTCAGAGACAAAACTGGGGGAGGACAAGGAAAGCAATGAGACATATAAACATGGTAGATCCATGTCGCCAGCCTCCAGGAGGGAAAGGTCTCCTGGCTACAAAGAGGATCACAAAGTTGCCAACACTACTGAGAAAAGATTGCTGGTAACACATAAAAACAAGATGAAAGAAGCAGATTTTGGCTTACAGACAAACACTGGAGAAGTTGTTAATTTCCACGAAAATGCCTTAGAAGAGGTCAACAAAGACCTTGATGGAGAACCTCAAAAGATCTCCAGTGAGGAACATCCACGATCAAATCTTGCTATTCAAGGTAATAACACTGTATCTCGGAAATCAACTGTCTCACCTGGGCCATGGAAAATCCCTGGTTCCAATCGATATCCTAGTACGCTAAAGTCTGGTGCTGCCACCACAGGCAGATAAAAACTGTTATTACGTTATTCTCCCCACTGTAGAATAGATGCAAGATGTTATCTCACCACTTCCTCTAATCAGATTATTTATCTTGTATTTTTAAACTTAATTTGAACAGTAACCCAGCCTTATAAACTGGAAGCATTTGCATTAACAATAGGAATAATGTTCAGTGGGGCAATGAAGTGTATGGGCATGAAAGATTTTTTTTAAATAAAAAGTAACCAGCAGTATTTTGAGGCTTCAATAAACAGAAGTTTTCATGCTGCCAAATTGCTATTAGGACCATTGGCAATTGAACCACTGGTAAATGTGTGAATTATGTGGATCAGTGCAGTGTGATTATGCTGGTACTTAGCCTCACAGAGCAAGAACAATATTGGTGCTTTAGTTTAAAAAAAATGTATGAAGGATTTGCTTCATCTGTGTGCTGTAGTCACATGTATGGTATCAGTAATCTTTGTATAGTGGGGACATCAGGTGACATAAGAGTCTGGCCTTAAGTAAAACTGCACTGAGGAAAGAGGCACTGAAGAAAAATGGAAGTCTACATGAAGCTAAATTTTTGTAAATATTCAATTTTCAAAACAATTGCCTAGCCCAGAGGTTAAAGCTGTTCTAAATATTGCCAGGGCCTTATCGCTAAGAGTAACACAAGCTAACATATTTAATTTAAATTGCATCATAACTCAAAGCAGTCGACCCTTGCATTCATATCAGTAAACCAAGCACAAAATTAGTATAACAGTAAAACAATTATGGAATTATTTTTCACCCAAGGCGAGCTTGAGCAAGGTTCTGCTTCTTTATCCTCTGGTCTAGCCACAATATGATTTCTGCCATTAAAAGGTACAGTATTATCAGGTTTTGGACAATGCTTCCGTATTGTAGTGCACGTACCTGTATTACTCTGATTTTAGATACATGAAAAACTGGGATTACGACTGCATAAGCAAACTTTATTTTGCACAACTCACAGCCGTTACTTGTGCAGTAATTGCTGTATGCTCTCTGTAATCAAAATGGTCTGTGATCATGGCACGTCACTTATCCTTTGAATCAATATTGCTGTGTAGTGTTAGCTGTGAATTTACCTTGTACAGTATCTATAAATATGATTCCATGTATTATTAGTCACAAAGACTGTAAGTGAGCAACTATTTTTATGAAATGCACCACAATGGATAAATTAACTTTTACAGAAATCTTGTTTATGATATTCTATCTGAAACACTGTCAAATAAAATGCATACTCTAAAATGAGTGATTTCTTTGGGACTACAACACCTATCAGCTCTGAAAATATCATGTTCATAATATTAAGCCTGGTTTTACCCCCATGTTATCTGAGCTATGTTTAGTTTTCCATGTTCTCATCATCTTGTATTCTTCCAGCCTCTTTTGTTCAAGATTCAGATTTGTTAGAACATAGGCAGTTGACAGTCTTTAAGAGGAGCCATTTATAAAGCCATTAGAAAAACGGCTCCACTGCTTTCATAGAAGCAAAGATTTTATGAAGACAGAATCAGAGCATATGTAGCCAAATGTTTCTTGAAAAAATTACTGAAACTTTACGTTAAAGGAGACAACATTTTTCAAAACTGTCACAGCAGAATTTCGAATTTTATTCCCCAAATTGATAAAGTCAGGTTATAATCACCAAAGCAGTGCTTTGCTTATTTTCCCATTTAACACAATTATTCTGGTGAGGCAAGGATAATATCACAAATAATCATTGTCGACTATCACACAAGCCAAGAAATTAGTTCTCTGCCCTTGATTTATATTTTTTTGTCAGTGTTATTGGAATAGTGAGAATATACAAAATGGATAAAGTACAATTACTGTCAGCAATGTCACCAACATTTGTCTCCAAAATGTACAGAATTCAAAGGAGCAAATTACCTATTAAATACAATAAAGGTAAGATGTTAAGATACCCACATAATATATCAAAATTAGATGAGTACGTCGGGAATCAACATAATCTCGTGTATAAATCATTTAGCACATATGTTGGAGAATGCAAAGTTGCTTTTGGAAATAGGCTGTGTGGTTACAAAATAATTTTATTTTAAGATAGTTTGGAGAGCTGTTAATACCTAAACATTTGAAGGTGGAATAATGTATTTCTTCCTGTGTCTCCCCCTTCTCCTCCCCCCCCCCCCCCCCCACCCCCACCCAACCCAATATACCAGGACCTTGCATGTTGTGTTGATCCCTATTGTGCTGGTTGATTTCTCTCTTCAGTAATGTGTTGAAAATAAGCAAATACAGGTAGTTCTGCTATAATCAATAGCTGCATTCCTGAGGAATGTTATTGAAAATTACATAATAAAAACAATTAAGTTAATGAAAAAGGAGATTAGAAGTTAGAGAGCTTGACTCACAATAACAAAGATACTTGGCCTCCACAGGATTTTCATGGCCTTTCAAAAAAAAAACTATAGGCTTACTAAAGACCATGTGTTACTAGATTTTAGAGAGTAATATTGTAGTTGTTGATTTCAAGGCCCCCTTCGCCCCCCCCCCCCCGACAGCTTTTTTCTCCTGGCCAATTTCCAAAATAAGTAGTTCACTAGTTCCCAATCAAAATAGTGTTAAAACCAATTAGGCTCATAGAATAAAAATAGTTCATGTTCAAGTTCACATTTATTGTTACTTTACCAACTAAGGTACAGTGAAATTTGTGTTACCATACAGCCATACTAAGTGAAAAGCAACAATACACACAGCCACATAAAATAAAATTGAACATTGACATCAACCACAGTGGAATCCACATTCCTCACTGATGGAAGGCATTAAAGTTCAGTCATCTTCCTCCTTTGTTCACCCATGGTCGGGGATGTTGAACCCTCCACAGTCGCCAGCTGCCGACGGTCCGATGTTCAAGCCCTCTCGTCGGGATGATTGAAACTCCGGCACGGGATGGATCGGAACATTCCGTGGCATGGAACTCCCGAGTCGGCTTCTTCTTACCGGAGCTTCACAGTGTTAAAGTCTACAGGCCCCGCTGGCGACCCTCGGCAAAGGATCCCGATGTTAAAGTCCGCTCTGGGCCGGCCTACAGGAAAGGCCGCACCACTCCACGTTGTAGGCCGCGGGGGGGGGGGGAAGATGCGACACAGAGAAAAATCTAATCTCCATCAAGGTAAGTGACTGAAAAAGGGTTTCCCCCGATTTCCCCCACATTAAACAAACCAAGAAATGTTAAATCATACTTTTAAAACATACTTTAAATAATAAAAACAGAGAGGGGACTGACAGACGTTAGCGAGGCAGCCACTGCGGTGGCACCACCTGATATGATAGTGTTCATCAATTACATTATATCCGATTTGCATTGTGGAAACAATCATTATAGTAGAAGTGCCTGTACATGTGAAATAACCAGTATTTCATGATCAAGGATGTTCGGTCTATAAGTTTTAGTTACTAACTTGGATAGCCAACTTCACTGTACTATGCGTTGAACTCCATGAGCTCTGCTTTTGCCTATTTTCATCATTCTTATCTTTAAACATAACCACATGCATCATTAATTAATATTTCACAGTTTCATTAAAAAAACATTGTTCTGACTATGTTAATACATTTTTCATGATATGTGCCCCAATGAGCTATTATCACCATTTCTCATTGCCGCCCAGATTGATGATGGTGCATTGATTCTTGAACTGCTGCAGTCCTTCTGGGGAAGGCACTCCCACATTTTTCTGATGAAGGGTCCTGACCTGAAACGTTACCTATTCCTTTTCTCCAGCGATGCTTTCTGATCCGCTGATTTACTCCAGCATTTTGTGTCTATTTTCCCACATTGTTAGACCCATTGTTAAAGGACTGGTACTACACTTCCAATGTCGTGTGTCTCCAAGGGTAAGCTGCAAGTGGTGGTGGTCCCATGCACCTGCTGCTCATCCTTGGTAATATAGTCACAAGTTTGGGATCTGGTGTTGGAGCAATGGAGTAAATAATTATACATTTTGTCGATGCTATACAATGCATCCAGTGGTATAGAAAATTACTATTTAAGGTAGTTAACAACCAATCAAGCAGGCTGCTTTGTTGTAGATAATGTTGGGAACTGGTGCTGCACTCAATCTGGCATGTGGAGGGTGTTCTATCAAACCCCTGGCCTGTGCCTTATAATGCTGAAAATGCTTTGAGGTATCAACAAGTGAATTATTTAAGTTGGAGTAGGAGAAGGCCATGCAGTTCCATCATCCAACAGTAGCATGGCTTATTTGCTCTCTCTATCTTAATTTAGTCTTATCTTATCCCTTGATTCCTTCAGTATCCAGAAATGTATTGATTGTATTAACAAATGGGATCAACAATAAAGCCTCCAGTTCATTTAGCAGCAGATAATCCCAAAGATCCACTACCCTGAGGGAAGGAATATTTCCACATTTCAGTCCTAAATGACCAGCTCCTGCTATATCCCTCCCCGTCACCATCAAGCCTTAAAAAATCTTATGGTTCCACAGGGTTATTTCTCATTCTTCTAAATTCTAGAAAATAGAGTCCTAACCTTATACAATCTCTTCTATAATAGAGAAATGATAGACCCACTCTTCAACTGGTGCTGCACTCCATCTACAGCAAGTATATTCCTTCAGAAAAGCAACCAAAACTGTGCACAATATTTCAGGTATTTCTCACTAGAACTACTGTATGTAATTACATTACGACATCTCTCATGGTCAGGAGACAAGAAACTGCACATGCTGCAATCATGAGCAAAACACAAAGTGTTGGAGGGATTCAGTGGGTCGGGCAGCATCAGTGGAGGGAATGAACAGGTGAAATTGTAGGTTGGGACCCTTATTCTGAATAGATAGGTGACATTTCAGGTCTTCAGTCTGACCAAGGGCCCTGACCTAAAATGTTACCTCTCCATTTCCTCCACAGATGCTTCCTAACCCACAGAGTTCCTCCAGCACTTTGTTTTAGTCTTGTAGTCAAGTCCTTGTCCAATAAAGCCCAACGCACCAGCTATTGCACTTGCAAGCTCGCCATGAATTATGCACAAAGGCACTCGTCTTTTTTGAATATCAACAATTCCCAGTCTCTCTACTTCACTCGTGCTATTCTATAAAAGCAGATAATATCGCATATTTCTACATCAAGATCCATCTGCTAGTCATGGAGCTAAACAGCAAACATTCCTGATGCATGCACATCCAAATATCTTCAAAAAGTTGTAATTGTTATAATCTGCCATGTTAGTTCCCCAGTCACTTGGCTTGTTCATATCTTCTCTTATCATCATTCACATTTCCACATTGATTTATATCACTAGCAAACTCAAATATTTAATTTGGTCCCGTCAGCAAAATTATTGAAATTGAATTTGAACAGTTGGCCTCCAGGCATCCATCCCTATGGTACCTCAACAGACATTGCCTACTAACCCGAGAAAGGCATGTTAATTCTAATTCCTTATTCTAAATCTGTAACCTCTCCCAGTCCATGCTAGCATATTACCCCAAATCCAAGCACTCTAACATGAACCATTCTTCAGTGAAGATTCCAAGATTCATCTTTGAAGAATTCCAATTAATTTTTGCAAAAATAATTTATCTTTCACCACCATCTGGAAGTTGCCCTCCAAGCCACACTGCTGATTTGGCAATATATCAATTCATTCACCATTGCTGGGTCACAATCCTGGAATAGTCTTTCCAAAAGCGTCGTAGGTAGACCTACACCTTAAGGACTGTGATGATTTGAGAAAGTAGCTCACTACCACCTCAGACAAATAAATCAAATAAATCAACCTACAAAGCACACATGTGCTCAGTAAAACAGCACATCCAGGTCCAACACATCTATGCCATCCAAAGTGCCCATCTGGTTCATTTGCCTGTATTTAGCCCATATTCCTCTAAATTTTTCCAATCCATGTACAAATATCTTTTAAATATTTTGCAGATGTTTTACATAACAAACGATGACTATGTGCATTCAACTTATCTATGTTCTTCATGATCTTGTAAAACCTCTACAGGGTTTTCACTCCATCTTCTATACCTCAAAGAGTAAAGTCTTCACCTTCCAACCTCCCCTTTTAACACAAGCTTTCAAATCATCTGCAAACTTATTAACTATGCCTTGTACATTCTCATTCAAGTTGTTTAAAAATGACAATTGCGCCGATCACCGACACACTAGTCACAGGCCAACAGTCCTCTGCAATTTCGTCTCTAGCTTCCCACAAGGTCCAAGGATGTTCCAAGACATCTCATTTGCATCAATTAATTAGCTTCCATGATTTTCACCACAGTAGAAGTAGATGAGATGTTAAAAATCTCACTCATCTCCAGGTTGATTGTTAAGGGTGTGATTGTTAAGGAG
The DNA here is from genome assembly GCA_963514005.1 of Raja brachyura. Next base: position 19,565,859 of record OY740799.1, on the reverse strand, counting down.
ACTAATTCTCGCCAACGACCCTTTCACTCTTTATATAGCTACGCAATCTCTTGGGATTTACCTTTACTTTGCCCATCAGATCCATCTCAAACTCCCCTTATTCCCTTAAGTGTACTCCGACAATTCAGACTCAAACGAATTTGCTTAATCCAAATTGCCTAAAACTGATGTATGCCTCTTCCCTTTTCCTGACCAGAATCTCAACCCTTTGATCAACCAGGGTTACCTCAATTTGCCCAACTTGCCCTTTACCTAACAGGAACATGCTGTCCCTGAACTCGCCACATCACACTTTTAAAAGCCTCCCACTTGCCCGGCATCCCTGCATCTGCAAACAGTCTCACCCAATTTAGGTTTGCAAATTCCCACCTAATACCTTCAAACATGTCACCATTCCCATCTTTCTTCATAATTATTTAAAAACCAATAGGTTCAGTCATTGGTCCCAACGTATTTAACCCACTGACACTACAATCACTTGCCCTCCCCTGCTTCCCAGAGGTTGTCCAGTGTTTATTAAACAAAATCTTCTTGGACACATTCACCAAATTCTGCCATATCCAAGCCATTTAATTTCTGGGTGACTCAGTCAATACGAGGGAAGTTAAAATCTACCCCGTTACTCTTATAGCTTTCTGCAATCTCCCTTCACCCTACTCCTCTAATTCCCACTGGTTGGTTAGGGGCAGGGAGGGTTATAACAATGTTCCATCAAAGTAATCATACCCTTCTTGGTTTAATTTCTATCCACACAGTTTTACTGGGCAATCCCTCAGGAATAACAACACACACTGTTGTTACATCCTCCCTTATCAAAAACACAACCGTTTCCTCTCCCTTGCAGCATCTAGTAATAAGTAATAAGACACAGTAGACTTAGGCCTTTCACCCCATCAAGTCTGCTCCACCATCCGATCATGGCTTATCGATTTTTCCTCTCAAGCCTATTTTCCTGCCTTAACCATATAACCATATAACAATTACAGCAAGGAAACAGGCCTTCTCGGCCCTTCCAGTCCGTGCCGACCATTGATTTTCCCCTAGTCCCATCTACCTGCACTCAGACCATACCCCTCCATTCCCTTCCCGTCCATATACCTATCCACTTTACTTTTAAATGTTAAAATCGATCCTGCCTCCACCACTTCTGCTGAAAGATCATTCCACACAGCCACCACTCTCTGAGTAAAGAAGTTCCCCCTCATGTTACCCCTAAACCTCTGTCCCTTAATTCTCATGTCATGCCCTCTTGTTTGAATCTTCCCTACCCTCAATGGGAAAAGCATATCCACGTCAACTCTGTCTATCCCTTTCATCATTTTAAAGACCTCAATCAAGTCCCCCCCCTTAACCTTCTGCGCTCCAAAGAATAAAGACCTAACTTGTTCAACCTTTCTCTGTAACTTAGTTGCTGGAACCCAGGCAACATTCTAGTAAACATAGAAACATAGAAATTAGGTGCAGGAGTAGGCCATTCGGCCCTTCGAGCCTGCACCGCCATTCAATATGATCATGGCTGATCATCCAACTCAGTATCCCGTACCTGCCTTCTCTCCATACCCTCTGATCCCCTTAGCCACAAGGGCCACATCTAACTCCCTCTTAAATATAGCAAATGAACTGGCCTCAACTACCCTCTGTGGCAGAGTTCCAAAGACCCACCACTCTCTGTGTGAAAAAATTCCTTCTCATCTGGTCCTAAAGGATTTCCCCCTTATCCTTATGCTGTGACCCCTTGTCCTGGACGTCCCCAACATCGGGAACAATCTTCCTGCATCTAGCCTGTCCAATCCCTTAGTAAATCTCCTCTGTACTCTCTCTATTGTGTTGACATCCTTCCTATAATTAGGCGACCAAAATTGTACACCATACTCCAGAATTGGTCTCACCAATGCCTTGTACAATTTTAACATTACTTCCCTACTCCTACATTCAATGCTCTGATGTATAAAGGCCAGCCCACCAAAAGCTTTCTTTACCACCCTATCTACATGCGATTCCACCTTCAGGGAACTATGCAGAGTTATTCCTAGATCCCTCTGTTCCACAGCATTCCTCAATTCCCTACCATTTACCATGTACGTCCTATTTTGATTTGTCCTGCCAAGATGTAGCACCTCACACTTATCAGCATTAAACTCCATCTGCCATCTTTCAGCCCACTCTTCCAAATGGCCCAAATCTCTCCGTAGACTTTGAAAATCTACTTCATTATCCACAGCACCACCTATCTTAGTATCATCTGCATACTTACTTATCCAATTTTCCACCCCATCATCTAGATCATTGATGTACATGACAAACAACAGTGGACCCAACACAGATCCCTGAGGCACTACACTGGTCACCGGCTTCCAACCTGACAAACAGCCATCCACCATTACTCTCTGGCATCTCCCATTCAGTCACTGTTGAATCCATCTTGCTACTCCGCCATTAACTCCCAAAGATTGAACCTTCTCAACCAACCTTCCATGGGGAACCTTGTCAAAGGCCTTACTGAAATCCATATAGACAACATCCACTGCTTTACCCTCATCAATTTCCCTAGTAACCTCCTCAAAAAATTCAAGGAGGTTTGTCAAACATGACCTTCCAGGTACAAATCCATGTTGACTGTTCTTGATCAGACCCTTATCCACATAACCCTCACTAATCAAGAACCTATCAACCTCCACTTCAAAAATACCCAATGACGTCCTCCACAGCTGTTTGCAGTGATGAATTCCACAGATTCATCAGCCTCTGACTAAAGAATTCCTTCCTCATCTCCATCTAAAAATACGTCCTTTTATTCTGAGGCTGTGGCCTCTGGCCCTAGACTCTCCCACCACTGGAAACGGTAGGTTTCAATGAGATCCCTCCTCATCCTAAACCCCAGAGTTATCAACGCTCCTCATACATTCGCCCAATCATCCCCGGGATCATTCTCGTAAACCTACACTGGGCCCTCTCCAACTCCCGCACATCCTTCCACAGAAATGGGGCCCAAAGCTGTTCACAATATTCCAAATGTAATCTGACCAGGAACTTATAAAGCCTCTGCATTGCATCCTTATTTTATATTCTAGTCCTCTTGAAATGAAAACATTGCATTTGCCTTCTCTACCACCAACAACCTGCAAATTAATCTTATAGAAATCCTGCACCAGCACTCCCAAGTTCCTTTGCATTTCTGATTGCCGAGTCCTCAACCCCATTCTTCTTCTTCTTGCATATGGCGTGCACAGCCTAAAGTTGTCAGACAACTTGTTCTATTTGATCTTATTTGATTGGACACGCCAGGTTGATTCCATTCATCGAAATATGGCGGACCACGTGTAGGTTGCAATCCCAATTCAGAAAACAGTTTACACCTTTATTCCTTACACCAGAGTACATGACCGTACATATTGCTACACTGTATTTCATTTGCCACTTATTTGCCCACTCTCCCAAACTGGCCAAGTCCTTCTGCAGACTCCCTGCTGTTCTCAACACTACATGCCCCTCCACCTATCTTTATATCATCCACAATCTAGGTCACAAAGACATCAATTCCATTATCCAGATCATCAAAGTAGCGGACTCAACACCGCCCCTTGCAGAATACCACGTCACTAGCAGCCAACCAGAAAAGGCCCCCTTTATTCCCACTTTGCCTTCTGCCAGCAGCTAATCGTCCATCCATGCCAGTACCGTGACTCTAATAACTTGGGTTCCTATCTTGTTTAGCATCATGACGTGCGGCACCTTATCGAAGGCCTTCTGAAAATCGAAGTAATCTTCTTTGTCTATCTCTACACTGAGCTGCCAATATTGCTCTTCTCTCAACTATGTTTCTGTAATGCTAGAATTTCCCAAACCCACCCTCCCCAGCCAATCCATGCCCCAGGTTCATCTCCTCTACCTGTTAAGCCTCCAGAATTGAAATAAACGTAGTTTTAAACAACTGGTCTGTAATCTCTTCATCCAATTTCTTAGCTGTCTTTTCTACCAAACTTGCTCATTTTGACAACAGTATGTGCCTCCAAATTTTCATCTGCCTCATTTCTGCTCAGGGCCCACCACGCCTGCCAATCAGGATATTGATCCCCCTCCAGTTCAAATGCAACCAGTCCCTCTTGTATAGGTCAACTCTGCCCCAGAAGAGATACCAATGATCCAAGAACTCTGTTCCTATTCCCTGCACCATTCCTCATGAGGATCTGGCCTATCCTATTACATCTGCCCTCGCTAACACAGGAGTTAATCCAGAAATCACTTCCCTTGAGGACTTGCTTTTTAACTTTAACTCCCTTGAATCATTCTACAGGATCTCATCCACTCTTCTATCTATATATTTGGTGCCAATGTGCACCACACCCTCTAGCTGCATCTGCTCAAAAACATCCTTGACCCAAACATTTCAGGAAGCAGCCACAGGATGTCTTCACCTCAAACTATTGAGTCTCCTGCCACTTTCACTCTGTAAATCCATCCTTCCCTTCTAAGCCTCAGAGTCGGCCACAGTACCACAGACCAAGCCGTTGCCCTTGCCTACATCGCTTGTAGGAATATCAATGTCCATGCCATTCCTTCAAGTTTCTTTGTTAAGGTTCCCACATTTTTCCATCATCATGAACACCAGTCTCTCTCCATCTCTCTAATACATATTAAAACTATTTAATTACATGAAGATAGTTACCATATTGATATGGTATGGTTTCATACCATATCAATATTGATACCATATTGATATTGAGATGGTTTCGCTCCACAGATGCTGCTGCACCCACTGAGTTTTTATTATACATTCAATTTATTGGTCACATGAAAAAGAGCTTTCACTACAAGTTCAGCTGTGCAGTCCCCACTTTCCTCTCCTGCACCAACCACCTGCAATCCAGTGTACTCAACATCAACACTATCTAGGAGAAAGCTGCCTATTGACAGGCATTCAGTGCTGACATAATGGAGTAGTCGTAGAGTCATACAGCACAGAAACAGGCTCTTTGCCCAACTAACTCTTTGCCAAGCTAACCAAGATGCCCCATTTAATTAGTCCCATTTGTCTGTGTTTGGCCCAAATCCCTCTAAACCATCCCTAATTGGGTACATGTCCAAGTGTCTTTTAAATCTTGTTAATGTATTTGTTTCACCTACATCCTCTGGCAGCTCGTTCCACATACTCACCACCCAATGAGTTGCCCCTCAGGTTCGTATTAAATCCTGTTCTCATCTTAAACATATGTCTTCTTGTTTTTGATTTCCCTACTCTGGGTAACTCTGTGTCTCCCTATTTATTCCCCTCATGATTTTATATAGCTCTATAAGATTACCCCTCTGCCTCCCACGTTTCAAGGAATATAGTCCAAGCCTGCCCAACCTCGTCCTATAGCTCAGCCCCTCAAGAACTTTACATTTTCTCTGTACTCTTTCCAGCTTAATGACATCCTTCCTATAGCAGAGTGACCAAAACTGAACAGTTTGGTCAAGTGCGACCTCACCAACATCTTTACAATGCAACTTAATACTGCTATACTCAATACTCTAACTGATGAAAGCCAATGTATCAAAACCCTTCTAGACCATCCAATTTATCTGTGACACCACTTTCAGGGATCTATGTATAGGTATGTTGCAAAACTTACCTTGAGCAGCGCTGCAGTTCTGCCGCTCCCCGTGTGCGCCTTTCAGAGGGGGGCGGGCTTAAAGTGCCGTTTTTCAACAGACCTGGAAAATCGATCAATGTCGGGCGATTTCGTTGCGGAAGAAAAATCGCTCCGACATTTCATGAATGAAGGTATTTTTAAATTACTCTAAATTATTTATTAACTAGTAATTTAAAAATCACCTTCAAAAGCCGTGAGCACCGACTACCGGAAGGATTTTGCGTAGGGGAGAAGAAAAGGTAAATAGTTTTATTTTTATATTAAAAGTTGGTTTTTCGGGAGGCTTTAATAATATTTTTATGTTGCGAAATGGGGTCACAAAAAATGTATGAACAAACAATATTTTTCCTCCCGACTTCTCCGCTAACCGCAACGTTCCAATCCACCGCATTCTACTAAAACCCACTCGCTAGTTGATTTAAATGGCCATTAATTTACAGGAATCAAACACTAAATTCCTTCCATTTGGCCCAGAAATTCATGAAAATGAGATTTAAAAATTATGTTATATTGTGGATTATTGTGTGAATGTTATTTGGACACTTAGGCAATTAAAAAAAGTTTATCTTTTCTTAAGAAATGGATAGATGTTTAGATCTACTCATTGAATTTTGTAATTAGCTACAATTAGATAACTAACTAATTATATGCTTTAATTTCAGGTCATCCAAGTAAGATTGTTTCATATTTGTTTCAGAATGCTTCAATCTATAATAACTGAAAATTTCATTGAGTTCTCTTAATTTTTAAGAAAGTTATGGGCTTTTAACTTTTCCAGATCACAGCTTTTGAGTTAAATCAATTGAAAGGCAATGGGGAACAAGATGCTAATTTCCGAATATAAAAATGGCCATAACTTTCTTAATACTGAAGATATGAAAGTAAATTAGGTGTCAAATTAAACTTCTTTTTATGCTTTATCTGATGGGATAAATTGCAGACTTGATTTTTTAAATCTCAAAATTTTGTAACATTGCTACTATGTACCTCTACTCCAAGATCCATTTACTCTACAACACTCTGTTTACTGTGAATGCTCTGGACCATTCACTGGTCCTGCTCCCAAATTGCAACACCTCGTACTTATCTGCATTAAACTCCATTAACCATTCCTCAGCCCACTTTCTCAGCTGATTAAGAACCTCCTCTAAATATTTTCTTTCTACAACAGTTTATCTCAGCAACAGCAAGTACAACAGCTACTGAAGCAACTTGATAAGCATGAACAGCGCTTGTTGGTCCAAGTCAAACAGCACACTCATTTTTATTATCATTCCTGCATCATTGCCCAAACTCTAAATACTGCCTCATACGATTTCGATTCACTACATGGACTGCAGTTTATAGATAATAGCTCACAGCCATTTCTGGGCAACCAAGGGCAATTATCTGGCATTAGCTGCACTCACCACATCTTGTACATAGTTAGACAGCACAGAGACATATCCTCTGACACAACCTGTCCGTGCCCGCCAAGATGCCCTATTCTAACTACTCCCATTTGCCCTTGCCTGGCCCATATCCCACAAAATCTCTGTTATCCACCTAAATGTCCAAATGTCTTTAAAATGTTGTCATTGTAGCTGCCTCAATTACTTCCTCTGGAGCGTATTCCATACCACCCTGTGTTAAAATGTTTCCCCTCTCACAAACTTATTGATTCCCCTATCCGAGGGGAAAGACTAAGCATTCACCCCATCTATTTCATTATTTTATACACCTTGATAAGATCATCTCTCAGCCGCCTGTGTTCCAATGTCCTACCCTGCCCAACCTCTTGAGAACTGGCAACCTCCTCATAAATCTCTGCATTCCTTCCAGCTTAATGGCATTTTTCTATAGCTCAGCGACCAAAACTGAACACAATACTCCATGTGCTGCCTTATACATGAATTAAAATAAATATTTTACCAAATCTTTTCATAAGCCCGAAATAACAGCATGCTGCAGACATCAGATGAGACATTGCCACAGTCTTGTATTGGTTATCCAGTGATTCATGTGTACAGCAGTATGGAGATTGGACACCAATATAGATGCTTGCCAGTAGAGCTCTATCACTTGAAGATGTGAGTTGTGGCTAATCAATAACAGATAATATAAAGAATTTGAAACTGGACTTCTAATGCCATCACTCCTTACCCATTGCCAGCCTTCAGCCAATATCCAGATTCTCTCTCTTCTGCTGGGACAGCCTTTTCTAAGCTTCTTATTGGCTTCAATGCCCAGAGATCATCAGCCAGGGCACTTTACAAAGCTGTCATATTTGAAGAGGCCAATTCACCATCTGACTGCACTCATTGCTTGTTTGACGAGATGCAGATGGCTTCATGGTGCTCATGAAATTCATTAATGAGGCTCCTCAAGTTTTTATTGGCCCTGTTTAATCCAGGTTTCCTTGGTCTTGCAGCTATCCTTGCTTTTTGTAATATCTTACATTTATACATTGTCTTTAATATGGTTAAATGTACTATGATACTTAACAGAAATTTTACTAAACAAAATGAAAAGTCAACTCACAAGCTAGAAAGATAGGCAATAGTTTAATCAAAGAGATTAATTAAGCATTTCCGTGTAGTGAGTAAATCCCAGAGCACAGTATTTAAGAAGTTAAAAGCAGAGGTGCCAAAGATGAAACAATTAAAAATAAGGATAGGCAAGATCCTACAAGTAGAAATATTATACAGCATTAAAGCAGAATGGGATTGGAAAGAAATCTGGCATGTCTGCAGGAGTTTAAGAGCAGAATCCTTCTTAAGATGCATTGTAACCAGCTCATACAAAAAAAAACATAAGTGCAGATTCTTGGATGAAGTCAAAACAATTATTTGGGTTTAAACTCCATGGGCACTGGTCTGATTCCAACATCAATTTCTGCATCCAGTAACATTGTGGGAGATGGTACCTTCACCACAGGAACTGCAGCGATTCAAGAAGGTGGCTCACCACCATTTTTCAAAGTAAATTAGGGATAGGCAACAAACGCACACCTTGCAGGTGGCGTCGATCTCAAAAACAAATTTGTGAAAAACGTGTTAGACCCATGTAACAGATCGGCTTCAAATTGCTCGAACAGTAGTATGAAGTATGCCTGGTCCACAACAGTGGAGATAGGTAAGCTTAGGTTGTATTGGGTTGTAGATATAGACAATTATTGTGTTGTAGGATTTTGACCCAACAACAATTATGTACTTATTTCCAAGTGAAAACAATATGTCTTGGAGGTGACCTTGTATGTAAACTGGTAGTTTTCCTATTTTCCCAAATCCAACCTAAGCACGTTATGTATTGAAATTAGCTCCATGGAATTAACTTCTATACGTCTGTTAATAAACTTCCATTCGACACACTTTATTGACGTCATATTATCCATATCTGTTGTAGATTCCCTACAGCCCAGTCCCCAACAAACACACATAGGCACACTTAAGAGTCCCACTTGTCTATAATATTTACAGCTCTACAGTATAGAAGTTGGCAGGTCATGTTGCAGTTGTACAAGACGTTGGTGAGGCCGCATTTAGAGTATTGTGTTCAGTTCTGGGCACCATGTTATAGGAAAGATGTTGTCAAGCTGGAAAGGGTAGAGAGAAGATGTTTAAAGATGTTGCCAGGATTCGAGGCTCTGAGCTCTAGGGAAAGTTTGAGTAGGCTGGGACTATTCCCTGGAGTGCAGGAGGATGAGGGGTGATCTTACAGAAGTGTATAAAATCATGAGAGGAATAGATTGGGTAGATGCACAGAGTCTCTTGCCCGGAGTAGGTGAATCGAGGACCAGAGGACATAGGTTTATGGTGAAGGGGGAAAGATTTAATAGGAATTTGAAGGGTAACTTATTCAAATGAAAGGTGGTGGGTATATGGAACAAGCTGCCAGAGGAGGTAGTTGAGGATGGGACTATCCCAACGTTTAAGAAACAGTTAGACAGGTACATGGATAGGACAGGTTTGGAGGGATATGGTCCAAAAGCGGGCAGGTGGGACAAGTGTAGCTGGGACGTGTTGGCTGGTGGCACATCCCACGTTTCCACACTGTATCACTCTATGACTAATTCCCAGATCTCAGCTATAAAATATCTTCATGGCCTTGCCCTTTCTCTACCTACAAATCCAATCCTATTCTCCATTCTGCCTTTACTCTTCTGTTCTACATTCTTGCAACTTACCCAATCCCTTCACTCAACCAACAGGACCCATTGGCTTCAGCAGTCTAGCTCTTCCAAGATGGAATTCCGACATTATGTCTATTCAAGAAATGTTTCATAATGACAGGATGCTGGTTGAGAAAAAATGTTAAAAGGTATGTTTGATACAAGGTAGAAGTCAAAAAACCATTCAGTTATGAAAGTTCTGCTATTGTACATAAGGGTGGTGCAGAATTTACTTATATTTTTTAAGCTATGAGTAAATCATTAAAAAAACATTCCCCCAGATGTCTTCACATTACACTCCAATGAAGATCATGGACAGGGTACTTGGTGTACAAAACAATTCCTTTACCAGGTGGTGCCAGTTACAGAGAAATACCCGGATGTTCTCCAAAGACACGCCTGACCTTAATACCTCAGTATAACTGCACAGAGGAGACTATTGGAGGGATGAAGTGCTCTGGAACATCTGGTTTATTCCACAAATAGCACAAAAACATTCTTCTGTTCAGTACATCTGAATTCTTCATTTTCATAAAGATTATACAAAATGAATTTGATTGGAAAAATGCAAGTTCAGTTCCAATACATTCATTAACTTGCATCAGATATAAAATATTGACTACACAACTTGAATTAGTAACCGGTTCCTATTTTGACCGTGCCATAAAAGTATCTGTATAATATAAATAAACAACATACAGGTAAATAGAAAATGATAAATTTCAGATACAATTATGGAGAACATTTTTAATTTGTCAGTCACAGAATGCTTATTCCTTCAAAGGCAGATGCCAGTTATATGTCCTGTTGGAAAGAAACCCTGATATCAATTCTAAATTCCAACCATAAATCAGCTTAACATCGTTTACCAGACAAAATGTTTGCTTTGTAACTGTTAGCATTACTTTGTATACATACTGCCATTACCTGCCCGAATCTACTGCACTCAAACCACAAGATTTCAATGTATCCAGAAGCATACAATGAAAGTACCACCACTTTTAGTATATGTTCTTAAATCTGCAATAATATTCTTTTACATATCAAATTGCACTTCAACCATTTTCAAACATACCACTCTATCTAAATTAGAATAACCAAATATGACTACTAATCTCATAGCTACCTAGATATCAATTCTATACTAAAACTTCCATTTGAAGTGTGGATGCATGGTTGGCAGCTTTGATAACAGTCCATCATTTGAATAAATACATTTCTTTCTAGATTTAAAGTTGCTTCTATCAAAACACCTTCCATGAAAGGGAGGTAAAAAGCTTTATTGCTGTAAATATAATATATCAAAACGTTTTTGTTCTACATACTTAATAAAAATTGAATGCAGAGTAATACCCAGAAATCAAAATAATTTGATAACTAAAATAAGTGCAAAAACAATGAAACACAACGTTAAAAAGTGAAACACATCAAAAATAAAATATAAATTGCACATTTTTTCTCCAAATGTAAGCAATTCCATATATTCGAGATGGAATAATCAGCTGTGAACTGCCTGATTTCCCTGGGTTGATGAGTTTCAATGATGTTCACGCCATATCAGGACTTTATCTTCCAGAGCTGTTAAAAAAAAATCAAAATGTCCTTAATGCTCAGGCACATCATCTTGGTGTGTTTAAAGTTGTAAAAGATTCAATGCATTTGCAGTACTTAGGTTTTATAATATTTCTTTCTCTATTGGTTTCATATTGCATTGTGGGATAGAATTCTAATATTAGCAGCAAATAAATCAGTGCACTGGTTATGCTCTTTTGATCTATTCATTGGTGTAACTGGGATCTTAATAACATTGTGTACATTAATTTAAAAACTCTTAAAATTGACCGATGGCCACCGCTGATGATTAGTTTGCATCCTTTCTTCTAAAGCTATCTCACATGCCAAATGTAAATTCATACTCAAAAGATGCATCTCATTACTTGAATAGGAACCTAAAATCCTAATGAAAATACACACAGGAAATTTAAAACTGATCTTTACAGAAATCTGTTTAATTGCATAATAATTACAGAAATGTATTTGATCATTCATGAAATAATAAATCTATATTTCAAAGCAAAGGAAGATAAAGCAGTCTAGATATTAGATCGCCTGACATGAATTGTTTTGTTTTGGAATATGTTACGCTGAAATTACACTGACTGTTAAATTAGACCTGGGTGCAAATGCACTTAGGGAAGTCTGACAATTCAACACTAACAAATTTGCACCAAATTATGGCACAGTTTACACAAACACATTTCCTTCCTAACTGGCATAAAATCATAGCTGAAAAAATACAACGCAAGACCTTCATAGAACAGTCACAGTAGAGCTTGGAGCACAATGCTTTACTTTGCTGCATTTATATCTGTTTAAAGGAATATTCTGCTGACATGGTAGAACATGACAGCGTAATTTGAAAATGGACTACAAGCTGCAAATACATCCAAAGTCCACAGAGTGCCACAACAAAGAACAAGCAGCTTCCCAGCATTTAGTTAAATGCCAACGGCGAGTTGGATTAGAGAAAATCACAAAGTTTTTTTTATGCACACTAAAACCAAGAGCGTAACCAAGGAAAAGAAAGGACCAATCAAGGATAAAGGAAGGAATTAATGCTTGGAGTCCCCTGCAACTGCAGGAGATGCAACACGTTCCTAATCCTCCCCCCTCGCTTCATCCAGGTACCACAGCAGTCCTTCCTGGCGAGATAGAAATTCACAGGACTTCGTGTAACCTCATCTACTGCATTTGGTGGGTCATGTACATTTGCCAAACCAAGCAGACACTCAACGACTACTTTTCCGAACACTTGCACTTAATCTGCCAGGGCCTACTGGATCTCCCAGTTGCTAACCATAACTCCCCTTCACATTCTTATATTTCTGCCCTTGCCTCTTCAGGCACCAGAGCAAGGCCACACGCATAACTAGGGCTAGCTTACAACTCAACAGTATGAACACTCTACCTTCCATTTTTAGTATCTTAGCAACAACAGCCTGCTTCCCTTTCCTCTCCCAAAAAACTCCCCTTTCTCCCCCCCCCCGAAACCTGACTGATCTTGCACCATTTTTCCCACCTCCCCCTCCACTTGTACTGTTTACAATGGATACATAATTTGCAACTCTTCTACCCCTGACCTTACCAATTCACAATTTATTCTCTCGGACTCACACTTGTATCTCTCGCCTGTGTTCAACAATCTACCTATGAAATAACCCCCTCGCTTATGTTCACCTATTACCGACCACGCTCTGTCCTCTTCTCTCCCAATTTTCTTTCCCGTCCCCCTACAATCAGTCTGAAGAAGGATTCCAACCCGAAACATCACCCAACCATGTTCTCCAGGGATGCTGCCTGACCCGCTTAGTTACTCCAACATTTTGTGTCTACTTTGCATCTGTATTCACCAAGAAGAGGGACATAAAAATAGTGAGATCAGCGTGGAAAATACTACTATTCTGGGGCAGTTTGAGATCAAGAAGGAGGTGGTGTTGGGGTTCTTGAAAAGCACAGTAGATAAATCCCAGGAGCCTTGTGGGATTCATCCCAGGTTATTGAGACAAGAAAGGTTGCAGGAGCATTGATGAAGATCTTTGCATCTTCACTAGCCACAGGCAAGGTCCTGGATGACTGGAGCATCCAATATTGGTTCTTTGTTTAAAAAGTGAAATAGAGATAAGCTAATGTCCACATGGATTTTAGTAAGGAATTAGTAAAGTCCCTCACGATAGGCTGATCCAAAAGATCAAGACACATGGGATCCACGGTGATTTGGTCGTTTGGATTCAGAACGGTCTTACTTATAGAAGACAAGGTTGTGGTGGGATATTTTTCAGCCTGGAGGTTATTTGATCAGTGGAGTTCTGCAGGGATCTGTGCTGAGATCTGTTATTTGTGATATACATATACAGATGATACCAATGCTGGTGGAGTTGTGGACCACGAAGGAAGGCTGTCAAAGTATACAGTAGGAAATACATCAGCTACAAAATTGGGTGGTGAAATAGCAGATGGAATTTAAGTGTGAGGTGTTGTGCTTCGAGCAGTCTAATGCAAGGGGAAAGTATACAGTTAATGGAAAGTTCGTGAACAGCATTGATGTATTGAGGGATCTCGGGGTCCAAGTCCATTGCTCCCTGAAAGTGGCAAGTCAAGTAGATAGAGACATTTAAAAAAGCATGGTAGTCTTGCCTTCTTCAGTTGGGGCATTGAGTGTAAGCCAGGAAGTCATGCTGCAGTTTTATAGGACTTTGATCAGGCTGCATTTGGAGTAGTGCGTGTAGTTCTCGTCACTCCATTGCAGGAAGAATGTCGTGGCTTTGGAGAGGGTACATAGACGTTTATCCGAATGCTGCTTGGATTAGAGGGTAGTAACTATAATCCTATGAGAGGTTGGGTGGTTTGCTCAGGATTGTCGAAGACCTGATAGAAGTACATAAAATTATGATGGGGATAGATAGGGTCAACAGTTATAACCTTTTTTCCAAGAATGGAAATGTCAAGGACTAGAGGGCATAGCTCCAAGGTGAGAGGCGCAACGTTTAAAGGACACTAGACCAAGGGGGACCCGTTGGGGGGGGGCTGTGGCATCACACACACACTAGCCACCCCCCACACTAATGGGGGGGGGGGGTGAGAGAGGGGGGGGAGGGGTAGGGAGGTGGGGGGGGGGGTACATGTGCAGGGCCTTTTGTTTACATAGCAATAGGTGGGTATTTAAAATGCACTGCTGGATGTGGTGATGGATACACATGCTATAGTGGTATTTAAGAGGTTTTTAGATCGGCCCATGGATATGCAGGGAATGGAAGGATATGGATTATGTGCAGGCAGAGACCAGTTTAATGGCATCATGTTCAGCAATGACATTGCGGGCCAAAGAAACTATTCCTGTGCTGCACTGTTCGAGTTTCTAGTAGATACTCATTACACAGATGCCTGTGTAGTGACATGGTTGACAATATTCAATTACTGGTGGCATAATTACAGCCATGGCCATTACTCAGGGTGGGTCAGAAAGCTCTGGACTAGAGGCAAATTCAACAAATTTAAGAGTCACCTCTTACACCTTAGCTAAGCCACCTTGATGAACAGGCCCAGGTTTTCCACAGGCTACATTCATTAATATTTGTGATGCTCCTCATAAAGACCTTAAATCATATCTCAGCGCCAGGCAACATTGCAGGATCAACCAGCATTACTTGCTATTCACATGCAGGCTGCCATTGACTGCATTTAAATGCCAATATGGGTCCCCCTTAATAAATTGGACCTTGTTTTAGTGGCAAGAACAGTTTCTATTTTCTCAACGTGCAGGTCTTTGTAGATTACAAGGAGAATTTCCTCAAGGTGAATGCCATATTTCTTGGAAGAAAACATGACTACTTCATCCCACCAGAGCCCACATTGTTGGATATTTTGAGATGGATTTCTGTATCTAAAGGGATAAGTGTTATCCTCTACTTCTCTAGTTACCCAATACAATGCACTACCCAGCTGCAACAGCTAAGTGTAGATACAACCGACCCTCAGATTACACTAGTGGGAGAGTGAAAGTAACGGGGTGTGTGTGTGCGCCATGCCTTGATAAGTATGTGTGTGAGTACAGTAATTGTATTGGCACGTAATTCACAACACACCTTGCAAGATCTTGATTTTTTTCCAGGCATGAGCAGAGTTTCTCATCGTGAAGCCTATTCTAACCAGCTCCTGAAAGTCACCTAAAGGTACACACGTGCTCCCTGAAGGAATACATCTAAAATTAGGACTTCTCTGTTAATTTCACTGAACTCTTCCCCACAGACCCTTCATACTTCATCCCCCCCCCCCCCCCCCCCCCCATTAGCCAAAGTGTGATGACGTCTGGCTGTTATGTGGATGTACCTTTAGGTCCATTTCTTGATTTTTGGCAGCTGCATTCAAATAAAGTCCAGTCCCCCAGGAACATAATCAGTCTAATTTTAACAATAAATTAGAAGTCATTTCTAGACTTGGCTGCCTGTCTCACTGATTGCAAAATGCTGTTTTTGCAGTTAACTGTTTTTTTTTTGCAACATGCACCATTGTGTGAACAGGCCAGGGAATCTTGGGCAACTGCTAATGAAGTCCAACCATCAACATGTGATAACACCCCAGTATTAAATTATCCAGCCTTTCTGCATTAGCTTCTTCAGGGGGAAATCAAATGAAACAGATACAGCAGCAAAAATCAGATAGGTGCACTAGATACATCATATCTTATCTATTGATCATGATTCAGCAAATTATATTAAACTTAAATTACTGATGAATTACAAAATATTCTGCTAAAATATATATATACATTCAGAAAAATGTAACACAATTAGCCACATCAACAAAATTCACCACTAAATATGATGATATTAACAATCAAATACATTCATAGGAAATAGCTACACTCTCTTATCTGGATCTGATACAAGAAACTCACCTTTAAGTTAAAGCCTAAAAGGTCACTAATAACACCAGACACAGCTGAAAGTATCACCACCTGGGTGATGTTGTACAGCAGCGGATTCATAGTCAGTCCATATAATCTGAAAGGGGTGTCCAGTTCCTAAAGAAAAATTCACTTTTTAAGCATTACAACATATTTTTGAAATAAACCAGCAATGCCACTTAAATGCTGTGGTTACATTGACTACTCTATTTTAGATATTTTCTTTCTACTATATGACTTAATTTTAAAAAACATTCCTTCTTTCTTGCTATCATTCTTTAAGGCAATACGTTTAATTATTGATTAGTGTAATGGTTGGGGTGATCTGAAATTCCAATGGTAATATTAGGATCATCTCTGTATTATGCACGTTAACCTACGTCTAAATCATTAATATCCCAACGTATCATAGTTTACAAAAGTGTATTTTTACCAAAGTTTTGAAGCAATTTCTCGTTGTCCCTTGATCCTCCCAAGCACATTCAATCTTCTTTGTTGCTTTGGACAACAACACTTGCCACTATTCTGCCTTGTGCCACCAACTCACTGACTGCCCTTACATTGTTATCTTGTGTCCCAGCTGCCCTTACCCAGCCATCAACACCATGAACTCTGGATTCCAACATCTTGGGTTCAAAATAAATGTGCACAAAATCATTCTCTTTCAAAGGAAGCTTTGTCTCAACCACATCAATTACTCATTTAGGAGATTAGCCACGTTTCTCTGTGATTTGCTTCAGTTCCTTTGGAAAGGCTGCTGTGATGTCTACACTTGCTCCCCCCCCCCCCCCCCCCCCACAAGAAAGACATTATACAGACCTGCACGTTGCTCAACAATTCAAACTAGCCATGGCTGCTTTGAATGTGTCAGCACTTTCATAAGATTCCTCACTCCCTTTCACATGGTTTTACCCCCAAGACCAGCTGCAACAATCTCATTCTTTCACTGATCATTAAATTTGGCACCACATGCTTTGATTCTGATCTTTTAACCACATCCTTAACCATTTTTAAAAAAATTCCCTTCATTATATTATCTCTGCCTGATATAACACAGGCAACATTTTTACAGGAGGTAAATTCTATTGTAACTGATAAAGGTTTATTTCCAAAAGAGTACTAAACAATCTACATATTGCAGTTTAACATTTCCCACAATTTATACAGATTGCAAAGAAAAGGAAGTAGACGGCATTCAAAGAAGTCTGTGTGACCACTGCGGTTAACTACAAGGACTGATCACCTCAAAAGGAATCCACTAAATAGCTTACTGTGGTCTATTTAAAGGCATGTGTCAACAAAGTACACAGATCAGATATCAATCTTATTGACAAAGTCACACCTGTGATTTCATTTGCCATTTACGACATAATATTACTACAGGAAAACTGCAGTATTTTACAACTTCTATATAGAATACTAAATAAATAGATTTGATTGTCATTGTTAAGGGAACCTATTCTTCCTGATGCACTTCATTCAGTAATTTTTCCAACATTATTATAGTGTTCAAATTTTGTCCCTCAGAACAAATGAGCTTCAACAGTAGCCATTGTTCATGCAAGGCTGTAGATTAGTTAAAGGCAAGTGCCCTTCAGTTTTCAACCCCAAATTTGAGTTTTTAATTTAAACTCTTTATAATTATCACCAAGCATTTTATGCAATTCAATTATTTTTCCAAATGGCTCTGAGTCTAAACATTATTAATGTGCTTGATGCCCCAGACCGAAGAAGCTGTTCCAACCCAGTTCTATATTTTGTCAAATTGTGTAAGGATTATTCTGGAGACAGTGCCTCAGCAATAGTTCACCCAATGCTTCCTCTTTGTCTGAATTTTGCTGCCTAGCATGATGGGATAGAGTCTGGCAAGATCAGCTGTCGACATCGACTCCAGTTTGTTCCCAGCATCATGTGTGGGTAATTTAGATTGAGAATTAATCTGGTGAATCAAATTTTTTTATATTACATGCAATTAATTATCTACATTCAATTTATATAGTAAAAAAATGTAAAGCATGCTTTTTAGTCACAAAATATAGTTTGGAATTTCTTTATACCTTCAGCAACTTTGTTGCCAGCTTCAAGACATTATTCACCAAGTTTAGCTCTTCCTTTTTGTTAGGTTTCTTTTCCATCTTCAAATATAAATTAATCTAGTGAAAGGAAGAACCATGGATTGTTGGTAAATAGACAGCCAATCTCTGAAAGTTGATGTTTGCATTTTGTCAACATATACCATTCAAATCAATGAACAGATTTTAATACAATTTGCATTGAGAAAATCAACATGTAACTTTAGTCTGATTTTGCCACTGGTAACACCAAAAGAAACACAGAAAGGTTCACATGTACCTCCTCTAACCTCACCCAGAGAGTTGTGAATCTGTGGAATTATCTGCCACAGAAGGCAGTGGGGGCCAATTCAATGGATGGTTTCAAGAGAGTTAGATTTAGCTCTTAGGGCTGAGGAAATCAAGGGATATGGGGAAAAAACCGGAGCCGGGTACTGATTTTAGATGAATAGCCATGATCATATTGAATGACGGTGCGGGCCCGAAGGTCCGAATAGCCTACTCATGCATCCAGTATTCCCGATGTGGACTCCGGTACATCGGTGAGACCTAGGGTAGACTCGGAAACTGTTTTGCTGAATACTTACTGTTGGTCCCTCAAGGCCTTCTAGATCTCACACATTCACACACAAATTGGAGGTACAGTACTTCATATTCCACTTTTTTCCCTTACCACCCAGCAGTGGGAATGTTGAATTCTCTAACTTTAGGTGACTGCTACACTTCTCTCTGCCCAACCCTTGCTTTTTCAGAACCCCCCCCCCCGTGACGCGCACGTGATGTGCACATGGCACGTGGTGAGGCGTGGTGGCGTAAACAGTGACGCGCACGGCGCCCCACAATTTTGGGATTCACAAAATCTTCAACATGCATCACCTGCGTGACACACAAATGACGCCCAAGTGGGACAGGCCCTTTACTCCTGCTGTTTGTGTCTCTCTTTAGATATCATGAGCCTGAAACAGCAACTGCATTTCTTCTCCGTCCAATATGTGGAATACTTACACATTTTTCTGCTTTTATTTCGAATTCATAGCAGTCACAACATTTTACTTTTATGGTAAGAAATTCACGTCCATTTTTTAAACTAAAATATCAGAAAATGAATTAGTTGATTACCTGCTCTGTCAGTAATATTGAGGTATTGCTGTATTTGTTATTTGTCTCAGATCCAAGCATGACAAATCGCAATAGATACAATGTTAATGGGATACACCAGATCACCAACTCCCAATTGTAGTGAAAATCAAGGAAAGTTTCATGGATATGAAGCAGCTACAAAGTAAAGAGAAAACAGTTTAAATTAAAATTAACTCTACGTTTGTTTTCTTCTACAATTTGATAACCTCATTTTTATTCATTATATTCCATTTGCCATGTCCTTCCCTATTCAATTGCTGTACCATTTTATTATGTAGTCACTGAACATCCTTTCTGGTCCATTATTCAATAACATCACGACTGTCCTTGACATTGATGTCATTATCCTACATGTACACAACAATCCTTAATATCTAATAATTTACTATTCTTGATCTCAAACATATTCATTGACTGAGCCTCCACAGCCTAATTCATAGTGAATTCCAAAAATTCATTATGCAGAACTTTGTTTTTCTTAATTTCATCCGTCATAAATGGACAACTCCTAATTTAGATACTCTGACCTCTGGTCCTAGACACCCAGCCAGGAGAAAGTATAATTCCACATGTACCCTGTCAAACCCCTTAAGCCCCTAATTGTTTGCAGAATCTACAGATTAACTTTCAGTGAATGCCTACAATGGCACATGTCCCTCTGTACACCAATGCCTTTCAGTTAGAACGTAATCTTATAAAGCAGGACCACAAGGGTAGGAATCTCTAGATTACTCCCAGTGCTACATGCTCGTGAGGATTGGAATAGGAAGATAGGACAGATGAATGCGTAGCGTAGGAGTTGTTGCAGGGGGAAGCGATTCAAATGTTTGTGACATCAGGACCTCTTCTGAGGCAGAGGTGACCTGTACAAGAGAAAGGGTTACACTTGATCTGGAGGAGGAACCATTATCCTGGCAGGCAAGTTTGCAAGTTCTAACAGGTAGAATTTAAAGCAGGGCGATGGGATCCAAAGCAGTACTTCAGTAGGTGGTAGACTAGAAATCGATGCAGAAGTCAATTACAGCAATGACAGGACAGGCAGGGATTGAGGAAAGAAGTTTGGATTAAATTGCATTTATTTTATTGCTAGAGGTTTGACAAGTAAGGCAGATGAACTCAGCGTGTAGAAACATGTGGGACTTCATTACTATTACAGGTTTCTGTAAACCTGTAATAGTAAGGGAGGGACAAGATTGGCAGCTTAATGTTTCAGGATATAGATGTTACAGATTAGATACAGAAGTGCGTTAAGAGGAGGAGGAGCTGTTTTATTGATTAAAGAGAACAGCACCCAGTACCTTGAGATGACATTACTGAGAAATTGTACAATGAGGCTACGTGTAGTGCGTCCGACAAGGGAGAGGGAATAGCTTGATGCACTTTCCGGAATAATGTAAGAAATAAGGAAGATATGGTGGAAATTAATACTTAAACTTTAAAAAAATACAAGAGAAAAAAGTGGTCAAGTATAATCTTACCTGTGCGCAGCAAATAAATACCACAGATAGAGTCAACAAGAATGCAGATGAAACAATAACATCAACTGATCGCTGAGGACCTCGTCTCTGTTTTAAGAGATTAAAAACGGAATTAATATTTTACAAGGTACAATTTTTAACTTTTATATATATATGCAGTTTATTAGGAACATTTAAAAATCACTAAAAATGTAAAACCATTTAATAATTGACCAGAAAGAATGGATCAGTAGTCCTCACTGATACACAACTGCTTGTTGAAAAGCTTGATTACAGTTTAAAAATCAAAAACAACTTATCTATAGGTTACTTAGTGAAATGTTCTTATTAACTGGCTAGTTGAATTTGTACCTGCATTTTTCTACAGATTTTAGTAGAAGATTCAGATACAATCTATGAACCAATACAAACTCTCTCTCTGAAACTCCTGTAACATATAAAAAAACACTTTTTATTGACATACCAGCAAAATGTTTTTTCCCCTCAACTGAATTCCATAAATACTTTTAATCAAAAAAAGACACAAAGTGCTGGAGTAACTCAGCGGGTCAGGCAACATCTCAGGATGTAGGATCTCTGGATCGAACATGGATTGGTGACGTTGCCAGTCAGGACCCTTATTCAGACTAATTGTTGTGGGGGAAGAAAGTTGGAAGAGAGGACGGGCAGAACAAGGCCTGGCAAGTAATAGGTGGATTCAAGTCGGGGGCTGGGGTGGGGTTGATAGGCAGATGGCAAAGGCAAAAGGTGAAAAGACAGAAGGTATGAGACATGGGGAGGGGGGGAAGAAGTAGCTATATGTCCAGGTGGGGCACAGGGCAGAGAGGGGGTAAATCAAGAGCAGGAAGGTCGTTGCTTAACTTCATAAATGTTGATCAGACCCCAGATGCATGTTGTGTGCAATTCTGGTCGCCACACTATATGAAGGATTTGATAGTGCTGAAGAAGGTGCAGAGGAGATTCTCCAGGATGTTGCCTGGGATGAAACATTTGAGTTAAGAGGTGAGACTGGAGAATGTAGGTCTGTTTTCCCTGGAGCACAGGTTAAGAGGAGACATTGGGATTGAGGTATAGAACATTTGTTAAGGATATCAATAAGGTAGATTACAGCAATCTTTTTCCTCTTATCAGGAATAAATCTAGAGAACATAGATTTAGAGCAACGAGTGAAAGATTTGGAGGGAATCGAAGGGTGGTGAATATTTTGACTGTACTTCCTGAGAGAAAACAGAGCTGCTAACATTTAAGAGATGTTTGGATGATCCCTCGGATCACCTGGACATTGAAGGCTAGTGGATGGCTTTATTATGAATGGGTGTCCACTGATTTTCTGGATATGTTGGGCTGAATGGCCTGTATCCATGCTGTACGACTATTTCAGTAATAGAAAGCCAAAGAGCAGCAGATCACGGTTAATCTCATCAATATTTGATATCCATACTGCCTGCTATTCCGTGGCACATCAAATGATAAGTGAGTCAGCAACAGCAAAAGTCTAAATTATACGCATAGGCAGCAATTTTCAGGATTCTATCAGCAGCAGGATGTGGTATGAAGCACACAGCACCTGTACAAAGGTACCACACAAATTAAATGATTATTTTAACATCAGAGGGAAGATGTACTCTTACCATCCTAACATGAAATTACAGTTTAGTCATTTTATTCTAAATGGTGTCAAAGTGTCTTCTTAACCCAAAGGAAAAAAAAATGTAAACTGCAGTCACAAAGTTAAACACAAAATGCTGGAGTAACTCAAAGGGACAGGCATCTCTGGATAGAAGGAATGAGTGATGTTTCGGGTCAAGACCCTTCTTCTGTATGAGTGTGCAGAAAGGCCATGACCCACGACATCACCCATTCCTTCTATCCAGAATGCTGCCGGTCTTGCTGAGTTACTCCAGCATTTTGTGCCTATCTTCAGCCAGCATCTGCAGTTCCGTCCTACACATCACAAAATTAAATCTAAATCTAGTAATCTGCGATATAATATCCAAGAAAATAATATCCATTTATATAAAAAAGAATCTCCATGTACATTCTTCAAGGTCGGCAGAGGAGCGGCAGGTGAAGGAGTGAGTGCGGGGATTGGCTGAGAAGGTAATCTCTTGGGGAGTTTTCAGTTTTTTTCAGGAGCGGGTGATTTAAAAACCTGTCGGGGCCAGCTTGCAACACATACCTTCAAGGTCAGGAGAGGAGCGGCAGGTGAAGGAGTGAGTGCGGGGATTGGCTAGGAATTTAATTAGCAAATCGGTAAGTTAGCGAATTAGTCGATTTATCAGCTAATATAAGCAAAGTTTGCTCTTGGGGAGCGGCCTGTCGGGGAGCGGCCTTGTCAAGGGAAGTGCCTTGTGAGAAAAGTGCAAGTCTGTGGCACAAGAGTTTTCGGCGAGGAGGCCGAGGGAGGAAACTACGCCAAAAGTTGGAGAAGGTGAGATGCAGTGAAGGAATGACAGAAGCTGATTCAGTGTGATGCTTGCAGGATGTGGGAGGTCAGGGACACTGCTGGTGCCTCTGGCTGCTACAACTGTGGAACGTGTGTCCAGGTTCAGCTCCTGAAGGACTATGTTGGGGCACTGGAGAGGCAACTGGATTATCTCAGGATCATCCGGGAAAACGAGTTTCCTGGACAGGACCTACAGCGAGATTGTCACACCGAAGGTACCGGAAGAGAGAAGGAGGGTGATGAAGAAGGGAAGGAAGCTTGGAGTACAAGCGACCCCAGGGGATGTACCTCGTGAAAACAGATTCACCCTCTTGGAAGCTGTCGGGACAGAAGACACTGCCATTCTGAGCGGGGGACAGGTCCGCGAGTCAAAACATGGCACTGAAGCAGAGCCGAAGAGACAGACGTCAGACAGAGGCGTGGTAGTCTGGGACTCGAGAGGTCGTGACAGGGGTTTCTGCGGCAACAGGCGGGATTCAAGGATGGTGTGTTCCTCTCTGGTGCCAGGATCCAGGACTTCGCGGACCGATTGCAGGACATCCTCAAGGGTGAAGGTGAGCAGCCGGAAGCGGTAGTGCACGTCGGCACAAATGACATTGGGAAAAAGTGAAAAGAGATTCTGCAGCGTGACTCTAGAGAGCTCGGAAGAAGGCTGAAAAGCAGGACCTCCGGTTTGCTTTCAGTTCCTCATGCTGGCGAGGGTAGGAACAAGGAGGTAGAGGATTTGAATGTGTGGCTGAGGAGCTGTTGCAGGGATTTAGATTCTAGACCACTGGGATCTGTTTTGGCGTTAGGGTAATTGTACAAAAGGGACGGATTGCACCTTAACAGGCAGGTGACCAGCATTCTGGCAGGCAGGTTTGTCACTTCTACACAGGTGGGTTTAAACTAAATAGTTGTGGGGAGGAGACAAATTGGAAATACAAGGATGGAGTTAAAGGAAAGAGAATATAGGATAACTTAAGAAAGACACCAAAATTAACAGTGCAGAAAGCTCACAAAGGGTTAGAAGAGTATGGACAAGTGAAATAGGAATTGATGTGAAAGGCGAGGTGAGTAATGGATTAAAAGTATTATATATGAATGCACAATGTATTAGAAATAAAGTGGATGAACTTGAGGCTCAGTTAAAAATTGGCTAGTATGATGTTGTGGGAATTACAGAGACATGGCTGCAAGAGGACCAGGGCTGGGAACTGTATATTCAGGGGTATACGGCCTATCAACAAGACAGACAGTGGGCAGAGGGGGTGGGGTAGCTCTGTTGGTAAGGAATGAAATTCAGTCCCTTGCGAGGGGGGTGACATAGAATCAGGAGATGTTGAGTCAGTATGGATAGAACTAAGGAAATATAATGGTAAAATGACCCTAATGGGAGTTATCTACAGGCCCCCAGACAGTAGCCTGGATATAGGGTGCAAGTTGAATCAAGAGTTAAAATTGGCATGTCACAAAGGTAATGCTACGGTGGTTATGGGAGATTTCAACATGCTGGTAGACTGGGAAAATCAGGTTGGTACTGGACCCTAAAAAAGGGAGTTTGTGGAGTGCCTCCGAGATGGATTCTTAGAGCAGCTTGTACTGGAGCTTACCAGGGAGAAGCCAATTCTGGATTTAGTGTTGTGTAATGAACCAGATTTGATAAGGGAACTCGAGGTAAAGGAGCCGTTAAGAGTTAACGGTAGACAAGTTGAACAGGTACTTTGGATCTGTCTTCACTAAGGAAGACACAAACAATCTCCCAGATGTACTAGTGGCCAGAGGACCTAGGGTGACAGAGGAACTGAAGGAAACTCACATTAGACTGGAAATGGTGTTGGGTAGACTGATGGGATTGAAGGCTGATAAAACCCCAGGGCCTGATGGTCTGCATCCCAGGGTACTTAAGGAAGTGGCTCTAAAAATCATGGATGCATTGGTGATCATTTTCTATAGATTCTATAGAATTCAGTTTCTATAGATTCAGGATCAGTTCCTGTGGATTGGAGGGTTGCCAATGTTATCCCACTTTTTAAGAAAGGAGGAAGAGAGAAAACAGGGAATTATAGACTAGTTAGCCTGACATCGGTGGCGAGGAAGATGCTAGTGTCAATTATAAAAGATGAAATAGCGGCACATTTGGATAGTAGTGACAGGATCGGTCTGTCAGCATGGATCTACGAAGGGGAAATCATGCTTGACTAATCTTCTGAATTTTTTTGCAGATGTAAATGGACAAGGGAGAGCCAGTGGATGTAGTGTTGCTGGACTTTCAGAAAGTCTTTGATAAGGTTCCACAAAGGAGATTAGTTGGCAAATTTAGAGCACATGGTATTGGGGGTAGGGTACTGACATGGATAGAAAAGTGGTTGGGAGGAAACAAAGAGTAGGGACTAACAGGTCCCTTTCAGAATGGCAGGTAGTGACAAGTGGGGTACCGCAAGGCTTGATGCTGTAACCACAGCTATTTACAATATACATTCATGATTTAGATGAATGGATTAAAAGTAACATTAGCAAATTTGCAGATGGCACAAAGCTGGCTGGCAGTGTGAACTGTGAGGAGGATGCAATGAGAATGCAGGGTGACTTGGACAGGTTGGGTGAGTGGGCAGTTTCATGACAGATGCAGTTTAATGTGGATAAATGTGAGGTTATCCACTTTGGTGGCAAGAACAGGAAGGCAGATTATTACCTGAATGGTGTCAAGTTAGGAAAAGGGAAAGTACAACGAGATCTGGGTGTCCTTGTTCATCAGTCACTGAAAGTAAGCATGCAGGTACAGCAGGCAGTTAAGAAAGCTAACGGCATGTTGGCCTTCATAACAAAAGGAGTTGAATATTGGAGCTAAGAGGTCCTTCTGCAGTTGTACAGGGCCCTAGTGAGATCACACCTGGAGTGCAGTTTTGGCCTCCAAATTTGAAGTAGGACATTCTTGCTGTTGAGGGAGTGTAGTGTTGGTTCATGAGGTTAATTCCCAGGATGGTAGGTCTGTCATATGTTGAAAGAATGGAGCGACTGGCCTTGTATACACTGGAATTTAGAAGGATGAAAGGGGATCTTATTGAAACATATAAGATTATTAAGGAATTGGACATGTTGAAGGCAGGAAACATGTTCCTGATGTTGAAGGAGTACTGAACCAGCGGCCACAGTTTAAGAATAAGGGGTTGGCCATTTAGAACGGAGATGAGGAAAAACTTTTTCACCCAGAGAGTTGTGAATCTAAACCTGGTCTGACAAAAATATCACAATTGTGTTCCGAGGACAAATGCCTATCCACATAATGTGCTCTTGATCTCAAACGACATACCAGGAGAAGGGAAATTTAATGGCAATATCAACACCAAATATCAGTTTAATTTAATAAAGTAATTATCTGTGCCTTTCATTGGGAATGATACATTTTATGGATCAGGTGAAAGAGAAATTACACAAATATATAAATCAGTATAAATACATTAAATAAAAATGTTCCAAACCTGCTCTGTTACAGTGGTCATTATTAGAGAAATATAGATGTTTTGTACACTACAATTGAACATGTTAAAAACTGGTTGCTTCTTTAAAATGAGCATATTTTAAAACATGCTAAAAAAAGTTAACCCCAATGATTGAATGAGAGAAAGTTAAAATGTTCACTTTTTCTTGCCAAAATAAAGGAATTTGTCAGTAGAGTATATGGAACACAGAGTGTATAAAAGGGCACATGCATCTTAGCAAGCACCCAATTTTCTCAATGAATAGAATGGATATTATTCGTGTTTTTCTGCAAAACTATCCTGCTAATATCCTCCACCCTGCCATCAATATGCCCTTGGAGGATATTAGCAGTAATTTTGCATCTGCACTGGAAATCAGAACTAAAAAAATGCATTGTATCGCAGTGGTAGTACTAGTATAAAGAAGAGATTTCTACCCAATAATACTCTTTATTACTCGGAAAAATATAAAAGGGCACATACATCTTAGCAAGCTCACAATTTTTTCAATGAAGAGAATGGATATTATTTGTGTTTTTCTGCAAAACTATCATGATGGATTTGATTCATTGCAGCTGCAAGAATTCTACGAATTGGAAAAGCACCCCACCCATTTGTTTGTGGCTACTTACTTTCTTATCCTCCTTCCTGGAAAGCTGCTCTGTCACCTCTCCAGAAAGCTAGAATGAAATTATGTCTCCTAGCCAACTGTGCATGACGATATATTGCAACATTAACTGAACAGTGTCAATCTTAGGCAGCACAAGCGGTGCTCTGATCTGAAATCCGAAATGAACTGTTTCTCACTGTGGTTCCTTGCTTTCATTTGCCATGATAACTTCCAGCACTCATCTGCCAGGGAAGTGGAAATTCCTGAAGCATATTGTCCCTGACATGGCCACTAGGCACAACCAAAAGCTTTACTCTGTAAAGAAAGCCATTTCTCAAGCAGGTGGAATGGAATTGCGGAATGCAGATGCATTTAGATTCAAAATTTGACAATGTTCAATTTACCTTGAGATATGAACGTAATGAAAGCCAAATTTTTATATTTTGCACTTTCTTGAGACGAAAATGTGGAACTTCAGATTTTCTGGCCCGTCTTGCTGAGGTCAAATGGCCAAAAAGTTTGGCAAATAGCAATCTCTATGAAACAAAAGGCAAGTTGTTTAACTATTCCTTGAAGTTGCAACAAGGAACAGAAAACATAATTATAATCTATCATTAAATAGTACGCTTGTTGAAAAGTTTGCCTCAGATTTAATGTACATTTAAACAAAAACACATTCACCGCCAAAATAATATTGCCCAGGCCTATTACACCAGGCGTATATTACACAAAAATATCGGTTGAATCTTATTAGCATATGTTGAAACAAAAAAAACATCGCTATCATCCCATTGGACACTATTTTGTTTGAGTAAACTCTTAAAGCTTTTTAAATTATTAAACAGCCAAATGAAAACCTTGTATTTGCATAGCACCATTATCTCTTTCACCTTGGCCGAAACAGTTTTATAGCCAATGGAGCACTTCTGAAATATAGACAGAATTTTAATAAATTCAGCAGCAAAATTGTTTTCACTAGGTTTGGGCAAAGAGCAACGATATAATGACCAAATAATAGAAACATAGAACATAGAAAAATAGGTGCAGGAGTAGGCCATTCGGCCCTTCAAGCCTGCACCGCCATTCAATGTGATCATGGCTGATCATCCAACTCAGTATCCCGTACCTGCCTTCTCTCCATACCCCCTGATCCCTTTATCCACAAGTGCCACATCTAACGCCTTGGGTTAATTTATCTAGTCATGTTCATTAATGAACCTTAATGATGTGGATTAAAAGAGAAATATTGGCCAGGTCGCCAGATACACCCCATTTTTTTTTCCAGGCCATGGCATTTTCCATTTCTGCTCAGCGCAGTAAACCAGGCCTCACTTTAACACCTAACATGAAGGATGACCCTTCCGACATTACTTCCTCAGTTTAGTAGCATTCTTTTTATATTTAACCCTCTTTTCAAGTACTAGAATCCTGAAACTTTGCTGCATGGGCAACCTAGGATACAGAGGTTAATAGAGAGAAATTGGGAAACTTTATTGAAGCAGAGAAGGTTTAAGAGGAGATTTCATAAGAATGTCCAAATTACAAGGGGCCTTCTGAAGTAAATGGGAAACCTATCCATTGGTCAAAGAGTTGGTAAACATAAACTGAAGATTATTATTAAATATATCAAAGTTAATTTATCTTTAGGAGATAAAAAGTGTCCAACTACGGACATTGAAAAAATGGGAGTCCAAGAAGCAACATTTTAAAAACACATGCAGTCAAGTGAGTCAAAGTGAACAGCTATATTACGAGGTCTGGGCAGGGATAACTATCTTACTAAAGTTGCCAAAAATTACTCATTTATCTCTGGGTTAATTTATCTAGTCATGTTCATACATCAAATTCAGCTTCTTTGACTTCTTGTTCCTGGCCAAGCATGGTAACATATGATTAGAGTAATTTCATAAACTTAGGTTCTAGTATATTAAAGTAACTGAGAAATATAACACGTCAATCAAGATTAATCATAATCAATTTAATACTTGAAATAACCTGCTTACTTGTTTGTATGTTCTCTCAGCTACACACAGCATGAAGAAAAAGATCCACATGAGGCACACACGCACCACAAAGCTTAAGATGACCATAATAACAGTTAGATTTGCATTTGAACCAAATGCAATAAAAAAGAGTTCCGCAGCAGACAGTGATACGAGTTGCTCTATATCCTTCTGCTGAAAGAGTCTGAACAAAACTGGTGTGATGCCAAGAATCAGAGAAACCAAATTCCCAAATAGCTGGTAACCAATACCTTGTTTGTAGCTGTTAACCTGTTAGATGATTAAAGAATAGTAAAGTTACACATCTTCAAAAAATAATTGGGGAATCATTATCTGTGAATCATACAAATTCAGGATGAAAAACAAAAAATTAATTCATTAGAACATCAGAGCCTGTTAGACTAAATAAAATTCCAATTCTTCTAATACATGTTCAGAGCAACTGTATTATCAGCTAATGGAAGATAACCTTTTTCCCAAAATCTAAGCTGAATTTTGTGCTTGCATTTTAATTTCCTGCTTCCCGCTATTTCAATCGGAATCATTTACGGGTGTTCCCCAGGTTATTGCACCCAACTTATTAATGGCCCTACATATGAACAGGCTTCCATAATATTATTACATTTTAAAGTTTCCATTAATATTAAATTCAAAAGTTTCCATAATATTATTAAATTCAAAGGTCAACTTTACACATTTGTTTATTCCTACAAATGACAGAAACAGTTTCCTCTCTCTTGACTATTAGTAATTGTTCTTTCTTAACAGTCTTCTGCTTTTTATACCATTCATTACTAAGCTGTGGAGTGATTTTTGTACTCTTTCCGATTTACGGAGAAAAATCTACTTATGGACCTCTGTAAAAACAGAACCCGTTCATTGACTGGAAACAGCCTGCATTGCATGTATTATATTCCATTGCTAATTAGTACTTAATGTGGGCAGTAAACAGGAGAGAAAATCCTTTGAACTGTAGTCATGTACTCACCCTTTTCATAATCATGCCACTGATTTCCATCACAGACATATCTGCTTTCTTGCATTCGTTGCATTCCCAGACAATTGCACTTACTCTTTCGAAGCTTATACTGGAACTGTGAAGCCATGGCAAATGATTCTAGAAAAAGGACAGATGTTATTTAAAAAGCATACTATATATTTTTTGAATCTTTAATTTGTTTTTGTGTAAGCAATGTTAATTGCCTGCAGCTGATTCACACGAACACCATCTCACTTTTACTTTCACCAATTGCACATACCATTCTTAAAAACAATAAATTACAACATTTCTTAGCAAAATACATGAACTAAGTCCACTAGATCTATTTGTAAATACGCAATCTAAATTTACCCTGGTGACATGGCTGTTTTCTTTAGTGTTTTATCCCCCATTTCCCTGGTGTCTAAATTTCTGGCATGGACTTTTAGTAAAAATGTTGCGTAACAGAGTTCATTTTTCCACAACTTTTCTTTTGTGATACTGCCATGGAATTCAGATTCCTAAAAAACAATCCACAGCCAATATGCATCGAACTAGATTTCAACTGTGAAATGCCAGGTACAATTGGAGGGTTTGTTGATACAATGGTTAATATTGCAAACTAAGCTCCCGGAAATAGTTCAATCCTGATTTCAGGCACTGTACATGCAGAATTTGCAGCACTCATGCCGTATTAGGCTTCCTCTCATACATGCCAATAGATTAACTGGCTATGATAAATTACCCTTTAGGTGCAGGTTAATGGAAAAGGGAAGTAGAGAGGAATTGAGGAGTAGATGAGAGAAATAATAATTTGCAGGAGAACAGGGAAATAAAGGGAAATGGGATGACTGGGACAGTTTCCTTGGGAGCAGGGATGAACCAGATGTGCAGATTATCACCTCTATAACACAGGAGAAAATAACATGTTACAAAAGTGATAATCAAATGATCAACTTAAACAATGCAGCCATCTTAACCAATTTCTTTAATAAGTTCATGGTTTCAAGGTCCCTAATGTCAACAGCCTTGAGTTCACCACTGAGAAAATACTTGAGTTTCTGCCATACCAACAACATAGATGTGACAGCAGGACTGGAACTAGAAACTCCACAATTAATTTCTCTATAAACCCCCAAGCCCCAACGAGTAGAAGAATGAAATTTGCATCACTTGACCAGATGGATGAAGCAACTAAAGCACACAAATTAGGGTAGAACAGTTCATTTGAATGTCTTGCCTGCACTAAACTTTGTACTTGTGATGCTCGTACTGTTCAAGGGACACTGCATGTCACTTACAAGATGGTTAAAGCAAACTGCTAAAGTTCCTTACACAAAGCTTGAATTAATCTTCAATCCCTACCAGCACAATGGTCAAGAATAGCTATCCTGCAGGAGTACCATGATGACCTATACAATGTCTCTTCAACTTGTATACCATTGTAACATGATCATTTTAAAAAAACTGCAGGTGCTGGAAATCTAAAAACTGAAAAACACTGCACATATGCAGGTCAGGCTGCACCTATGGGATAAGAAGAGTTAACAACTTTCTTCAGAACATGGAAGGAGAAAAAAAGCTTATTAGGCTAGAAGGAAATTGGGAAAGGGGATGTCTATGATAGAGTAAACCCAAGGCGAGCATGAAGATAAGCTGTGAACAAGCAACACTTGCCTAACATGAACATTTATCATTGCTCGTTCATTGTCACTAGGTCACTACCCTGGAATTTCCTGCCAAACACCAAAGAAAGCACTATCGCCACAAGATCACATCAATTTTGCAAGGTGGACTAACTGCATCTACTCATGACAGCTAAACATTGATAAGTTGGTATGGTCTTGCTTGGGCTATGAAAATAATTAGAAAAAACAAAAACTAATGATTTGTAACAACTGTACATGTCTATACAATATCACCACATTCACCCCCCCCCCATTGGCAAAATGAGTTAAAAAAACAGGATGCAATTGTATAACTGCAGACTATAAATCTTAATCTAATGAACGTTTACAAATATGTAAAGAATGCTGAAACAAACCAGGTGAAACGGATCATCTCGGTACTCCTTTTTTCCAGAGGAAGTCAAGTGGCTATTCTCTCCTTCTGTCTCACTAGTGCAGGAAGTACGGCATTCAGCACACTGCAGAAGGTCTTCCCACAATACATCTTCGGTTTCCGATTCCTGGCGTGTGCTTTCTGAATCTTGCCTCGAACTTCTTGAACTGCAACTAGTGGCAGATTTAGCAATCTCCTGTAAAATGGTATGACATAAAATAGTGAGACGCTCAGAGAGTGGTGGCTGTGTGGAATGATCTTCCTGCAGAAGTGGTGGAGGCAGGATCGATTTTAACATTTAAAAGTAAAGTGGATAGGTATATGGACGGGAAGGGAATGGAGCGGTAAGGTGCTGTAATTGTTATATGGTTATATGGTTATATGTCAAAATTAAATAGATGCATCACTCCATTTAATATGATCATCAGAATTGTTTCATGACCTCTTAGTTTAGAAATATAGTGGGGAAACAGGCCTTTTGGCCCATCAAGTCAATGTCGACTATCTTCTACCCGTTCACGTTAGTTCTGTGCTATCCCACTTTCTCATCCACTCCCTGTACACTTGGGACAATTTGCTGAGGCCAATTAACCTGCATGTCTTTTGGATGTGGGAGGGAACCCAAGAGGTCACAATGAGACTGTGCAAACTTCGCACAGACAACATCCTAGGTTAGGGTCGAACCCGGGTCTCTGGCACTGAGGCATCAACTCTACCAGCTGCGCCATTGTGCTGCCCTTAATAGGGGTTACATTCAAGCAAATATAGAAGACCACATCAGAAATGTGTAGAAAATGTCCATTGTGTAACATAAAGAACTAGAACAATGCATCCACCATTGAAGTAAATTTCAAAATATTAACACGCCCATCTGCCCAGCATTTACTTAGATAATGTAACACACTGATCTTTCATGATAAAATAAATGCTAATAGGTGTTAGATATTGGATTTATCATCAATGCCATTGTTGTTCACTGTACTTGTACCATATTGAAATATTGTATAAACATTTCAGGGCTTAACAGGTTTGAAGACCTTTTGAGGAATAAATGGATTATAACCTCAGCAATGTAGTGTCTTTTGTATTGGTGAGGTTTTCTGTTCCGTAATACACAGTCACTTGAGGTTCGGTCAACACAGCGATGTTGTGCGAATGCTTGGACTCCTGCTTCCCCATCTTCATCACTTGAAACATCATCTGATACATTTACAACTGCTCTAGCTCCTTCCTATTTAAAATATGAAAAAGAGCAAAGCCACATAAATAAAACAGTTCAGAAGAATTTACTCCTCACATTAATACAAGTCTTATGCATTGGCATTCAACAAGATCTATACATTTACTCATTCGTCAAGAAATGACTGTTCAGAGAGACATCTTACAAGTGATAAGCTGGCCACAAAAGCATTGACTTCTTATGAAAGGTCCCAGCTCATTCTATCACTTCCCATCTTGTATACTCCTCCCTGCTTGCCACATCACCTTGGATTGATCCAGTTTTCCCAAACTGAGACCTAACAACACTATATCCCACCAAATCATTCTTGATCCTCCACTCTGCTCCCCTACTATAATATTAATTTCTATAACCCATAACACAACCTGCCAATGACTAAACAGGTGATCATCAATAATCATAACCCCACAATTCATTGTTTCAATTCTCAAAGAAAAAGTCCTTTCTTGACCAAATTCGAAATTATCCATACTAGAAACAACCCCAGACTGCAAAACATTCCCATCAAAATCACTCCACTATTACCGGAACAGCAAGATAGCATTCTGCTGCACTGTTATGTTAAAATTGATTGCAAACTAAGCAATGGAAGTTGGAAGGTGAAACAAATTCTTATTGACTTTGGGATTCTTCCAGTCCCTAACCATAGCTGAATTTCCCCAGCTGTTCCATACAAATGTTTATCTGGGTTTCGTAAGATTTTGTTTTTACCTCTCCTTTAACCACTGGATTCCAGACCATAAAGTGGAAGGGGGCAGTGGGGCTCTGGAACCATTAATGAGGATCTAGTTTCCTCAAAGAGACCTCTATCTGCCTCTGAAATACACCTGCAGAAGACATTATTCTTAGCACTTTCTCTTTCAGGTGCTGTTTAAGGCCTCATGGGTTCTTTGCATTGACACAATGGTTTGGAGTCTCTCAATGTATACATGGTTTGGAGTCTCTCAATGTATACTCCTTTCCAGCAGGCCAGGATTGGAAGGAACAGAGTGGAAGGAAGAATCCCATTTGGAGAGGAGGACCTCCACATACTTGATTAATTGCTCTGCCCTAGTCTGTTGTCTTCAGATCTACTGGAGAATCACAAGTTGAATCACTGAACTTGTGAACATAGGATACAGCGCCAGAGACCTGCTGTTGTCCCCAACCTATCTGCATTATTTGTCCTGGTAGGTTTTTGGTCAGGAACAAAGATCATTGATGGTCAAATGTTGAACTAAATTCATTTGTCAGAAATAAATATATGCATCACTTTATTTAATATGATCATAAAATTTGCAATGTGATTTAATGACAAAAGATGAAAGATTTGACATTGGAAATGATCGTTGCCTACATTTGAATAGCATTTTATTTGTAATTTATCTGATCTTAAGGGCATGCCAGCCGACATAGGTCATTTCATTTTCTAAAGTGACGCAAATGGAATTGAACTTTGTCTAATCATCAGCAAATATCCCCTGGCTTTATAGTGGCTTCTGACTTTTAGGATAATGTTGAGCTGATGTTTATGCTAAGACATTACCCCAAGGAACATTTGCAGTCCTGGCACCAAGATAATTGACATAAACACAACAATCTTTCTTAAAGTGAAGGGAAACTCCAATCGAATCAGATTCACTTGGCTTTATATGGACAGGACATTGCCAGAAAGATTCCAATGCTACAATTATGTTACAACAGCTGGCTAGAGTCACAGGCACAGGTATCGTTTCTTGTTCTCACCGTCTCCATCAAAGGAGACAGACTATCAACTGACATCTATTATATACCCACTGACTCCCACAGCTATCTACACTATATTTTGTCGTGGTTATTGATACTCAAAATTAACTCGGGCGACGTAGAGAATTCTTCAAGAAGCTCAAATCTTTATTTGCAAATCGAGGCTGGAACACTCAAAGAGTAAATCACTTGAGTGTTCACTCCAAACAAAGAGCTGCCCCCTTTTATGGCATGTTTAACTCTGTATGTCCCACCCCCGGTGCATTTCCATACCCAATCACTTACAGACAATCCCTTATCGATAACCAATCACTTTAATTTACTTTTCTCCTCCTTCCCAGTTATTTTCCGTTCCGTAATCCACCCTTATTTAAACCACGTGTCTTCCCCTTCTTGGGCCCCTTATTTCTCTTAACTAGGGCTTGATACAGAGTTACAAAGGTCATATAACTGTCACAGCTGATTTACGCTAATGGCTTCAAGAGAATCTTGGGCCTCCCTTATCTCTTACAAAAACAATCAAACCAGAAAACAAAGGACAAAGGCCATCACATAGAGCACAAACATGCAGAGTTTCCAAAGTTTTAAAATACAAAGTATAGTTAAATATCTCAAGTATTACAAACACCAAGAATATAAAATATAAAGATACACTTCTATATAATTCCCCCCTTTGAGACCTAACCGGTCTTACAGAAAAAGAAAACCACAATATCGCACATATCGGCGCTGAATCAAACTACAACTAGCCCACAAAATCAGGGTCCTCATATTTGTAATGTTCAGCCTCACAGTGTTCTTTCTCTGGAATCCTGGGTGGGCCAAAAACCTGCCCCCATTATGCTGAGGTGGAAAAAAAGACCCAGCTATCCTTACAGACTTTTGTTCAATATTCATCTGCTGTGTTTTGCACATCATCGTAGTATTCTATCAGCGGGGTCTGCTTCTCTAGGAGACTAGATTTGCCTTTATCCTGGAGCAACAAAACCTGCTTTGTGGTTGAGCTTACTAGGAGAAACTTAATGCAGGGTAAAACACAACAGTAACCACCAGCAGCGCAGCTTCAATAGTCACCCCCAACTTAGCCAACCATGCTCCCCAACCTCCTAACATATTTTCTAGCCAATCGAAGAATTTATGTTCAAAACCCACATTCTGCTTAAGCTCTTTTCTCAGATTCTTCAAATTATCCATTGCTGTAGTGAAGGACCCCCTGGGCTAGTATTGTATGTATGAAGGTGCAGCAGTGTTCCCCAAACAGGACACACACATGCACCCTATTTGTGACCTCATTTACAACAGCCTCAGAGTCACTAGTGTCTCCAAAAACCTCACTTACTATCTGGTTAAACCTCTGCTCTCCCCTTACGTCTTTGTCCTCCTGTTCATTTACCGCAGGGTTATTATCGAGCCGTACCTGTGGGACAGCCCTTGTGCAAGAATTGAGATGGTACCATGTGGATCAACCTTCCACCTGAACAGCGGTGGGCTAGGCCCTAGTCACCATGAACGGTCCTTCCCTTCTTTGCTCATCCCACTTCCTTTGGAAGGCACATACACAAACTTTGTCTGTGGGTTTAATGGGTCCTTCCTGCAGGTTCTTTTGCTTTTCCAGTGCATCAATAGACTTGTGCATCATAGTTAACTGTTTCATATACTGCTTACGTTCTACCTCTAACTGCTCCAAACTTGGTCCCTTGTGGGGACCTGTCCATTGCACAAGTCTGCCAGTGAGCACCTCATGTGGTGTCAAATTATTTTTTCGATTAGTTTGCATGCGACAGCTCATCAGTGCCAATGGCAGGGCATCGATCCAATTCAACTTTATAGTTGCAGAAATCTATTTAACTTAGCTTTCAAGGTCCCATTAATTCTTTCCACCATGCCCTGTAACTGAGGGTGGTACACACACCCAAACCGTTTCACTCTCAGGGTCTGCAGCACCAGCTTGTCTACTTTCTGGATAATAGCCGATCCGTTGTCGGAGCTGATTTCTGTAGGTTTACCAAACCTTGGGATTACTTCTTTCATCAGAAACTTTACCACAGTCCCTGCACCTAAATGTTTTATTTAACCCACCTGCTAAATCTATCAATCATTACTAGCATGTACTTTTTTCCTCTTACCATCTTCTTCATATCCACATTGTCAATCACCAGGTGGCTAAATGGCCTTTCGGGCACAAGTATGTGACCTATAGGCGTTGTTATTCTCTTTTTAACATTGCTTTGAGCACATACCTCACACTGACTAAATGTGGTCTACCGAAGCCTGTAAATAGGGTGTCCAAAACCCATCCTTTTTTACCTTTCTTATTACTCCCCCCTTGTGCAATGGTTTAACCCATGCACTTCTGAAATAAGAATGGTCAGCAATGTGTGGGTGCTACCAACAATCCTTCAGTAGTCCAAATGCCTTGCAAGTTCTGCTTAGCTCCCCTTTGTCTCCACATTGTTTGCTCTGCTAAGGTTGCTTTACCTTGCATTTCAATTATGTCCTCTGTGGGTTCCAGATCCAAGCTTACCTGAGGTGCAATAACAGTTGATCGGCATCCATGCGCTGTTCTGGCTGCTTCGTAATAGTGTTAAAAGCTGTTTCCACCTCATCATTTCATTGGAAAACATTTCTCAGGCTTGTGTGTCCTGCTTCCTTCATCATTTTCCTTAATGGCATCACAATTTCAGCATACTCTCCAATCCAGTCTGAACTGTATCATGCCATTCCCAAGAACATCATCATCTGTCCAATTGTCTGAGGTTTGGGAGCTATAATTATTGCCTCAATTTGATCTGGTGCTATAGTCTTTACTCCTTTGGATATTAATCGTCCTAAATATTTTACCTGCTGCTTACAAAACTGCAGCTTCTTTCTGGATACTTTATGACCTCTGCATGCCAGCCTTTCCAAGAGAGTCAGGGTGTCTCGCTCACATTGCTCCTCACTTGCGGAGCAAACCAACAAATCATCCACACATTGTATTAATGTACTTTCTAAGGACATGCCTTCCAAATCTACCTTTAATATGTGATTTAAGACATGGGGCGAGTGTTTTAATCCCTGCTACATCCTAGCATATGTGTATTGAGTACCCTCTAGGTAAAAGCAAACAAATACTGACATTGCTCTGCTAAGGACACATTGAAAAACATTGAACAACGATCTACTACTGAAAAGTAAGCTGCCTCTGTTGGAACATTAGTCAGCAGTGTATGTGGATTTCGGACTACCGCTGGTCAATCCCTCCCCACCTTGTTTACTGATCGCAGATCATATACTAGTCTACACTTTTTCAGCTGGTTCTCCAGATAGGCTGCTGGATTCTCTGCCTCCCCCAGTGGATCTCCCCTTTAATGCCTTGGGGTCCACCTTAAGTGTCTGAGGGTAGCAGTGTCTAAGGGCCTGCCATACCGTCTGCCTGACTGGATCAAACGGCGTGCCATTGACCATTGTGTTATTCACCGCATTTTTTATACCAGCCATTTTCAAGAGTTCTGTCAGTTTAGTGGTTCCTATCACTTTCACCAACAGTGCCTTCAAATCTCCCATAACCAACAACCGTCCCGCATTCTCTACCTCAAAGGCCCTAATCCATTTTCCTGCCCCATCATGAATATTGGGCAAGATATCTTCTAGCCCTTCCAGGTCCTGGGTCCCCCAAGGGATAGACTGTGTCGGTCCAGTTCTTTTAAAAAGCAATGACATAATTTTATCCCACCATTCCTGTTCCTCTTTTTCTACCTGTATGTCTTCCCAATCCTTCTCTGAGTGCCTTCTTTCTCATTCTAATCTATATTTCTTGCTTCTCAGATATTCTAGCATTCCTTTGCAATTCCTTCAGCTTTCTTTTAAAATCTTCCACTAAATCCTCATCCCATATTTCCCTTGCATCCCAACTATCGCTTCCCAATTCTGTTTCCTCCTCACTACCTTGCCCTCCTCTCAGTGACCACTTGTCGATCAGTTTCCAGTCCTGTCTATCACTTTCCTGGCTCCCCGCTTCTGCTGAATAGGATACTTCAAAATCCCTCTGGTTCCTCAGGTCCTGCAGCCTCCTGATATCAACTTAAAATTCCCTTATTTCCATCTCATCATCCCAAATTGCAACCTCTCGTTCGATCTCCACTATTCCCTTTACCAAGGAACACTGCTTTGTACCGTCCGGGCCTGGATAGGGAGGGGGATGCCCAGGGTCTCTCAAGCTTGGATATAAGATCGACTTTTTCCTTGGAGTTCCTGGCTTTCATGCTGCATTTCGATTCTCTTACCCTCTTCCTTTGTCATATTTACCACCTGGTATTCTTTCCTCAACCTCTCTCCTTCCACTCTAAACAGCTAAAGTGCATTTAGCTCCTTTTCTCTCTTCTTTTTCGTGTTTCCAACTTATCTTTGGACCTATAATTCCTAATTAACACTTCCATCTCGTCACACATATTTATATTGAAAGTG
Organism: Raja brachyura; assembly: GCA_963514005.1. The sequence goes on along the minus strand of OY740799.1, from coordinate 19,525,952 downwards.
CCTTCCCTGGGCCACTTCGTCTGCAATTTTTCCATTCTTTTTCCCCATTTCTCAGAGTGCTTTATAATGTCCTCTTTAGATACAGGGAACTTTTTACTTAGTAGTTCAACTGCAGTTGCCTTACTCATTGTATTATCTTGTTCAGTGCACTTTATCAATCAGTCCAGTCATAGTCCTTGTTCTTATTCCGTCCCGTTCCTGTAGTTACTATACTATCCAATACACTGTCTGTTTCTAAGAATTTCGGCAGGGAACCAGATCAATCTACTACGAAGGACCTCAGTGTTCCCGGGAGCTTCTTCGGGGGGTCAGTCTCAAAGGGTCTGACTAGTGCACTTTTCTCTCCCCATCTGATCCCGGTGAACCTGCGGCCACTTACTCAGTCGTTGGTTGATGGTCCCAGTGAAATTCCAGCTGGCTTGCCAAATGATGTTTGCATCTTAAAAAACAGACAAAATACAACAAATTAAAATAAACCATACAAGTTTTCACTTTTTAGGTCAAACGGGAGTGGCCGGAGATGTTACAGTCCAGAAGAATCCAGTGATACTTCCGATTCCTTAAAATACCACTTTAATTATTAAAATCCTTTGGTCTTTTATACAAAAATAGTCACATATGCAGAATATCAGGGGCATTAGGTAATGTCCCATGTTGTTGTTCTATGCCAGATCATGGCTATCCTGTTGTCAGTTAGTTCCCCTTTCGGGCCTCTCTTATCTGATTGACCTTTCTTAACCAGAAAGCTCATCTGAAAAAGCCATACAATCTGGTCGTGTTCCAGCTAGCAATGCAAAAGCAATTGAATTATTTTCAATTGTTCCAAGGTATCTCCCCAATATTCACAATTTCAAATTCCTAGTATAAATATATACTAATAACAATTTCCCAAATTAACACTTTTTTTGATATATTAACTTATCCAATCTCATCTAACACATGGCCAGAGTGGCATCCAAGTCTCCTTTTCAACTCAATTCAAAAGATAAGAAATACGAAGAAAACAAACTTAAAACATCAATAAGCCAAAGCAATCAACATTTTTTTCATCTCTCCTCTGTTGAAAGTTAAGAGAAAATAGAGAATGAACAGTTAATTTTCATAGATTGCTAACACATTTGCTCCTTTATTCACAAAGGAGCATAAAATAGCTGTGTATGGCTCCGCCCCCATACAATTGCAGTTTCTTTAAAAGATATGAGGCTTTACAAAGATTTATCAAATAAAAGAGTAAGCTCATTCAATTATATCCTTTTTCATCTAGAGTGCAGGATTAAATCAGAATTCATCCAAATCAGGTTCCACAAACAACAGTCTTCTCGTTCTCACTTCAAAGAAATCATGCAACACTTAATACTTCGATGCACCTAAATACATTCAATCATTGTTCAGAAATTTAACACATACTGAAGAACAGTCGCGATCCAAAACACACATTTAGACATTCCTGTATCCCTCTCGACTCTCTCTCTCCCTCTTAGACACTGCTCATAGCTTCAAAGTGTAAGCTACATTCCACATTCCATTTCCTCCTTTCCCACATACACAAATTTTATCCGAGAGCAGTGCTGCCAGAGGCCTGTCAAAGTGTCACAGAGCATAATAATAATTTTCATAACAATTTTTCCATATTCAAAGATGTCCTTTTATAATTTCTAAACCTTCCCTTGTCTGACAATACCGTTCTGTTTACGAGAATCTTTGGTTCTGTGGGGACCAGTATAAAGAGGAGCAAGCTGCCATGTGGGCAGTACTGTCAGCTCGGCATTTCCCTGGGACACTGCTTTGTCGGGCCACTCATATAGGCATTGCACTGGGAGGACTGAGGCCTGCAGTGTGGATATCGTTGACTTTAAGTAGTGAAAGTGTTCTTGTTGAAATGTGAGAGTTAAGTTGAAAAGGATTAATCTGTTAGGAATGGGCGGGCATAATTCACAGTGGGATGGTCCAATCAGTCAGGATCCTGTGTGCTGTGTTTGGACAATGATCCAGATTGTGATTAGTCAGACTCCCTGTCATTCAAAGTCTTGCCACATCCCACACCCATCAATCTCCACAAACAAAGACACACATTCTCCTCTTTGTTTCTCTTCAGCAGATGCGAGCTCACTGCTCTGTGCCAAAAGTTATTCAAAGTTTGAAGGCAAGTTTGTTTTAAACAAAAGTACAGGCTGTTGGCTGGGATTTAACGATCGTGAGCAGCCTCGACTCTCATGCTCTTTTTTTCTTCTTTATCTTGTCTGTTGTTTTTTTCTCTCTGGTGCTCTGCGTTGTTTAACTTTCTCACTGCTGAATTCAATACTGCTTCTTCTTCCTCAGCCCTTTCCCTTCTTCTTTCTCATCTGCCTTTTCAGTCTCCAAGTTGCTATCAGTATCATTTTTGTCTGACAGTGCCCTTCCCTGTAAGCATGCTAGAACCTCCCCCCCCCCCCCCCATGGGATCTTATATGGGGGAGGTGGTCTACACTATTCCCAACTTCGTTCCTCATTCTCCACCGAATTTGTTCCTTCATCCCCCCTCTTCTATAAACATGGTTGCCATGTCAGAAAATGGGTCTCCAGAGAAATAACCAGTACTAGGTTTGTTCTTAAACTACGATTTGCTTGTTTTCTGAACCCTTCTTATCAGTGCTTTCTTTCTCTGCCTTGGACCTTAACAATTTACCCAATTAGTCCCTATTCTCCCTGACTTTACTTGTTCTGTCCGTACAGACCCTTTATTCTTCTCAAGGGCGGTAGCCACGGGATGCCTTGTCCATTCAGACCCCTTATTCTTCTTAAGGGCGGTATCCACAGGTCCTATTCTTATCACACAAAATCTACTTTCTCGGATTATTATATTCTACTTGCCCTACTGCGCAGTCTTCTTGAGTAATCTTCTGGAATTCCTCTTAGAATAACTTAGTGACAGATTCATTGGGCGGAGAGGCCCTCCGACCGCCTTGACGCTTCTGTGTCCCCAGTGGCTTCCTGTTTTCAACAGGTTATTAGTCCAAATGAAGCGGAAAACTGCTCATCTTTTTGGGGTGGCCACCTTTATCCTGTTGTCCCTGGGAGTCACTGAGGGGCTGAGAAGCGCCCTTAGCTGTTCGTCTTTTATTGAATGGGCCTTTTTCCGATCCTGCTCGCTGCGCCAATTTTGTCGTTATGAAAAGCAGAGATTGTTATTCCAATGGCTGCCTCCCTTGTTCCATTTGCAGGAGGTTGAGTGCACCCTATCAGTCAAGTTGAGTTACACTGCTGTCTTAACTCACGTGTCCACAACCTGAATTTCTATGTGGTTCATGAAAATGTGTCTTCTCTGCTGGGTGTCAACGCATGTCAAGACATGGGTCTGATTTCTTTCAGCCCTTCTGTTTGTCATCTGACTATAGATTGTGACTTTAGCCAACAAATCCTGACTCAATACAAGATTTTGTTTAATGATAAGCTGGGCAGGTTGCCTGTCAGGTATACGATTACCATTGACCCCGAGGCAATTCCAGTTGTTCGTCCCGCTCATAAGATTCCCCATGCTATGCGGGACCGTGTTCAAATTGAACTTAACAGAATGGTGTCTCTAGGTGTGATTGCTCCCGTTGCTGACCCCTCGGAATGGGTCTCCACCATGGTCGTGGTTACCAAGAAGTATAGAGATGAGATACGGATTTGCATCAACCCCAAGGATTTAAACACAGCAATTAAACAACCTCACTATCCCATGTGCACTGTGGATTAGATCGCTGTGCAGATGGCTGAGGCAACAGTATTCAGGGTGCAAGATGCCAACAGTTCATTCTGGCAGATTTTGCTGGAACACAACTCCAAGTTAATCACTTTCAGCACTCAGTTCGGGCGTTACTGATTTCTTCACATGCCCTTTGGAATAAGTTCTGCTAGTGAAGTATTCCAACAAGCTATGGAGCCGTTGTTTGCAGGCTACCCGTGCTCCATCGTAGTGGATTACATCCTCGTTGCGGGACGAACGGAGAAAGAACACGATGCCAATCTGATGAAAGTCTTGGATCGCGCCAAAGCCATCAACCTCAAGCTGAACCATCAAAAATACAAATTCAGGGTGAATTAGGTGAAATACATAGGCCATGTGTTTACTAAAGATTGCCTAAAAACTGATCCGGCGAAAACCAGTGCTATCAATGAGCTCCCAGCACCCACAGACGTGCTAAGTTTGCAGAGATTCCTTGGCATGGTTAACTACTTGAGCAAATTCATTCCACATTTCAGCGAAATATCAGCCCCATTGCACCAGCTTACACACAAAGACACTGCTTGGACCTGGCACGAGCAACAGCAGAAGGCGTTCAACACTCTTAAGCAGCAGATGTCTTGTGCTGCTACTCTTGCTTACACTGATCCTAAAATACCGGTCACACTGACATGTGACACCTCACAACACAGACTAGGCGCAGCATGTCTTCAAAATGATGGTAACAGCAATAAGACTGATGCCTATGCCTCGCGCACTATGACTGCACAGAACAACGGTATGCCCAAATTGAGAAAGAGCCGTTGGCCTGCAAGAAATTTAACGACTTTATCTTTGGACACACGGTCACGATCGAAACTGACCACCAACCTCTGTTCAGCATCTTTAACAAACCAATCCATGCCTCACCAACGTGTCTACAGCGGAAGTTGCTGCAACTTCAAAAATATGACATTGTTTTGATGCGCAAATGCGGTAAGGGTATGCACCTGGCTGACACTCTCTCGCATGCACCCCAGAAGACCTGCGAGGATCCGCCCTTGCCGGATGATGACTTCATTGTAATGGCTGTATATTTTATTCCCTCCGCCTGTATGGAGGATATGGTTGCCCACGCTGCTGCTGACAGTACTCTACGGTCGCTTACCTCCGTGATTAAACGCGGCTGGCCAGACAAACACTACAACGTTCCCCTGTCAGTCCAGCCTTTCTTTGCTGTCCGTGATGAGCTAGTGCTGCTGGATGGCATTGTTTTAAAATGACACAAGGTTGTGGTCCCTGCTTCGCTGCACAACAAGTATTTTAACAAATATTGGCACTCCTACGCCTATACCAGCACAACAACCCACGTCTGCAACGGCTGGTTTGCCAGTAGCGACTTCGCCTGCGCCACAGTCTCCTGTTTCGTCTCCGGGAATGCTGGTTTGGTCTCCCTCACCTGTGAAGCCACCTGCTCTGTTCCCGGGGGGAAAAGAACGGAGATGGTCTTTATCGTACACGCGCTGGCCGTGTTTCCAAGCCGGTTGTGAAGTACCCGGGCTATGTTTGATTTTCCTCCAGTTTATTATCAATTGTTACACATGCTTACTTAGTTAATAGTTTTGTACTGATGTTTAATTCTTTAAGAGGGAGGATGTAGATCAGTGTCACTCATGTTATGAGTCATACTTTGTAATTACACCCACTAGGTTAACTGTAGTCTCCCTGCCTTGTTCCCACACTCTTAGAGAAACGAGCTAGTATGAAGCTACCGATGCTGTAACACTAATAAAGTCGTTGGACCTTTATCACAGTGTAATACTTCAGTTGTTTAAACAGCATAATCACAACACATAGATAGATAGATTCTTGATTTGTACAGGTGTCAGAGGTTATGGAAGGAAGGCAGAATACAATAATACTTTATTAGCCAAGAATGTTTTGCAACATACGAGGAATTTCATTTTCTAAGTCAGTCATACAAATAAAAAGCAACAGAACACACAAAATACATTTTAACATAAACATCCACCATAGTGACTCCTCCACATTTCTCACTGTGATGGAAGGTGAAAAAAAGTTAAATCTCTTCCCTTCTTTGGTCCTCCACGGTCGGGGGCCTCAAGCCTTCCGTTGATAGGACGTTCTTGACTCCCGTAGCTGGCAGCGTTTGGGCCCTCTGCGTTGGGGCGATCAAGCTCCCGCATCGGGCGATGTCAGCTCCCTGTGCCGAGCAATCGGACCCCTGGTCGGGGCTGGTCAAACCTGCTGCGTCGTTGGTGCTCCCGTCATCTACAGTCTCCACCCGAGACTGCGAGCTCTCGATGGTAAAGTCCGTAGGCCGCTGTTGGAGCGATCCCAGGCAAGTCCGATGTAAATTCCACGCCTCGCGGTGGGGCTCAAAGTCACTTCGAGCAGACCTCCAGCTCCAGGATGTTAGGCCGCAGAGCAACCGGAGATATGATCCGGTAAACAATCGCATCTCCAGAAAGGTAAGAGATTGAAAAAAACGTTTCCCCCGACCCCCTCCCCCCACATAAAACAAACCAGAGAACATTTACACAAACTTTTTAAACACACTAAAATTAGTTTAAAAAAATGAAAAATCATGCGGCGCCCCTGGTGGTTCGGAATGTGGTTTGGAAGGAGAGATAGATCAGCCATGATTGAATGGCAGAGTAGACTTGATGGGCCGAATGGCAGAGCAGACTTGATGGCTCGAATGGCCTAAATCTACTCCATTCCTTACGACCTTACTAAAGCCTGCTCTGACTCAATTAGCAGAGCCTTGCACTACAATTGTACAGAGCAAATTCCATCATGAAATGTGTTGACAGCTGACAAAGAGACGACACCTTACCTATTGACTATCAAAGAGTTTGAATCTTTCACAAACATTTAAAAATCATAAAGAATTACACGTTAAAAAAGTGGAAAAAAGTACATATTTAAATAAACTCAGTTAAATTAAAACATGTAAAAAATACTTCATCTTTTCCCTACCAGCCATTCCCCACCATTCAAATCCATAGGCTTGGCTCAGGACTAACCTGGTACAATTTTAGCGAGTTGATTTCCAGCATCAGAGGTAGAAGTGCGTGAAAATAAGCTTGCTATGAGGAGTTCAGCATCAAAGCCAATTGGTCCAGTCCCCACTAACCAACTATGTGGAAATTTAGGTCCTCTGCATTTACTCATTCTTGCCCAAAGTTGTAAATAAAAATGTAACTTTTAGCAAATCGATGTAGTGCTTCTCAGGTACTTACTTTCTGTTTTAGAAGGGTTTGTGAATTTCGTTCTGCTCCTGTATTCAAGTTGTACTCTTTAGATCCCACTATTTCACAATGGGCATCATGAGATAGTTTTCCATCTTCATGGCTTTTGTTACTCACTCTTCCATCCAGAGAAACGTAGCCATTGTCTGTCTCTGTTGATTTGTCAATTGATTGCTTGAATTTTTTTGACCTAAAAATGTAATTAAAAAATATTTTTCATAACCAAACTGTTGCAGTCAATGCAAGGAAAAAAAAAATTTTGGTTATTAGGTTAAAGTACATTCAAAGAAAACAGGTTTTATTTAGACAGCTCCATATCAAGGCAGGTATGTAAAGTCATTACAAGAATAAAATCTTGGAAGAACTTTGCAAATCAAGCAGCATGTGTAGAGGCAAAAGGTGCAAGCTGATATTTTGGCCAAGATACTGCATCAGGACTCGGAGAGAAAAGGAAAGATTGGCAGTTTATAGCAGTATGGGGGGAGGTTAGAAGTAGAAGCGGGATATATCAGCAGGCAGGTGATAGGTAGTACTAGGGATGATGGGCTTATAGGAGGATGGGCCTATGGTACCAAGTGGAGGTGGGGTGTAAGGGGTGGGAAAGTTGAACAAGATGGAGACAACGAGGTGGACAGGTAAGTGCTTGGGAGAGAGGAAAACACCAGGAGTTTGAATTATCTGAAATTTGGAAACTCAATGATCATAGCATTACCTTGGTACTAAGCTAGCCAGGTGGAATACGAGATGACTACCTTCCAATTTGCATTTAGCCTCTCTGTAGCAATGGAGGGCTAAGGACAGACAAGTCCGTGTAAAACTGGGAAGAAGAGTTGAAATGGAAAGCAACCAGAACCTCAGGATCACTATTGTGGACAGACCACAGGTGCGCCACAAAGCTGTCACCTTGTATATGCTTGGTTTAGTGAGCACTGTAAACAGTAGACAATGTTGGAAGAAGTGCAGGTATCTTCTCACTTGAATTTAGGTTGTTGGACGACAATGAGGGAAGAAAAGGAACATGTGTTACACCTCCTACAGTTTTGTGGGAAAGTACGAAGGAAAGGGGAGGGATTATCAAAACAGGAAATTATATAGTGGTCCCTGCAGAGAGTGGAAAGAGACGAGAGAGGAGAAGATATGAATTGTAGTAGAATCATGTTAGAACTAGCAGAAATAGCAAAAGATGATGTGGAGGCTGGTGGGCTGAAAGTGAAGACAAAGGAAACTCTATTGCTGTTCTATCTGGGGAGGATGATGATGTGTGGGAAATTTTGCAGAGCTCATGGATTTCTCATACAAATTTCTCTCCATTTCCCGCACGTCTCTCACCACCCCTTTCTCCTAAGGCAGAACAGCAATACAGTTTCCTTGGTCCTCACTTTTAATCCCAGCTATCTTTACATTCAACTCATCATCACGCACCATTTCCATGAGCACCAACATGGACCCAACACCAGCTTACAATCATCTTCCAAGATTTTCTTCTCTTGATAGTGTATTAAAACATGTTCTATGTCCACCATATTAATTATTTTCATTACATTTAAATCTAAGGGAACCAAGACCTCCCCCCACTCCCCCAATCATATTACTTAATTTATTTATTAAAGATACAAACATAGAATTTGGCCTCTCTGCCATTCTATCAAATAATTTCCATTGACTATGAAGAATTTCACAGAATAGCTGGAACAATTCCTCTATTAGGTGACTATGAATTGTAACTTCCAATTATACTACCTCCTACTCTTTTGCCACAAAGCTAGTATTTTATTTTGTATACAGTGCCCTCCATAATGTTTGGGACAAAGTTCCATCATTTATTTATTTCCCTCTGTACTCCACAATTTGAGATTTGTAATAGAAAGAAATCACAAACATTATGGAGGGCACTGTATATTTAATTTATGGATACTTTTGAATTTTCCCACCACCATTATACACAATACTTTGCTGATCATAAATGGGCAACTAGAATACTGACCTACCCATCTGTGGAAATAGTTTCTCCTTATTCAGAAAGTGACTGCAATTTTGCACACCTCTATTACCAGTTCGACTGCAGGGACTAGATTCTCCATCTCTTCATAGAACTGGTCCCTCATCCCTGGTACAATATCAGCAAACCTTAATTAAACACAAACTCCTTTAATTGGAGGCCCAGAAAAAAAAATCCCTAGTCGTTAAACAAGCAAGGAATCCGCAGAGGCTCGGACTACCCGCTTCAATCCTCCCTGGAGCCAGGGTTGGTCTCAGAGATTTGGAGAATTTTTCATTATTGCCAACGTTGAATTATTGCTCAAAATAAGGATGGATTAAACCCAGGAATGATGTGTCAGTTAGCAGACAAAGATAGTGGGCACAAAGATAGTGGGCACAAAGATAGTGGGCAAATGGCAGGAAACCATTCCGAGCACCAGATTAATCCTTTATTTACAAAAGCGTATGTTTACGACAGACAGCATGGTTTTGTTACGGTAATGTCACATGTGACTCTTGTGAATTAATTATTTGAGCAGGTATTAAGGAGAGTTGATGACAGCAATGAAGTTGGTGTAGTTCACATGGATTTTCCCCAGTGCTTTTGACAAGGTCCCACAGGCCGGTCAAATAAATAAACAGAATCAAGGGGAGGGAGTGACTAACTTGATCCAAAACCGGCTCAGTGAAAGTAAGTCATGGGCATAGGTTGACAGGTTTTTGTGATCGGTGGGGTTCTATATGGCTCAGTACACAGTAAATTGCCTTTTTTTAGTGATACATAATAATTTAGACCCAATGTGGGGAGGCATGATAAATATATTCACAGATTAACCAGACACTGCTCAGGGGCTCATCCAAATATTCCTGAACGCCCTGCTTCCACAAAATCATCAGACAGTTCAAAGTTTCATCCACCCTCTTGGTGAAAAAAAACCTCTCAAATCTCCTCTAAATTCCACAATCTATGCGCTCTAGTAACAGCTCACTCAATCTACACCCCTCAACACTTTGTATACCTTAATTAAGTCACTCTTCAACTTATCCAGGCTCCCTTCATGGCAAAATATCCCATCACCGTCAACCTTTTGGTGGATCTCCTTTGTACTTTCTCCACTGTATTTACTTCCTATTATGTGGTCACCACCAGAACTGCACACACTTGCAAACAGTCCACTATCAAACACTACCCACATGTGCACTTGAATACTGAAAAGTTGATGCCACCAGTTCATCCACACCCCAGTAAGAATTGGAGCCAAATGAGGAGAGGAAGTGAATTAACAAGAAAAAACATTGTCAGAGTTTCCAAGCACAAAAATATTTTACTAAACACATGTACAAGAATGTAGCGTTCTAACATTTCAATACATACCCTGGAAAAGAAAAAGTATTCCAGATGTCTCGGAGGATTTTGCCAACATTATAACTGGTCTCTGTGCCAGATTGGTGGGGCACTTCCTGTGTATTATCTGTTGTACTAGAGCCCTCCCCTTCTCTGTGTACTTCTAGATGAACTGATTTCCGTAATTTCCTTTGCAAGAAAGATTAAAAGGGCAGTTTTATAGTTAAAATAGCATAATTGCTGCAGTGTCCACAAAATTATCAACGTCTAATGGAATATACTTATATTTGCACGAGATTCACAATGTGTTTTTATCTCACATTTTATTTTATAGCAGCAATGAATTAGATACAATGGTACAAAATGTATTCATGTACAGAGTGCTATTGTTCAATAACTTGCTGCTGAGCACCATGCTGACTTTTGATCCCTTTAGGGAAGGTGCCTACTGTTCACCAACTCTTTATTGTAACCTTGGTGTTGTTTTATTATTGTAACCCGTACCGAGATACAGTGAAATCCTTTGTTTGCATGCCATCCAGGCAAATCACACCATAAGTATATTAGAAGAGTGCAAGAGAAAAATAGAAACAGAATGCAAGTACAGAGAGCATGCAGATTTTGTGATAAAATTAAGGAACATTTTAATTGTGTGTGTATTTGACTCATGAGGTAATTTGTTTTTCAAACAGGTTAACAGTAATTACTACCCAAGTACAGCATACATGTTAAGACGTATTGTAAAATATGAATTCAATGTTAATGAACAAGTGACAAATGTTTCCAAAATCAGAGACTACCTTCTTCGCTTGCCCCCACTACTTGTTGCAGGTTTGGGTGTATGCGTTGATACAATCTGGCAATGTACCGTTCCAAGCAGTAACATCAACCAGATAGGCCCAAATACTTCAGTGTACGGTACACTATGTGTAACTTCAGCTGTGCAAAACAATATGATTGCTGTAACTGCAAACAGAAGAATTATACTGTGTATTTGCGAAATTGTAATTCTGGTAGCTTTTCATCTCATTCAACCAAACGATTCAAAATTAAATTTACTGCTTATACAAACATTTTGATACATGGGATTGGTTCAGTAATAACGTCAACAATAGTTTATACAATTTATTTTTAAAAACCTTTGGCATCTTCTATATATCTTGAATCTGGCGTAAGCTATTCAGCCCATCTGGCATATTTTGCTGCACAATTAGGGGGTGCCCGATCTATGCCTTAGCCTCATGTTCATGTTGATGTGCAGTTTCCAAATAACAGAAATTCAGTGGGTGTTGCACAAATGGATTTTTAAAGTGCGTTTGAACGAATGTGCAAGACTAGCTGATAATATTGCCAGAAGTGTTAAAGTAAACAAGGTACCTGGGTAGTTTTTTCCAGAAAGGATAAAAGGGTTTCTCTATAAACTGACAGATGTCACACAAAATACCAAACTCACAGTTCAGTAGACATTCAGTGTGTTCAGTTGATTCACAGCTCAGACAGAGTCGTGAACTCTCCCTCCCCCATCATGCAGAGACTGAGCCACACCCATACTGCCGGGTTTTATAACCCCTCCCCCTCCCACCGGAAAAGGTGTGGCCTCCATGGCGTGATTGACAGAGAGAGATTCTCAACACTTTTTAAAACACTAATAACACTTTTATTTTTCATTGATGGGAAGAATCCTCTGCACCTGCTGAGCGGAAGGGGAATGAGTACGATGACCAAAAATCACAGCCCTAAGTGGTAGCGTTTTATCTAAAATCGATATACAGTGCAAACAAGAAGTTACCCAAAGCAGCCAAACCACCATTTGCAGTAAGTAGTGCCTTTTAATTTCAACCCAAAGCAGCCAAACCACCATTTGCAGTAATTAGTGCCTTTTAACTTCAACCCAAAGCAGCCAAACCACCATTTGCAGCAAGTAGTGCCTTTTAACCAATCCAAGGCAGCCAAACCACCATTTCCAGTAAGTAGTGCCTTTTTACTTCAACCCAAAGCAGCCAAACCACCATTTGCAGTAAGTAGTGCCTTTTTACTTCAATCCAAAGCACCCAAGCCACCATTTGCAGTAAGTAGTGCCTTTTATCTTCAACCCAAAGCACGCAAGCCACCATTTGCAGTAGTGCTTTTTATCTTCAACCCAAAGCACCCAAGCCACCATTTGCAGTAGTGCCTTTTAACTTCAATCCAAAGTACCCAAGCCACCATTTGTAGTAGTGTCTTTTAACTTCAACCCAAACCCCCCAAACAACCATTTGCAGGCAGTGCCTTTTTACTTCAAACCAACCATATTTTCATTTTCAAACCACATTAAGGGCACTCACAGTTGAGTTATTCAGAGCTCAGAGAGACGTGAACCTCTGGCTTCCTCCATCTTGCAGAGACTGAGTGAGGTACACCACTTCCTGGTTTTATAGTCCCTCCCCCTCCCTCCAGCAGGGGCAGCAGAGAGAACGGGGAATTTAAAAAAAAACATTAATATCTCTCTGATTTCATCGATGGGAAATATCCTCTGGTCTAGGAAGGCGGAGGGGGGTTCTGAGCGAGCTGGCCAAAAATGACGGCCGTAGGTGGCGGCGTTCTCTCAGAAATCACAGCACTGCGAGCCAAAAGCGGTCAAGATCAGACTTATAGTAATATAGACTATATTCCTTCCTCTGGCTTCACAATTTGTAAACTCGTGTCTCTGGACCAATGGTGCAGAACACTGTCTACAAGTCCATCATCTAAATCACGATGCCACCACACCTCAACACATAGTTTACATCTGTGCTGTACCATTCAATACAATTCTATTCTTTGAGTCGGAGTGATACAGTGTGGAAACAGGCCCTTCGGCCCAACTTGCCCACACCGGCCAACAATGTTCCAGCTACATTAGTCCCACTTGCCTGCACTTGGTCAATATCCCTCCATACCTGTCCTATCAAGTACCTCTCTAACTGTTTCTTAAACGATGTGCAAGACCCTCAACTACCTCCTCTGGCAGCTTGTTCCATACACCCACCACCCTTCATGTGAAAAGGTTAACCCACGGATTCCTATTAAATCTTTTCTCCTTCACCGTGAATCTATATCCTCTGGTCCTCGATTCCGCTACTCTGGGCAAGAGACTCTGTGCATCTACCTGATCTATTCCTCTCATGATTTTGTACACCTCTCTAAGATCACCCCTCATCCTCCTGCGCTCCAAAGGATAGAGACCCAGCCTGCTCAAACTCTCCCTAGAGCTCACACCCTCTAGTCCTTGCAACATCCTCCTATATTTTTTCTGAACCCTTTCAAGCCTGACAATATCTTTCCTATAAAATGGTGCCCAGAACTGAACCAAGCGGAGGCTTGGCGATCGTTTCGCCGAACACCTCCGCTCGGTCCGCAATAATCAACCCGACCTCCTGGTGGCTCAGCACCAACTCCCCCTCCCATTCCGTATCCGACTTCTCGGTCCTGGGCCTCCTCCACGGCCAGAGTGAGCAACACCGCAAGTTGGAGGAACAGCATATTCCGCTTGGGGAGTCTGCATCCTTTGGGCTTGAACATTGAATTTTCTCAATTCTGTTAACCCTTGCTGTCTCCTCCCCTTCCCACCTCTCCCTCAGCCCTCGGGCCCTGGCATTCCTTCTCTCTATCTCTTCCCCACCCAAGTCACACTAGCTTATCATTTTCACACTACAAACAGCTTACAATGGCCTGTTTCCTTTATCAACTATACTTTTTTGCATATCTTTCATTCAATGTTCTTTATCTCTCCACATCACCGTCTATATCTCGTTTTCCTGATTCCTAACCAGTCTGAAGAAGGGTCTCGACCCGAAACGTCGCCTATCTCCTTCGCTCCTTAGATGCTGCTGCACCTGCTGAGTTTCTCCAGCCTTTTGTATACCCTCGATTTTCCAGCATCTGCAGTTCCTTCTTTAACACAATATTCTAAATGCGGTCTCACCAATGTCTTACACAACTGCAATATGACCTCCCAACTTCTATACTTAATACTCTGACTGATGAAGGCCAATGTGCCAAAAGCCTTTTTGACCACCTTATCTACCTGCGAATCGACCATCAAGGAACCATGCACCTGTACTCCTAGATCCCTCTGCTCCACAACACTCTCCAGAGGTCTACCATTTACTATGTAGGTCCTGCCCTTGTTAGAATCCCCAAAATGCAACACCTCACACTTCTCTGTATTAAATTCCAACACAACAACTGCAGCTCTGCCCTCATCGACCTTTTTGGTCACGTCTTCAAACATAAAAAATCAATCGGATTTGTGAGACACGACTCCCACGTATAAAACCATGCTGACTATCCCTGATCAGCCCTTGCACATCCAAATGCCTGTATAAACAGAATACTTTCTAGCAGCTTTCCAACTACAGATATTAAGGTCACCGGCCTATAGTTCCCAGCATTTTCCCAGCAGCCCATCTTGAAAAGAGGCACAACATTTGCCACTCTCCAGTCTTACGGCACCTCTCCTGTATTTAAAGACGAGTTGTAAATTTGAACCAGGGCTCCCGCAATTTCCTCTCCAGTTTCCCGCAATGTCCTCGGATATATCTTACAGGCCCTGGAGATTTGTCTACCTTTATACACGATAGTACCTTCAGTACTTCTTCGACATTAACACTGACTGCTCTCAAGACACTTCCATTGGCTGCCCCAAGTTTCTCGGTAAATGCAGAGGAGAAATAGTCATTAAGAACCTTGCCCATCTCCTGTGGCTCAACAGAGAGGTGACCGCTTTGATTCCTGAGAGGACCCACTCTATCTCTCTCTAATTACCCTTTATCCCCTTATGTATTTATAAAATATTTTGGGATTGTCAATACTACCTGCCAGAGCTATCTCCTAGCCCCTTTTTGTCCTTCTGATCTCCTTTTTCAGTTTACTCCTTAGTTCCCAAAACGCCTCCAGGGATGCACTTGATCCCAGCTGCCTATACCTGTCCCATGCATCCTTCTTGTTTTTGAGCAACGCACACTTCTCATGTCACACTTCTTGTCTTTTCATTTCTGGTCATTGTGCAACCATTTGCCTACAAATCCCCCTCCTCACCTGTATCCACCCACCATCTGCCAGGCTTTGTCTGTCTCGGATCTCCCTATGTAGAAGTCCGAATGAGGTTGAGAACAGCCGCCTCAACCGGCACAGGCGTTACATTTTTGGGTCACTTCTGGAAGGGAGAAGGGGGATTTTGTCCAGAGTAAAAGGTAGTCCTCCAGCTGCCAGAAAATCGATGGTGGACCTATATTGTGGAGCAAACTGGAGTGGGTGATTCAGTGCCTACAAGACTATTAATTCAAACCCTGTTGCTGCAATACACATAACCTAGAGCAAACATACCATGAGTGGGCTGCATTAAGATAGTCTCTTGGCAATATAATCAGACTTTACTGGATTAACGCCATTGAAGGACTCCTATTGTCAAGCTATGCTACTTTTATGTTAATTATAAAACAAAATACATATTTGAACATTTCTTCAAATTACATAGCAAACAACCACCAAATTTTGACATCAACATTTTTGTAGCCTTCAAAACCTGCTGTTTTAGATTAAGTAAATGCTTTATCCTAACATGAACATAAAGTATTGTACATATGTTGGGAATATCAAAAACTATCACATCTCCAAAATGGCCCCTTGGTGTGCACATTAGAGAGCCACAGAGAGATGCAGCAGAGAAACAAACCATTTGAGTCTACACCAGCCATCAATCACCCATTTTACATTATATCTCTTCAAATGAAGAGATTTTACACTACATCTCTCCTCACCTTGAAGGAGGTACAAAATAAGCAGCCACGAAAAGATGCATTTTGAGGTTACTTGTATCCACCATTTGAAAAAGAATGGAAAAAACACAACTCGCACAATTCCTTTTCTAGTTATTGAGGTCCATGGACTTTCTGGTTTTGCTTTGGCAAAAGCAGATCCTATGGGTCAGAAAGAGAAATCAATAAAAAAAAATAAAGCATCTTGCATAAATTCTTCGAAATTAGTAATGCATACATAACAATTAACTGTATAATATTGCAAACCATGCAATGGCAGCTTGCAAGTATCAATGGGCTGAGACTACATATTGTTCATGCCACTGTGAGCGCTCGCCATCCCCACAATACCAATGTAGGGAAAAAAATGCAAGTATGCAGCACAACATATAAAACAGAATATTCCCAAAGTGCTTCTACAACTGACTCTTATTCTGTCACAACGGTAAGGAATCAAATTGGTTTGGGTCTCACTGGACCTTGCTCATCACTTAATGTTGCACGCCTCAGTACTCACCTATCTGCACTCAGTTGGAAACAGTTTCTCACTAATTTATTTGAAGTTTTTGAAGAATTAATGAAGAAGATTGGTAGGGCAGGGCCACAGATCTAGTTATAAGGACTTCAGCAAAGACTTTGATAAGGTTCTGCACAGTAGACTGCTCTAGAATGTTAGATTGCATGGGATCCAACGATGCAGAATTGACTTGCATGGTATTGAAGCAAAAGGTGGTGGCGGAGAAAGATTGCTTTTCAGACTGGAAGCATGTACCTCAGAGATAAATAGGTGGTATTGTAGCTGGTAGAAAAAGGCCTAATTTGATGAAATCCTGATGTCCCATCCCCAGAACATTTCAACATTTTCCTTTTAACAAGAGGCAACAACTGGAACATAAATTCACCCCAGGTCTGTATTTAAAACATTTAAATTTCTGATATTCAGAGACAATATTTAAAAACTCATTATGGATGCAAGTGAGAAAAGTAAAATGGAAAAAACTTTAAAACTTTAAGGAATAAAAAAAATAGGAAATTCGCTTTCTCCTCCTGACATCCGTAATAAATAAATGAGAACTCAAATCTTTTACCTGACCTTACCAGGGGTAGGAACGCAGAGGGGATGCCCATGCACAAGAGGGAGAAGTAGCAGCAAGCCAGGACTCCACTGCTGTACTTAATGTGGAGTCCAGCTATTGAATGAAGTAACAGATTCACCCACATCAATCAATCATTCAGTTTCAGAGTTCAGCATTTAATTACACATAGGTGGGTCACCAAGGCTTGGGCATGAGTCAACTATTCAAATTTTAAGCAGAAAGACACCTTCACTGTCATGTGTCAGTTGCAGAAGATAAATTTGATTTTGGACAGAGCTCCTTGGAAGTAAAAGACTGGAACCTGTGAAATACCTTGAAATATCTAGCTACTCCCAAGAAACATAGAAATTAGGTGCAAGAGTAGGCCATTCGGCCTTTCGAGCCTGCACCGCCATTCAATATGATCATGGCTGATCATCCAACTCAGTATCCCGTACCTGCCTTCTCTCCATGCCCTCTGATCCCCTTAGCCACAAGAAAATAGATCTTATTAACATTTTTGTTCTAGGTATTCTGGTATGAATATGTAAAGACAATTTTCACATCTCAGGTCTTATCATTCTAATTTCCAACAGATTACTGTAGTCTGATAGTGGACAATTTATTAATGACAAAATTGTTGTGCTTACAAAAAAAAATGTGGACCAAGAAATAAATCTTATGGAAATGTCTGGTTGCTGAATATTTGTTGCCACTTTTAACTTTAGTTTTTATCCACACTCAATTGTTTTTTTGCAGAAGATTCTTTAAATAAAAGGACAGTTTTCTCCACATCTTCACAAGTACCGCAATAATCCAAGGTCAAATTAATTGTGTCTTAAAAAGCGTACAATTATGATGAGAGTAAACTGTGTAACTAGAATACATCACCTTCTTGGTCCATCCCGTAAGTTCATTGAAAATTCCATCTTAATAAATATTCACCAGAAACAAAACACAATTTCCTCAATTTTTGCACTGGAGGATTCTTGCATTCAAATTGCCTCCTGATCTTGCAACATTATTTCCAAATTCTCATGTACAACGAGATACATAAATAAATTTCTCGTCGTTCAGTTGGAACTGCTTGAGATTTTTTATTTTTTTAATTACCCTCAGTAAAACCTGTTCTGCAAGTTTTTGTCTTGCTTCTCTCGATGCACTTATGACACGGACAAGTCACACAAAAAAAACTTGAAAAACCTTACCATTTATAGGACCTTAAATTGTGCAATACTTGATGTGCAAAAATGACATCAAAAATACAAAGTCTAAGATTCAGCAAAGAAATATAATGTTCCAGTTGGTTTACTTCGCCAATTAAAATGAGCAGGCGTGGGCAAAAACCAGTTCACGTTATGTATTCTAATGCGATTGGCAAAATAAAGACAACAGGGAATATTTTAAGCCAACTTCCAGATAGGATTCCATTATATTCACACATTAAACCTATTATATTTACTCCAACACAAAATTGCATATTTACCCCTTACAAGGTCAACATCTATGAGGTCTGGTTTTACATGGCCTGTTTTCTTTGGTTTGTTCTTCATGCCCTGTAGGAAAGAAACATTTTGTCAATAATGACCAATTACAATTGTAACTTGCAATATGTGTAATAATGAAAGATAAGCATGATTTTGTTTTATTTCATTCAAGGAACAAAGACACTACTGACAAGACCAACTTTTATTCATCTTAGTCTTTGTGCTGATGATACTCTCTATGACCTTGGCTGCAGGGAACTAAATTTTAATCCAGTAGCAACGAAGGAACAGTAATACATTGAAGAGCCTTAAACATATTGTGCTTGACGTTTGGGTATAAAACATATTTCTCAATCAGCCTGGTATGCTATTTGCAGAGAAACCTGACGTGCTAGTGATATCATGTCCTCTTGCCCCTTTTCTTCTAAATGCAGAGATCACAGAATGGGAAGGACCTGCCGATGATGCCCTTGTAAGACGGTATAGTGCTTCTTATTAATGATACACTTACAGCCACCAGCAGTGGAAAAGTGCCAATCATGTGGATCATTTCATCCTGGAAGGTGGTTAACTCGTGAAATATTGTTGGAGTTGTACTAATTCAAAGAAGTGGAGTATATACAGTGGCTTGCAAAAGTTTTCATACCCCTTGAACTTTTCCACATATTGTCATGTTACAACCACAAATGTAAATGTATTTTATTGGGATTTTATGTGATAGACCAACACAAAGTGGTGCATAATTGTGAAATGGAAGGAAAATGATACATGCTTTTCAAATTCTTTTACAAATAAAAAACTGAAAAGTTTGGAAACCAAATTTGGAAACTGGTTTGAAAAGTGGTTTTTGTAAAGTTTAAAATGTCAATAACGTAAAATATAATATAAATCTGAATAAAACTTGTTTCATTTACATCACAGGACAATGGTGAGTAAGGTGGGCCAAAAATTGTAGCGCTATCGTGTACCATTTTGGCAAGATTTTGGGATCTCATGCACATGCACGCATACAAACAAAAAAAGAGAGTTTTAGTAATATACTAGACCAAGTGCAGACCCGTTGGGTCTGCTCCCCCAATGCACCCATTCTCTACCCGTAACCCGCAATTGCACTTGCCCTGCGTGTCGCAATAGCAATTCGCTCTCCCCCTTCTGTGAGATAAAAAGTTCAGAGTGTTCCTGTGTCGCAACATTGGATCAAAGTGTGTTGGAAGCCGGCAGGAATGATTTAACAGTAAAAAATCTTGTGAAAAAGCTTTTTTAAAGCTTTAATCGCGAATAACGTGAAATATAGGATGAAATCTTTAGTGAAGCTGATCACAACTAGCCGACCCATTGTGACATCATCAGTTGAAGCTGATAGTTTTAAATTCAGTCTTCTGATTTTTTTAAACTTTAATCAGTAATGTCGAGAGATAAAGCATAAAATGTTCAGTGAAGGCGACCTCTGCCAAGAGGGGAAACATATGAATTAGAATATATAAAAATCTTGTGAAAGTTGCCATTTTTAAAGCTTTAATCGCAAATAACGTGTCAAATAAAGGATGAAATCTGCAGTGAGGCTGATCACTGCTAGCCAAGCCATTGTGACGTCATCAGTTGAAGCTGGTCATTTTAATTTCAAAGTCTTTTGACTTTATTAGACTTTTAATCAGTAATGAGTCGAGAAATAATGCATTCAATGTTCAGTGAAGGTGATCTTGGCTGAAGGGGAAAATTGTCAATTGAAATATGTAAATATGTAATCGTTACCGCCTAGTGTTTTTGCGAAGATGTAAAGACAACCACATATACACACACACATGTATAAGATCAGACTTTTAGTAATTATATGATGATTATATGATATGATGATATATGATATAGATTACATACTCAAACCTATGCCTTGTGGATTTAACACTCTGGAAAATTAGGAGGTGAATCACTAGCACAATGTCAATGATCTGACCTGTCTTGTTACCAGAGTATTTATAATTGTTGGGCAATTTAGATTTTTTATCAAAAGTGAACCCTAAGAATGAAGATTATAATTTATTTGATAATGGCGATGCCACTGAATATCAATGGTAGATGCTATATGCCCTCGAAATGCAGGTCAAAATTCACTGGTAGGTGTGTAATATCAATATTAGTTGCTGCTTGTCATCCAGAGTACAGTGTGCATCTATAAAGACTACAAATGGAATCAAGCACAACAATTGTCAACAAATGTTCCCTCATCAACAAAATACATGCACTTCTGACCAAATGTTACAGGAAAGTCATCAATGAAGCAGCTGGAAAGTGTAGGAGACTGGAATATCTTCCATCCTGTTGAACTCATACAGCAGTTTCCTGAGTAAACAGACCATCCTTAGATTCAAATTTAACTAGAATTCACATTCAATCTGTTGCTGCCATAATATTAGAGGCATTCCAGTAAAACTCTCCTCACCACTGGAATTTAGTTATTTTGTTCACATTTAGATAAGAACAGTTTTGACATTTGGAACCGATTGATCCTGGCTGAACGTAAACGGGAGTGGGGGGGAGAGAGAGGAGAGAGGAGGGAGGAAGGAAGGAGGGAGAAGAGAGGGAGGGAAAGAGGAAGGTAGAGGGAGAGAGGGAGGTAGAGAGAGAGGGAGGGGGGAGGGAGGGAGGGGGAGAGAGGGAGGGGAGGGAGGGAGGGGGAGGGAGGGAGGGGGAGAAACGGAGAGAGGGTGAGAGGGAAAGGGGGAGGAAGAGAGAGAGCAGAGATAGAGACACATGAGAGCAGGTTGAAAAAACAAAGACAACGAAAGCTGTTGGAGACAACGAAAGCTGCCTTGCATAACCTCGACAAGTGAGTAACAGAAGCAGGCAGATATGGTGAGGTTACATAGATCTGTTTTGCCTTGTTCTTCTTTGTGTTGTTACTGTGCGAACGCGAAAAAAACCCGACAACAAATAGCACGCAGGAAGCATTTTGAAAATTTCAGGAAATACCATCAAATTCCAGGAAATTTGGAATTCTATTTCAGGAAAAAAAAATGTTGAGGTGTGGAAGCACTGCTGTAGACACAAAATGCTGGAGAAACTCAGCGGGTGAGGCAGCATCTATGGAGAGAAGGAATAACAGTATTTTGAATGGATAAATAGAAAAAAAACTAGTCAGATCAGTAGATGATACCAACATAGAAGTAAACAAAGAGCGACCTCAGATTCCAAAATCAGCAGAGCAAAATGTACAAATATGCAGAGAAAGATGTCCTATGAAACATAACGCAACCTGTACATAGAGGAAATAAAGGTGGCAACAAGGAATTTGTGAAACAATCAACTGTTATAATAGGATGTCAATGTATTCAGGATAATACAATTCAAACTGCACAGTTCAATGATCAAAATCACAACTCCACTCCAAAATTTCTCATTTTAGGTCATCAAGATAAGAGTAGCATTGTAAAGATGATCTCTTATCTCTTGCAAATTAATTAAAAAGATATATTGGTATTTTCAACCTTGAATCAAATTAATAATAATTGAGATTACAAGCAGAATGGCAAAGCCAAAAAAATAATTACACAAAAAGAACAGCAGGGTACATCATTTAAGTTTCTTTTCAAAAAGAATAAAGTACAAATGATAGGATCCTGATAAATAAGCAACTGCAGCAAAGGGCAAACTTTAAGGCATTGTGGGTTGATGAGCTAAAACTGCTTTTCTCATTTGCATCTTTTGATGTGGCGAATAATCATAGAAGCTTCAAGGGCCTGTCCCACTTTCCCGAGTTACTCACAAACTCTCCCGAGTTTTCCCCTTGATTTGAACTTGGGGAATGTCCGTAGCGAGTCTGTAGCGGCTAGTAATGCCAGCCGTAGGAACTCGGGGCATCAGGTAAGTCGGGGCATTTTTTCAACATGTTGAAAAATGTCCACGAGTATAAAAAAAATAGCCCCGAGTACCTTCGAATGGCTATTACCGTAATTATCCGAGTTCGAATCAAAAGGAAAAGCCGGGAGAGTTTGTGAGTAACTCGGGAAAGTGGGACAGGGCCTTCAGTCGAAGAGGCATTCACTACAGACATGTAGAATACTTTGATTGAATGAGTTCTTCACAGGTTAATTTCTACTGAAAAGTGCGCAAATTCCACGCACAGAACTTGTTCCCTGCAGTTCAGGAGGGTGCTGCAAGTACAAAATACAGTGATGTTTGACGATGATTACTATTTCAGTTTGTGTGCGCTTTCCTGGAAATGCTAACATGAAAAAGCAGTAAAAGAGGGTGGTCAATGCCATTGTATTCAATTTGCTTATTGGATGTGAATACTGCCCACCTTTAATGGCATTCAGGAAGATGGTAAACCATCTTCTTGACTCAATGCAGTTCTTCGGAAAATCGTGCTCGAGACAGAGGATTCCAAAATTTAGATCCAGTAGCAATGAGTAATGGCAGGATGGCCTACAACTTACAGTGGAACTACAGCAGGGTGGCATATCAATAACCATGTTTCCTCCAAATTATTTTTAGTGGCAACTATTTACTACACTTTCCCAGACCTGCAAAGAAGCCCACATGAATAACTGCATTTCGTAGAGGGTCATGCTGCAGCCGTGACATAGAGAATTATAGGTTAGAGTGTTTGAAGGAATGCTAATCACATGGACAACTTTGCAGTGGATGATGTCAAGCATCTTCAGTATCAAGAGACCTGCAGTTATCCTGGAAAGAGAGTATTCCATTACATATGACGCACCTTATAGATGGCAGCAAGCCTTTGAGGAGTCAGGCTACAAGTCACTTGCCCCAGATTGCCAAGCCTTTTTTTTGCCTTTATTTGACTGATCCAGTTACATTTCTGGGCAATGGTAATCGCCAGAATGTCTTTGTGACAATAATGCCATTGAAGTCAAGAACCGATGGTGAGATCTCCTCTTGTTGGAGATAATTACTAGCCATTGATTGCCAGTAGTGAGTGAGTGAGTGAGTGTGCGTGTACCTTCACAAATTAGAACTGTGAAATGATCCAAAATTATGCTTTGTGACACAAATAGCTTTTAAAGTTAGTCATTTACTTTTTTTTTAAATTTCAAGTCCAAATATTTGTCAGACTGCATAAAATGGAATTGGAATCATATACTTTTGCTGCCAATGCCAAGATCAATGTTTAGAGGGGGACCCTATGACTGAGGTTTCAATACAAACAGATTAGGGATTTAAATTATGGACAAGCATTTGCAGGGCCCCATTTGCATTTAACTTGCTTCAAACTTTGGCATTGGCAAAAAAAAAGTATAATAATTCTTTCCTTTCAAAATGTATTTGTTTATGTTGGAGGATATGCACAGATAAAAGCCAGACCAAAAGAGCTTCAAAACATCCCATACACTCGGTTTCTCATTAGCTCAACTGAAAAAGTGTGCAATCTTCAATCAAGTGTTTTATTAATATCACCGACATGAGTTCTGTATAACTTTGCAATTGTTCATGCTGCAGTGCGAAATTAATCTTACGGTGCAATTCATGTCCGTGCTATTAGTAGTAGCCATGAAAGATTTCCTACATTAGGTAGCAAAATAGAAGACATTTATATTGTTGACACCAGCAGCACACAAAGGAAATCTTTAAATCATAATTCTTGTGTAAAATAAAAGCACAGCTGACCATAGTAAATTTGAGTTACAAGCAGAAAACCATTTCCTGGATTACTTACCAATTTAATAAACTGCAAAGAGTAACATAATATTAGAAATAATGCAAAAAATGAGGTAACTACTAAGTAATCAAGACAGTAAAGAGACAGAAGGATGTGGAATTCTAACAAAAAGGAGAAAAATAAATGCAACATTAAGAAAAATTAAAACAAAAAGATAACAGAAAAATGTCAATAGAGCATTTAACAGAAGCACTTTAGCCTAAATCAGTCATTGAATTGTGCATTAGTTTAACTTCTTGGCTCATGCCTCAACAGGCAACTGAACATCCTACTGATTCACCCTTTTAATTAGCAGAAAATTGAGATAAGTTGCATTCCAGAGAGAAATATCACCTAATTGATGGCAAAGCAACTCTCAATGAACGAAAGTTCCGGACCAAGCCATAAATTGAATAGCAGGAAGGTAAAAATGTTTAAGCATGGATGTACTCAAAGCAAAAACTGGAAACCTGGAAAAGAGACACTGCCAGAAACATTCAGCAGGCCAGGCAGCATCTATCAACAAAGAAACAGAATCAACGCTTCTAGGCAACAGCCCTTCATCAGAACTAGTACAATGAGAACACATGTTTTAAATTGCAGAGGGTGGAGATGGAATGTGAACAAAGGAGAATGCTGGAAATACCCATCAGTTAAAGCAGCATCTATACAGAGTTAAGGGGCTGTCCCAGTTGGGCGACGTAATTGGCAAGTTAAGGGGAGTTTGAAAAAAATGTCATGTTAAAGGCCTCCTTCGACTATGTTGAAGACTAACTTCGATCTCACTAGCTACGATTAACCGGGAAAATTGGACACCAAATAGTAGAGAGTGAAGGCGACCTCCTTCCACCTCCCTTCGACTATAATGAAGACTATCTACGACTACTTTCGACTACCCTCGATTACCTACGACTAATATGCTGACCTACTACGACTAAACCTACGAGTTTTAGTAAGTTTTTCCATGGCAACCTTTTTTTTAAACTCGCCGGCATTTTTCAACATGCTGAAAATTACGCCGCGACCTAGCTGAGGCCTCGAGTACACAGGGACTACTCTCGAGCATGAAGGAGAGTTACAAAGACCTCCTACGACCTCGTGTCGACCATGCTGCGAGCATGAGTCGAGGAAAAGCTCACCAGAACTCGTGGATTAGGTCGTCCAAGTGGGACGGCCCCTTTAAACACAAGATTGAGTTAATGAGGAATATGAATTACCCTTCTGGCCTCCTCTCACTGATAACTATATTTAAGATGGTTCCTTCGTTCATGCAGAACTCAAAATCTGTACTACCTTTGCTGCTGATTACCATATTGATCTAATTTTCACAAGGTGCGTATTAACTCTTTTCTTCTCGCATCTCAGGGGATACATTAGCCACCAACACCAATTACAAGCCCACAGATTGCTACATCTATCAGGATTATATTTGCGCCTATTCTCATTTTCTCCATCTCTGTACCTTTTCAGAAGCTAGGTTTCCATAACAATGTCTTTGAGATTCCTTTTTTTAAACTGCAGCTTCCCTTCCATTATAGCTGACTGAGCTTCAGACTACATCTTCTCCATTGTGAACACCTCTGCTTTTACCACCTGTCCAGTCAATCAGAACAAGGATAGGGTTCCCCTTAATCTCAGCTTCCTCACCACCGACCTTAATATTAATTCCACAACTTCAAAGTTCCCTGTTCCATCTTTAGAAGTGGCTCCATCTTCATGGCATTTTCCTATGAAATCTCGAGTTACAATACCTGTGGCTTTTTTTTTTAAACGTTTTCCCTTCCCACCATGCAGGGACCCAGTCGATCTAATAATGATGCACTATTCACTTGGTCTTCCTCCAATTTAGTGCTCATGATATCACCTCCTCTACCCGCAGGAATGCAGATTTGTTGACCACTTTATGGATTAGCTCCATTTAAGTTCACAAGGGTGACCCGAACTTCTAAATCTTTGTCAAGTTGATTTTCCATCCCACTATTGTTCTAACCTAGTCAATGGTTTCCAACTTTTTCAGCAATGCTAACAGAAGATCAAGGAGCAGTACCCCATCTTTTTTTTTTGTATCAATCTACACACAATACCCCATAATAAAAAAGCGAAAACAGGTGTTTAGAAATTTTTGCAAAGTAATTAGAAATAACAGATATATCACATTTACATAAGTATTTAGACCCATTACTCAGTACTCTGTTGAGGCAGCTTTGGCAGCGATTACAGCCTCAAGTCTTCTTGGGTATGATGCTACAAGCTTGGCACACCTGTATTTGAGTAATTTCTCCCATTCTTCTCTGCAGTCCCTCTCAAGCTCTGTCAGGTTAGACGGGAGCATCAATGCACAGCTATTTTCAGGTTCCTTTAGAGATGTTCGATCGGGCCACTCAAGGACATTCACAGACTTGTCAGAAAGCCACTCCACAAATCTACAAAGCCTCGTCTTGGCTGTGCTTAGGGTCGTTGTCCTGTTGGAAGATGAACCTCGGCCCCAGTCTGAGGTCCAGAATGCTCTGAAGCAGGTTTTCATCAAGGATCTCTCCGTTCATCTTTCCCTCGATCCTAACTGGTCTCCCAGTTCCTGCCACTGAAAATCATCCCCACAACTTGATGCTACCACCACCATGCTTCACTGTAGGTATGGTATTGGCCAGGTGATGAGCGGTGCCTGGTTTCCTCCAGAAGTGACACTTGGCATTCAGGCCAAAGAGTTCAATCTTGGTTTCATCAGACCAGAGAATCTTGTTTAAGTGCCCTTTGGCAAACTCCAAGCGGGCTGTCATGTGCCTTTTAATGAGGAGTGGCTTCTGTCTGGCCACTCTACCATAAAGGCCTGATTAGTGGAGTGCTGCAGATATAGTTGTCCTTCTGGAAGGTTCTCCCATCTCCACAGAGGAAATCTGGAGCTCTGTCAAAGTGACCATTCGGGTTCTTGGACACCTCCCTGACCAAGGCCCTTCCCCCCCGATGGCTCAGTTTGGACGGGCGACCAGCTCTATGAAGAGTCCTGGTGGTTCAAAAAGTTCTTCTATTTTAAAATGACAGAGGCCACTGTGCTCTTCGGGACCTGCAATGCCGCTGAAATTGTTTTATACCCTTCCCCAGATCTGTCTCTCGACACAATCCTGTCTCGGAGGTCTACGGACAATTCATTCGTCTTCATGGCTTGGTTTTTCCTCTGACATGCACTGTCAACTGTGGGACCTTATGTAGACAGGTGTGTGGCTTTCCAAATCATGTCCAATCAATTTACCATTGGTGGACTCCAATCAATGTTGTAGAAACATCTCAAGGATAATCAATGGAAACAGGATGAACGCAAGCTCAATTTTGAGTGTCATAGCAAAGGATTTGAATACTTATGTAAATGTGATATTTCAGTTATTTCTTTTTAATTACTTTGCAATTCTGGGGTATTGTGTGTAGATTGATGATAAAAATAATGAATTTAATCAATTTTAAAATAAGGCTGTAACGTAACAAAATGTGGAAAAAGTGAAGGGGTCTGAATACTTTCTGAATGCACTGTATGTACCAGAACTGGACAATTCTGATGCAAGGTCATCCATCTCCAATACAAATACAGTTTCTTCCCACCTGCTATTACGTAACAACGATCCTCTCATCAGTTACAGTGTGGTCCTGACCTCCCATCTACCTTATTGAACTTTCTTTAATCGGACTTTATCATGCACTAAATTTTTCACACTTTATCCTTTATCAGTGCACTGTGGACAGCTTGATTGTAATCATGTATAGTATTTTCCTTGACTGAATAGCACGCAAACAAAAGCTTTTCACTGTATATCACTGCACGTGACAATAATAAACTAAATTAAGTCTGTCACCTCTCCCCACAGATGCTGCCTGGTCTCCTGGTTATTTCTAATGTTCTCTTTTTTCAAATTTCCAGACAAGATACAGATGTTCTTACATTATTTGACATGCTTTATCAAATATGGAAATGTTCTTGATTGAAAGCTTGTGAAAGTAAGAAACTAAGAAATATTAAATATATTGGGATCGATTCCCACACCAATTAATTACATGGGCCAAATTCTTATTCAGCTCTGGTATCTAAACATCTCAGTCATTCATTGTTACAGGATTTCTAACCCATTTCAGAGGCCTCAATCAACTTTAAGTTTAGTACATCTGTCTGGATTAGGCAATCCATGCTGACAAACCCTACACACTAAAATTAAAAACAATGTCCAAAATTGCTGCCTTATGATGCTTTATTTTGTTTCCTATTTATCAAAAGCATAACTAATTAAAAGAAAATATGCATTCAGAGGGAACTTCATTAAACATTACATCATCTTTAAATACTAGATGAATCACCAATTTATTGCATTAATAATGAAAAATACATTACCTTGATCTCTCGTTGTTCCACAGATTTTTCCCATATCTGTTGATCGTACGCACCAATCTGCAAAAGATTTAACAAGTTTCTCAAGCACAATCAAATAGAACCAAAGACATTAAAGATCTATATCCTCGAGTATTTTTGTAGCACAAGTACTCATACTTGTGCTACAAAAATACTGGAGGATATAGAATTTGTAACACCAACTATAAATACAAATATTGTTCTACTCGATGATCATAATTAAATGTTACTTTGGATTCCAAAGCAGGAAATAGAAACATAGAAACATAGAAAATAGGTGCAGGAGTAGGCCATTCGGCCCTTCGAGCCTGCACCGCCATTCAATGTGATCATGGCTGATCATCCAACTCAGTATCCCGTACCTGCCTTCTCTCCATACCCCCTGATCCCTTTAGCCACAAGTGCCACATCTAACGCCCTCTTAAATATAGCCAATGAACTGGCCTCAACTACCTTCTGTGGCAGAGAATTCCAGAGACTCACCACTCTCTGTGTAAAGAATGTTTTCCTCATTTCGGTCCTAAAGGAATTCCCCCTTATCCTTAGAAACAAGGATGTCACATATAGGGTTCAGAGATCTTAATAAAACACGAGGAATATGATTAAATGACACTTCATTAATTATACGCAATGTAGATATCTATAATCTAGTGATATATGCAAGACAGTACAGTATCTGCATATACAGATATTTTCCCAACAGATAAATTATAGGCTGAAATTAATTACAAAGGTGATAAGTACTTTCCATTATATTAATCCTGCTGGGGTTGTTTTGAAATGGGAACGAAGAAAGGCAATTCTAGGCTACAAATAGAATTGTATTAATGAAAGTAATTGAATAAATGTGCAATGAAGGACCAGCGGCGAATCACCAGACAAGATTTTCCTAACCCTAACCCGATCCTAACCCGAGAGATTCTGCACCAACACGAGAAACAGAAGCAAGAGAAGGCCAAAGTGTCCATATGCCCATATTGCCTGATCTATCATTCACTTACATCACAACAGATCTTTCACCACAGTAATATTTTCCTGTACTAGCATATCTGTTAATCCCTTAATATACAAAATCTGTCAACCCATGTAATGAATATACCCATAATTGAACTTTTAAAGCCTTGTAGAGCAGCGAATTCCAAATATTTGATTCGAGTCAGGCTGAGTTTATTGTCATATGCACAGTAATGGTTTAGTACATGTGGTGAGAATCTTGATTCACTATCCTCTGATAGAGGAAATTTCTTATGATCTCAGTCCTTCCTTTGGCTTTGACACCTGGTTCTAAACACCCCAGCCAGGGGTTAAATTATCTGGCAGGTCCCATGAGAATTTTGTGTGTATCAATTACATCATCTCGCATTTTTCGAAACCCAGTGCTCAGACCCAAAAAAGTGTTGAAGGATCTCTGCAGGTCAGGCAGTATTTGTGGAGGGAAATGGTTAGATAAAGTCTAAGGAAGGGTCCCAATCCACAAATTTGTCTGTCTAATTCCTTTCACAGATACTGCCAATCCAAGGGGTTCCTTCAGCAATGTAATTTTTGCTCAAGATTCCAGCATCTGCAGTCTCTTGTGACTCTAGTGTATAAATCCATGTCTGCTTAATCTCGCCTTCCCAAGAATCAATCTGGTGAGATTCTGCTGTATTTCTCCTGTCACAGGCATATCTTCTCTTCAGAAAGAAGACTAGATCTGTAAAGGCAAGTTCTCACCAGTGGCTGACATAATTGCTGTTACAAACACTCTTGCAACAATGCAGAACCTTCTACTTGCCTTCCCAGTTGCTTGCGGCCCCTGCACTTTAACCTTCAGCAAATAACATAGATACATGCCCAAGTCCTATGGTTTACGGTTTAACCTGCACCATGGATTTAAAATTATTGTTACAATAATAGAGGATTGATAATTGAAGGAGTCACAGAAAGCTCATCTCCAAATTCCTGGACCTAGGAATCAGCACCCTCTTCTGCTAATGGATCTCGATTTTCTGACAACAGACCACAATCAGTGAGATTTGGCGATAACACCCCGTCCACAATAATTCTCAACACCAGTGCCCTGCAAAGATGCGTTCTCAGCCCTCTACTACACGCCCAATACAATCATGATTGTGCGATCAATTTAGCTCTAACTCCATCTACAAGTTTGCAAATGACACCACTGTGGCCAGCTGGATCGTGAACAAGGAAATAGCAAACTTCTTAAGATGGTGCTAGAATAATTTCTCCCTCAGTGTCAGCCAGATAAAGGAGCTAGTAATCAACCTCAGGATGCATGGTGGAGTACATGTCCCTATCAGCATCACTGGTGCCGAAGTGGAAATGGTTAAGAGCTTTATGGGCCTGTACCACTTAGGCGACTCTTTAGGCGCCTGGCAGGGACTAATTTTAATGGAATTCACCTACGACACCTGGCGACAACCTATGACAACACCTACATCAAACTACTACAGCAAAAACTGTCACCACTGTCGCCAAAATGTTTTCAACATGTTGAAATTTTGTGGCAGTCGCCTGTAGTCAACCAAAATAATTTGCCTCAGTGGAACAGCCCATTAGGTTATTTGGCGTTAATATTACCAGTGATATGTCTTGGACCAACCACATTGATGCGACAGTCAAGATGCATACCAATGCCTGTGCTTCCCGAGGAGATTTTGTATGTCCAATAAATTTACAAACGCCACAGACTTACCTTAGAAAAGCATACTCTCAGGCTGCATCACAACCCGATTTGGAAACAGCTCTGCCCAAACCGCAAGAAATTGCAGAGAATTGTAGATGGAGCGCAGTCCATCACAAACCAGACTTCTCACCATTGACTCCATCTGCACTTCACACTGCCTCAGAAAAGCAGCCAACATAGTCAAAGACTAGTCCTGCCCCAGTCATTCCTTCTTTTCCTGGCTCCCATCTGGAAAGGGTACAGAAGCTTGAAAGCACACACCATCAGACTCAGGAACAGCTTCTTCCTTTCTAGTATCAAGTTTCTGACCAGTCCTTCCAAAAGCCAGGGTACTGCCCAATTCTCCTCTACCTTTGTGGACATTGGACTTTGTCTATGAAACTGATGTGATGCAATGCTGAGGTATATTCTCCCCTCTGTATCTTCCCCATTTGCTCTATTGTACTTACAATACAATACTTTATTAGCCATTTAATTTTTGCAACATACTTAGAATTTCATTTACCAAGTCAGTCATACAAATAAAAAGCAACGGAACACACAAAATACATTTTAACATAAACATCCACCACAGTGACTCCTCCACATTCCTCACTGTGATGGAAGGCGAAAAAAAGTTCAATCTCTTCCCTTTTTTGTTCTCCCGTGGTCGGGGGCCTTGAGCCTTCCGTTGACGGGACGTTCTTGACTCCCGTAGTCGGTGGCGTTTCGGCCCTCTGCGTTGGGGCGATCGAGCTCCCGCATCGGGGGGGGGGGGGGGGGGGGATGGCAGCTCCCCCCGCCGAGCGATCGGACCCCGGGTCGGGGCTGGTCAAACCTTCTGCAACGTTTGAGCTCCCGACATGATCTACGGTCTCTACGCGAGACTGCGAGCTCTCAATGGTAAAGTCCATAGGCTGCAGTTGGAGTGATCCCAGGCAAGGCTCCAATGTTAGCGGTGGGGCTCAAAGTCAGTCCGAGGAGGCCTCCAGTTCCACGATGTTAGATACGAACGGAGATACGATCCGGAAAACAATCGCATCTCCGGCAGGGTAAGTTTGACTTGACTGTATTTAGGTATAGTATTATCTAATCTGTTTGGATAGCATGCAAAACAAAGATTTTCACTGCACCACGGTACATATGTCAATAACAAACATACACCTAAACCGCATAAGAATGTTTTTTCACACCTTTAATGTAGCCTATCTAGACAAATCCCATCTTTCCATTGGATTAACCACTAAACGTCATTCAACAATATTTCACAACTTAAAATTTGTTAACATAGATTATTAACTTAGAAAGGTTGTTTCATATCCTCATTGTAACAAATGTAATATTTATTCCCAAAATGATTGTGGCAAGAACAGGTCTACATATAACTTTTAGTCACTATTTTATAAGCCGTATGCAAAAGCAGGAGAGCAGAGCAATGTACAGTGGGGCTACCAGAACCACATAATATTATTAAGCATTATAAGAATGGGCAGATGTGTCTTTAATACCTCAGTGTTAAACATGCACCTCTCAGAAAGAATGCAAGATGAAAGGTCAAGGGTAAACACTTAAACACTTGTCATAGTTGGGATAGTCTCGGCTGATTTTGTTTTCTATCAGAGAAGGTGTGCAGAGGTGGTTTATTGGAGAGGGAGAGATTTATTGGAACGTATAGAGAAAATAAAAACAAGGCCTGAACAGGAAAAATCATTGCCTTCACCAGAGCTCAAAAACAAGGGCATAATTTTAAGAACACTAAGAATTAGAGGCAACTTTAAGGAACCACCTTTAGAATTCAGAATGGCAATTCTGGAAGTAACAAGCAGAGTAAGAAACCCTAATTACAATAAAATTGTGGATGGTCACCTGATGGGCAGAAACTTACAAGGCCTACCGATTGAGAACTTGGATTGTTAAGAATAATCTTTCTCAACCAGCACAGCCAATGCGACAAATGACCTCCTTCTGTGCTATGAATTTTTATGATCCCGTACTTTCACATGCATAGGATTTTTAAAGTTAAAAGAGATAAGTGCATCCACATCGTGCATGGCAGGTTAGCAGAATACACATTCACGCCAATAATTTTGTACTAGATAAATGTGTGGGTATTAACAAAAAGTTGTTCTCTGAAACCACATGTTAGCTGGCAAGTTAGCACATGTCAATAATCTGCTTAGAGAGTGGAATACATCATATATTCTTTATTTATTGAGCCGATTAATAGTGAACAATTTGTGCAACTCGAGCACAAGATATACAACACACTTAAATATTCTAATGACTAAATAATTTTCTAAGCACACACAGGTGAGAGCAATATAATGCTGTCATCACAGAAGAATATTGCGAATCCACAATGCCACATTTGCTCACATTGCACTTCAATATAGTTTGACGAACGTTTCAAGATAAGGTATGAAATTAATTTTTTTAGGCCTGAAGGAATAAAAAGGCATATTGCAGATGAACCATTATTAAAAAATGTAGGGTAACTTGCAGCGATTATTTAGTCAGTTAGTAGCCCCAAATGATTTATTTTACTTTGAATGACTGATTTACTATGTGATGTACTACCAAGTAAATCACAAAAAACAAAACTCAGTTAAAATTCCCTGATCAATGCAGGTTAGCTGAAACAGGATTTGCGGACACCATAATTGGACTCTGCCTCTCTGGGTTTAGAAAACTGGCAACGTGCCCACATCTATGTTAGCCAGTGACTGGACTGAAAAATGACTGGATTGGGCATCCCCGTAACACGTTGTACAGTTGGATTACCTGCTGTTATGTACAGATGAAGTTGAGACATGAATAATCATTTGAATAATGTGGAACAGAGTTCCCTGCAAGTTGATGCAAGCTGTAAACATTTCCTATTCTTCCAAAGTAATTACTCTAAGTCAGTGGTTCTTAACCTGGGGGTCATGACCCCCTATGGGGGTTGTTTGGAGCTTTACCAGGGGTCATGAAGGGGACACAAATAACATATCAATTTGTTGAGCCCATGTTTAGGAACCTAACAAAGGTACATATCACAGACAGTGTTTTGTTCATGTATGCGCGTACTGGTGCCAAAAAGGTTAAGAACCACTGATCTAAGTAATACAAAGCCATCAGATTTGGCTCACTGTTTTAAAAGTTCATAAAACGATATCACTTTGAAGACTGGTTGCCTCCAAAGTACTGAAAATTGATGGTTACAATTGAACTGTTGACCTATATTTGAAGCTGGATATCCAATATTCCAATATTTCAGTATTACAAGATATACTTGGGAAAACATATATTTCTAACCAAAATAGTGAACAAAAACGCCTCCAATCAAGTTCTAAAACAATAAATTTAATTGATGCATCATTACAAGTAAACATGCTCCAAGTGTATCCTGATATTCATCCTGGTTAGTACAACAATAAAAAATGCAATTTGATAATTTCTTCAATATGGTAAAACATCCCAGTACTCAAAGGAGTGCTTTAAAAATTGAATCACACTTATTTAGTACTACACATGCATTCATTTAAGGCAGGGGTCGGCAACCTTGTTCTGCATCGGAGCCAGGACGCAGGTCTATGAGCGGTTGGCGGGCCACATCTATTAATTGTACACACGGATCCCGCCCCAGATGGCAGGCAACAAATCACATGTTCACAGAAGGTGGACAAAAATGCTGGAGAAACTCAGCGGGTGAGGCAGCCTCATGCAATCCTTGCACGTCTCACTCGCTGAGTTTCTCCAGCATTTTTGTCTACCTTTGATTTTTCCAGCATCTGCAGTTCTTTCTTACACGTGTTCACAGACGGTGCGCGGCCGTGCCGGCGGCTTTGCACAGGATGCGGTACAGCCAGAACTCGGCCGCTGCTTGGGGCGCCCGGCGGGCCCCATGATTACGGGGGGGGGAAATCCGCCTGCGGGCCGGATGATTTACAGTTTTACAGGTCGCATTTGGCCTGGGGGCCATAGGTTGCCGACCCCTGATTTAGGGTCTATGATTTCAATCTATTGTACGTGTAGGAATTTAACATTTAGTTTGGTTAAGTGGCATTGAAAGTTCATGAAAGTTATCAATCTATGAAACGGAGTGCTGAAATTAAAAAATGCACATTAATAACTTAATCAAGCAGAAGTGCTATGGGCTGGTTACAAAAATACAAAACACAAACAGCCAAAAGAAAAACGCCAAAATGTTAAAATAAATAATGTTACCCCTCCCCCCCCCATACATCTTTGCATACATAAAGCACATAAGTGTAATTGAGTCATGAAAATCGTTAATATTTTGATCAGTTATATTAAACAATTAGAGATTTCATACAACATATAAAACTAATGTAAAACACAGCCTTATCCTTGTATCACCCCTTTCTACTTTGTGATACAATTAATGTCTCACAGAGGTCAAACATTAAGTTAATTCATGAAACTTACCTTTTTTTGATACCACACTATAGCATCTGTCACTTTAGACGCCATTTTTCTACCTCTGTCACAAAGTGGGTATTTTAGGCTGGAAAAGGAGAGAGAACAATACATCAATGCCACTGGTAAGTTACTTAAATAGTTGCACAATGAAACACAGAGCTCGTATTATGTCCAACCTCATCACTAATTTAAGGCGGTGTTATTATCATGGCTAGTTGCTATAACAACCAAAATTGTTGTACTGAAACTATTCCAACTACAGATTTATTTTTTTTTTACACACTTCAGAAATTCCACCCATCTCTTGTCTGAAATGACTCAACCACATTATTGAGGCAGAATTTAAAGACCTTTTGGCTGACTGAGAACATTATATCCCTTATTGTGTGAAGGTCCTCCACTGCTCAAAACATTGGGTTTTAAACCTTCCTTGGGATTATCCTAAAATTCATAACAAACCCATGGTAAAGGAATTTCACAGTACCTAGGTACATTTGACAATAAAGTACCATTGAACAATTGATCGAGTAGGAAAAGGCTTCCAGAAATGCAACATTTTTTCAGCACAAAAACATAACAGACAAAAATATAAATAATGGAAAAGTCCAGCCGCTAAAGATCCACCCAAGACCTCATATACAGTTGGGATTCGCTTTCACGGCAACAGTTTGAAAACTCACTTTAAAAATAATAAAAACATTTGAGCAAAAAAGCTTTGACACTCCATAAAACACTCCTTTTTCAGTGTTGTACACTGGCACTGAAATTTTCCAAATTTCCAATTCTTAAAAATACCATTAAAATACCCAATTGTTTCCTCATCTCTCTGATTATGACATGAAAATGTTCCAGTCAAAATGTTGCACCACATCTAAAGGATCTAGATTTAGAAACTTTCAATATATTACATCCAGGTGTCGATTTAGCTCCATCATATCACTGACATGAAGGTCATATAATAACCTCCTTCACATCTAGGTTTTTAATGTTTGAATGCAAGCTATAATAATTAAAAATTACAGAGAACATTTCAAAGTTTAAATCATTTAGGCCTTGCAATTACACCTACATTTGCGATAGGGAGTGTAGCAGAGAGTCACCGGATTGATTCTTGGGATCGTAAACAGATTAGTCCTTTAGCCATTTGGATTAAGAAGAATAAAAGGTGAATTTGTGGAAGTGAAAACAAATTCTTACAAGACTTGGCAGGGTAGATGCAAGCTTGACGTTTTCCCTGGTGAAATGTCTAGAACCAAAGGTCAAGTATTTTGTGAAGGAGCTAGGTTTTAAGGCATGCCTTCATGGAGAAAAAAGGTGATAGACAAGAAAAATCCAATCCTTAATGCAACAATCGCTGAAGGCTTAGTCACTAAAGGTTATGTAACAACAATCAAAAAAGAATGAACATGCTGGCTCTCTCTCCTCTTGAAAAGGAAAGGATTACATGTGGTTTAATAAAACTCTTAAATTAAAAAAATGTTACAGACAGATTAAATGGCGAGTGCTTTTACTTTGGGGGAAGAAAGGAAGAGATTGTAAATGACTTCTAGACTCAGTACATGATTCAAACACATCTTTAATCAGCACTAAAACTTAACAGCATGAAGGATGATTAGTTGTCAATACATCCTGGCTGCTCTAACTGTCGGTGCTGAGAAATAGTGTTAGTATAAGTATTACAGTGGAGTGGAGTTAGAGATGCTGGCTGGTGTGTGATTGGTTAATATGCAACATCAATCTACAGAGACCATTAGATCAGATTCAGATTCAATTTTAATTGTCATTGTCAGTGTACAGTACAGAGACAACGAAATGCATTTAGCATCTCCCTGGAAGAGCGACACAGCAAATTATTTGAATAAATAACAATAAGTGTCCGGGGGGGGGGGGGGGGTGATTGGCAGTCACCGAGGTATGTTGTTGAGTAGCGTGACAGCCGCCGGAAAGAAGCTGTTCCTGGACCTGCTGGTTCGGCAACGGTGAGACCTGTAGCGCCTCCCGGATGGTAGGAGGGTAAACAGTCCATGGTTGGGGTGAGAGAGGTCCTTGGCGATGCTGAGCGCCCTCCGCAGACAACGCTTGCTTTGGACAGACTCAATGGAGGGGAGCGAGGAACCGGTGATGCGTTGGGCAATTTTCACCACCCTCTGCAATGCCTTCCGGTCGGAGACAGAGCAGTTGCCATACCAAACTGTGATGCAGTTGGTAAGGATGCTCTCGATGGTGCAGCGGTAAAAGTTCACCAGGATCTGAGGAGACAGATGGACCTTCTTCAGTCTCCTAATAATAGATTTATGAATGTGGAATTAGAAAGAAACTCCTGAACCCTTAGTGAAAGACCCTACAGTTGGAGTGACTGATGTAAATGGGATAGAAATGTACGTCAGACAAAAAAGAAAGAGGCTTTCACAGATAAACAAGGAAGAATAAAGGTTATATTTTTGCAGCATAATACACCTGGTTGAACTAGTTGAACCAAATAGCCTATTTATGTTCTGAATACTTAACAAAGTTCTCTAAAAGAGAGTTGCAAGCCAGTAGGAACTTACAAAAGTAATTTGTTCACCAGTATCTGAAGATGTAGAAGCTGTGCTAGATCCTTCGGGATTCCATATATAGCAATTACTAAATTCTGCGAGAAGTATGAAATGTGGCAGTAGGTTTAGAAAGGGAGAAGAATTTAACATAAGGCAATATGGGGACCAACTTGAGAATACAAAACTAAAGGTGTTATAATTGAGTGCACGGAGTATATAAAACAAGGTGGATTAACTTATAGTGCAGTTAAAAATTGGCAGATGCGGCATTGTGGGCATCATAGAGCCAATAGGTGCAGGAGTAGGCCATTTGGCCCTTCAAGCCAGCACCGCCATTCAATGTGATCATGGCTGATCATACCCAATCAATACCCCGTTCCTGCCTTCTCCCCATATCCCCCGACTCCTCTATTTTTAAGAGCCCTATTTAGCTCTCTCTTGAATGCATCCAGAGAACCTGCCTCCACCGCCCTCTGAGGCAGAGAATTCCACAGACTAACCACTCTCTGTGAGAAAAAGTGTTTCCTCGTCTCCGTTCTAGATGGCTTACTCTTTATTCTTAAACTGTGGCCCGATTCTGGACTCCCCCAACATCGGGCACATGTTTCCTGCCTCTAGTGTGTCCAAGCCCTTAACAATCTTATATGTTTCAATGAGATCCCCTCTCATCCTTCTAAACTCCAGAGTGTACAAGCCCAGCTGCTCCATTCTCTCAGCATATGACAGTCCCGCCATCCCGGGAATTAACCTTGCAAACCTACGCTGCACTCCCTCAATAGCAAGAAAGTCCTTCAAATTAGGGGACCAAAACTGCACACAATACTCCAGGTGCGGTCTTACTAGGGCTCTGTACATCTGCAGAAGGACCTCTTTGCTCCTATATTCGATTCCTCTTGTTATAAAGGCCAACATGCCATTCGCTTTCTTCACTGCCTGCTGTACCTGCATGCTTACTTTCATGGACTGATGTACAAAGACCCCCAGATCCCGTTGTACTTCCCCTTTTCCCAACTTGACGCCATTTAGATAGTAAACTGCCTTCCTGTTTTTGTTACCAAAGTGGATAACCTCACATTTATCCGCATTAAACTTCATCTGCCCACTCCCCCAACCTGTCCAAGTCACCCTGCATTCTCATAGCATCCTCCTCACAGTTCACACTGCCACCCAGCTTTGTGTCATCTGCAAATTTGCTAATGTTACTTTGAATCCCTTCATCTAAATCATTGATGTATATTGTAAATAGCTGCGGTCCCAGCACCGAGCCATGCGGTACCCCGCTAGTCACTGCCTGCCATTCTGAAATGAACCCGTTAATCCCTATTCTTTGTTTCCTGTCTGCTAACCACTTCTCTATCCATGTCAGCACTCTACCCCCAATACCATGTGCCCTAATTTTGCCCACTAATCTCTTATGTGGGACCTTATCAAATGCTTTCTGAAAGTCCAGGTACACTACATTCACTGGCTCTCCCTTGTCCATTTTCCTAGTTACATCTTCAAAAAAATTCAGTCAAGCATGATTTCCCCTTCGTAAATCCATGCCGACTCGGACCGATCCTCTTACTGCTCTCCAAATGTGCGCTATCTCATCTTTTATAATTGACTCCAGCATCATCCCCACCAGCGATGTCAGGCTAACCGGTCTATAATTCATCGTTTTCTCTCTCCCCATCTCTTAAAGAGTGGGATAACATTAGCTACCCTCCAATCCACAGGAACTGATCCTGAGTCTATAGAACAATGGAAAATTATCACCAATGCATCCACGATTTCTAGAGCCACTTCCTTAAGTACCCTGGGATGCAGACCATCAGGCCCTGGGGATTTATCAGCCTTCAATCCCTTTTCTGTCGTGGTTGAAAGGATCAGAGCTGAACATACTAGAATGCTAATCCTGTCTAAAAGACATGCTGGTGGGCAGATAGGGTGTGGTAGCTCTGTTGGTAAGGAATGAAATCTAATCCCTAGCAAAAAATGACAAAGGATCAGAAATGTAGAATCCTTGAGAGTAGAGTTAAGAAAATGCAAGGGTAAAAAGACCCTGATGGGAGTTATATGCAGGCCTCCGAATAGTAGACAGGATGTAGGATACAAACCACATCACAAGATAGAAGACACGTAAGAAAGGCAATGTTACAGTGGACATGGGGGATTTCAATATGCAAGTAGACTGAAAATCAGGTTGGTATTGGATCCCAAGAGAAGGAAAATGTAAAATGCCTACAAGATGGCTTTTTAGAGCAGCTTATGGTCAAGCCCATTAGAGAAAAGGCAATCTGGATTTGGTGTTGTGTAATGAACCAGATTTGATTAGGGAGCTTAAGGTGAAAAAAAACCCCAGGAGGCAGTGATAATAATGTTATTTTTCAACTTGCAGTTTGAGAAGGAGAAGCTGAAATTGGATTTTTAGTTTAGTTTAGAATACTGTGTGGAAACAGGATCTTTGGCCTCCGAGTCCATGCCGATCAGCGATCACCCATACACTAGTTCTATTCAACACACAAAGTCAATTTACAGAAGCCAATTAACCTACAAATCTTCACCTCTGGATTGTGAGGGGAAACCGGAGCACACAAAGAAAACCCATGTGGTCACAGGCGGAATGTACAAACTCTGTACAGAGAGCACCCACAGTTAGGGTCAAATCCAGGTCTCCAGTACTGTAAGGCAGCAACTCTACTGCTGTGCCACTGTGCCATCCCAAATCGATATTACTGTTGAATAGTGATAATACAGAGGCATGACGGAGGAGATGGCTAAAGTTGATTGGAAGGGGACAGTGGAGCAGTAATAGCAAGAGTTACTGAGATTAATTTGGAAGATGCGTGATCATTTCATCCCAAAGAAGAAAAAACATACTACAAAGGGAATGAGGTGACCGTGGCTGTCAAAGAAAGTCAAAGACAGCATAAAAGCAAAAGAGAAGGCATATAATATGGCAAAGATTACCAGAAAGCAAGAAGACTGGGAAGCTTTTAAAAATGAAGCTTCCCAGTCTTCTTGCTTTCTGGTAATTTAAAATTTAGAAGGCAACTAAAAAAGCAAAATGGGAAAAAAGATTAAATATGAAGGTGAGATAGCCATTTATAAAAAAGAGGATACAAAATGTTTTTTTCAGATAAAAAATGAACATTGGACCACTGGAAAATGATACGTAGTAATGGAGACAAAATAAATGGAAGGGCTATAGGGAGAGTTGCAGAGCTGGTGGAACAAGGAGTACATGTACACAGTGCCTTGAAAATGGCATAACAGGTAAATAAGCTGGTCAAGATGGTTTTCGGCACATTGGCCTTCATCGGTCTGGGTATTGAGTATAGAAGTTGGGATGTTATGTTACAGTTGTACAAGGCGCTGGTTAGACTATGAAGTATTGTGTTCAATTTGGATTTTCCTGCCATAGGAAAGATGTTGTTAAGCTGGAAAGAAAATTTACGAGCATGTTGCCAAGACTTAAGGGTCTGAGTTATTGGAATGTTAGGCACGACAGGACTGTATTTCTAGGGGAATTAAAGACCCAAAGGACATAGGTTTAAAGTGAAGGGGAAAGATTTAATAGGAATCTGAAGGGCAAGTTTTTCACACAAAGGATGGTGGGTATATGGAATGAGCTGCTAGAAGATGTAGTTGAGGCAGAAACAATAACAACATTTAAAAGACATTTGAACAGGTAGATGGATAGGAAAGGTTTAGAAAGATATGCGCCTAACACAGACACGCGGGACTAGTGTAAATGGAGCCCCTTTGTCGGCATGGTCAAGTGGGATCGAATGGTCTGTTTCCGTGCAGTATGACTCTTTGAATTTGGTAACTTAAGCAACTAACGTTTAGATTTTAGATGCAGCGTGGAAACAGGCCCGTCGGCCCACAACATACAGCAATTCCCGCACATTAACACTATCCTACACACACTAGGGACAATTTACAATTTTACAAAGCCAATTAACCTACAAATCTGTAGGTCTTTGGACAGTGGGAGGAAAATGGATTTCCTGGAGAAAAAACCCACGCAGGTCACGGGGAGGACGTAGAAACTTCATACAGATACCACCGTCAGTCAGGATTGAAGCCGGGTCTCTGGCGCTGCAAGGCCGCAACTCTACCGCTGCGCCACTGTGCTGCCCCCAAAGATGTCTAAATGTAAAATGTCTAAATATTAAGTTGTCTGTTTAAAAATGTCTTTAAACCATTACTAATATTCTACCACTTTTTTACTTGTTTAAAACAAGATTACTATCTTTTTAAAAATGGGTATTACATTGAGTGTTCAGTTTGTTGAAAAAGTAAAAATTGGTCAGCAAAAGCATTATGCAATCTGGCACTTGGGTAGATAGCTTACTAAAACATTACCTACCAGCTGATGATGAAATCTTTGGCCCAATTTTTGCTGACAGTAAATTTAAAACGAGCATACAATGCAAATATTCACGCTAAAAAACAGGTGTACTTGCAAAATAAGCTCAGGGAAAAACACAGAATGCACGAGAACAGAAAACACCACAAGAGCCAACATGCATCATAAATGCCTGCAACACTGCCCAAACGAGAAAAAAAAAGCATAAACAGGTCTGAAAATATTATCAAGACATTACCAAAAATAAGTGCAGCAGAAAATCAAGAGGCAAAGAGGAAGGAACGGAGGCCCAAAAGAATGAAGAAACCGTCTTGTGTTTATATCAACTAATTAAACTTGACATTATACAATCTGAGGCACTCACTCATAAGTAAAAAGACCGACTATAAAATATGAATTTCGAAGCGATTAGTTACTTTAAAGAGCTAGCCAAGTAAACTGCATTGCTTTAGTGTTAGTCATGCAATTCCACAGCGCAAAAGATTATTCCATTATCAGAAAGGCTGCCAAATTGTGTTTTGCAGCCAACCAATAACAAAAAAAGTGAAAATGGATTATTTTAAAAAAATGCCATGCATATGTTCACAAAGCTTGGCCTCGATAAATTGTTTGAATACATTTTAATACATCCCAAACAATCAGAATCCTGTACGCAGGAGTGAGAATGTTGATCTATCCTGTAGCACCACCTCAAGATGCAGAA
The DNA here is from genome assembly GCA_963514005.1 of Raja brachyura. The sequence continues at coordinate 19,482,594 of OY740799.1, read as the reverse complement.
GAAAAAAAATTTAAGGAGATTATACTTTCTATTTTTAGAATAGTCATTAACAATTTTCTTGCAAAGTAATCCTGCTAACTATAGTCTGTGCCATTGTTTTTTAATGCAAGGATTAATGGGTTCTAATCTATTGAATATATTTTTGAAATAAATTAATCTAATGATGAATTATTATTGTTGACAGAAAAGCTTTGTATTCCCGCAATAATCCTAAAAGATATAATCCTCAGGGATTATTGACAAACTGTAGAGTCTGGAACGATCCTACCTCTCAAAAGTAGTTAATTAAAACAAAACAAGCAGCATAATTGAGAGACATTAATTATACAAGTAAAATGTTAGGCTCTTACATGCAATTGTTGTCTGGCTGGCAGTGCTTGTGAAACTACTGAAACTGCAAAGGGAAAAGGCAATGAACTGCAGATGCTGGTTTACAAAAAAAGACAAAAAGTGCTCGAGTAAACTCAGCAGTTAGACCTGTCCCTGGAGAACATGAATATATGATATTTCAGATCAGGACCCTTCTTCAGATTGACCCCAAAACAAATCATCAGTCTGGGCACTTAACAGCCTGCAGGACTCAATGTCAATTTTTCAAACTTTAAATAATTCACTCTTTGTGTCAGGACTGGCCATTTTTGTCTGTCAACCTTCTATTTTTTCTTTCATATACAGTGCCCTCCATGTTTAGGACAGACCCATCATTTATCATTTGCCTCTGTACACAATTTGAGATTTGTAATAGAAAAAAAAAAATCACATGTGGTTAAAGTGCACATTGTCAGATTTTAGTAAAGGCCATTTTTATACATTTTGGTTTCACCATGTAGAAATTACAGCAGTGTTTATACATAGTCCGTCCGTCCCTCCCCCCCTCCCCCAGGACACCATCATGCTTGAGACACAGCAATGTAATGTAAATGAAAGTAGTCATGTTTTGTATTTTGTTGCATATCCTTTGCATGCAATGCCTGTTTGAAGTCTGTGATTCATGGACATCACCGGTTGCTAGGTGTCTTCTCTGGTGATGCTCCGCCAGGGCTATATTGCATATAAAAGGTATGCTCAATTGGGTTCAGATCGGATGATAGACTTGGCCACTCAAGAGACCATTTTTAGCTTTGAAAAACTCCTTTGTTGCTTCAGCTGTATGTTTGGGATCATTGTCTTGCTGCAGAATGAACCGCCAGCCAATGATTTCTGGGCATTTGTTTGAACTCTATACACTTCAGAATTCATTATGCTACTACCATCAGCAGTTGTATCATCAATGAAGATAAGTGAGCCAGTACCTTCAGCAGCCATACATGCCAAGGCCATAACACTCCCACTACCGTGTTTCACAGATGAGGAGGTATGTTTTGGATCTTGGGCAGTTCCTTCCCTCCTCCATACTTTGCTCTTGCCATCACTTTATATGCCAACATATAAGTTAATCATCGTCTCTTCTGTCCACAAGACCTTTTTCCAGAACTGTGGTAAGCTCGCCAGTGCTCTCTTTCTTCTTTGATGTTCCAAGCAGTTGATTTTGGTGAGCCTAAGGTTTGTCTGATGTCTCTAACAGTTTTATTCTTGTTTCTCAGTCTCATAACTCCCCGATGGATTGCTACCTTGTCGTGGTCAGGGAGCTTGTGTGTCTCACTAACCCCTAGAGCTATGCCAGTGGGAGATTTGTCTCTTGTTCGGATCTCCCATGCTGGACAGGTTGAAGGGTAGAAGCAAGACAAAGAGTGATACACTGGTCCTCCAGGTTGGGGGTTGAGCACAGGGCTAACAACCCGGTCTCGTAAAACAAATATGTTACAGAAACAGCAACTGAAGGAATCAACAAGGAGTAGAGGACCTTTGTTGCTGCCCTACATGCCAGGAGGCATAATAGGCAGTAAGTAAGTCAGTCTCATAATGTTTTCTTTGACTTTCATTGGCACAACTTTGGTCCTCATGTTGATAAACAGCAATAACAGTTTCCAAAGGTGATGGATAGACTGGAGGAAAGACTAGGTGCTGAGAGCTCTCTTATATCAGCATGAAGGAGGCAATTAAATACACCTGAGCAATTACAAACACCTGTGACGCCATGTGGCCCAAACATTGTGGTGCCCTGAAATGGGGGGGGACTATGTATAAACACAGCTGTAATTTCTACATGGGTGAAACAAAAATGTATAAAAATACCCTTTAATAAAATCTGACAATGTGCACTTTAACCACATGTGATTTTTCTATTACATATCTCAAAGTGTGGAGTACAGAGTACAGGGTCTTTGATGGGCCTGTGCCCCAAACATTATGGAGGGCACTGTATAGCGCCACAGTGGGGCAGATTATAACATTTGCAACATATTACACAAAGAACTTTAACTGCCCCTTAATGGCCACGCTCTTTCAAACTTGATGCCCTCCTCACCTTCTCTGCTACCTAGACTAATTTATTTCCTCTCTCCCCCAATTCAGATGAAGGGTCTTCAACCTAACATATCAATAAATTCTTTTTTTGTGACTTCTGACTTGCCTTTCCTGTTGACTTGACCAGCATTTTCTATTTTTGCAATAACTCAATGAAGATATTGTACTAGGAAGAGAATGCTACTAAAAGTATTAAATACATATCAAACGTGTTTGGTGATAAATGTATTCAAAAGATTTTTCCATAACATACTTTCTAGCAAATAATTGGTACTATTGGCATGAAACAATGATTTGGGCAATAATTCTGGTCCAGAAATAAACATATTTAAATTAAGATGTGTTTTGTTGCAAGAACCGATCTTCTGCAATAATCTAGTCTGTAAGTGAAATGTTGAAAACAATAATATCCCCACAGGGGGGGAAAATATGAACATGAGTGACACAGCAGTGACACAGAAGATAATTACTACACAAGTGACAATCCAATTCCCTTTGGATTAAAAAATTCACACTTGAGTTAATAAATCACTGTTGTAAGAACTGGTTATTTTAAAAAAAAACAAGTTCTGTGGTCCATTTCAAAAGCCAACCTATTATTTAGCTTTTAAACTGCAACTATGGAGTTAACATCACACCGATATCCTAATGCTGATCAACATTTTTTTTTTAAATTTGGAATGGACTGGAACAAACCTTGTTTATAAAACATCAAAATGCATTCTATAAGCATTTATCTAGAAGAAATGTTTTCTTTCACATTTGCAAAAATGGTTCTTGTGGGGATATAATTTCATAGGGAGCAGGCTTTCTTGGGCTGTCCCACAGGACTGAGTAAGACTTGCGTACACTCCACTTTGTGGGTTCCAAGTTACCTCATCAACCACATGTGGGAACCACAGATTTTCACTAATGAGACAGGTGATGGATAATGCAGCAGCTGGGTACGTAGTTTGTAAGGCAATGTTATTCAGCTGCTTCTTATGCAGATACACTGTGTGCTCCTCATGGACAGCCCCAAGAATGGCAAAACTATCCTGAATGTTCTCTAGTGTGATCAATTGTGGACTGAAGGTTGCTAGGAGTTAGTGGGAATGTTACTCGTAAAGGAAGCTTTGAGCAAATCCTTTTTGTCCATCTTCCCATTATAACAAATAGAAATGCTCTGTTGAGCATACAAACAACGTGGCTGGCTGAGAGTGATCAGAGTCTCACTGCTGGCAATGTTGGGCTAGGAGAGGATAACAGCAATGATTTACTTATAATTCCATTGAATCTGAAGGATTTTCTAGAGATAACATTGGTGATATTTTTCCAGTAACAGGAGTTGAGGGCAGGGATCTCCTCCAACCATAGACTGCAAGTTTTTGACACCGTCAGAGGTCCTGATCTTCAAATACTCTTTCATAATAAAGTAAAGGCTGCACCAGTTTGTAGAAGGCAATGATGAATTTCATCACTGATGTCTGATTGCTGGGTAAAAGACTGTTTTTTCAGGAGAGTGCGTCTTCCATGTTATTTTTAATAATCTATTTTCCTTCGTTTATTTGAAAAATGTAGACATATAGTTAGAAATACTATTCATCAAAGGATATATTATTTTGAATCCAACTTAATCCCAGCTAGAGTCATAGAATGAATACCTAGGCTCATTAGTGTGTGTGGTAACCAACACCTTACAATGCTCCAGATGGTAGCTAAAAATAGAATTACAAAGCAACATAGTTTTCTCACTATATTTCAATTCTGTTGTATTTAATATAGGGTCTTACAATTACAAATTCAAAATTTGTAAAATCGTTTTTTTTTTAACTAAGAGTTGCACAATACATGCCTAACCATGCATACAGAGTCCAGAAATGTAAAACTGGTTTACTACAATGTTGCGACTGGTTTTGGGTTCAATATTAACAAGATATGAATACAAAATATAATATACATAAATTAATTAAAACTGTCAACACCATTTATTAGGAACCAGAAAAGCAGTCATGGTGGTGTTAGACAAGTTGAACAACCTATAAACTTGGTCATTCATGGAAACTCTTTCATTTTCATTCACATTGAGTACTTAATCTCCAAATAATTTCAAGTTCAATTTGGATTCTTAGGCTACTGGGATCTGTTTTGGGGAAAGGGCGAATTGTACAAAAGGGACGGATTGCACCTTAACAGGTGGGGGACCAGAATTCTGGCAGGCAGGTTTGCCACTGCTACACGGGTGGGTTTAAACTATATAGTGGGGTGGAGGAGACAAATTGGAAATACAAGGATGGAGTTAAAGGGAAAGAGAGTATCGGAAAAATTAAGTGTCACCAGAATTAACGGGGCAGAAAGCTCATGAAGGTATAGGAGAGTATGGCCAAGTGAAATATGAACTGATGTGAAAGGTGATGTGAGTAATGGATTAAAAGTATGAATGCGGGAAGTATAAGAAGTAAAGTGGATGAGCTTGAGGCTCAGTTAGAGATTGGTAGATATGACATTGTGGGGATTACAGAGACATGGCTGAAGGAGGATCGGGACTGGGAACTGAATATTCAGGGTTAAACATCCTATAGAAAGGACAGGCAGGTGGGCAGAGGAGGTGGAGTAGCACTGTTGGTGATGGATGAAATTCAGTCCCTTGCGAGGGGTAACATAGGGACTGACGATGTAGGGTCGCTGTGGATAGAATTGAGGAATTATAAAGGTATGAAGACACTAATGGGAGTTATCTGCAGGCCCCCAAACAGTGGCCTGTATATAGGGTGCAAGTTGCAGCAGGAGTTAAAATTGGCATGTAACAAAGGTAAAATGCCACTGTGGTTATGGGAGATTTCAATATGCAGGTAGACTGGGAAAATCAGGTTGGTTCTGGACCCCAAGAAAGGGAGTTTGTAGAGTGCCTCCGAGATGGATTCTGAGAGCAGCTTGTACTGGAGCCTACCAGCGAGAAGGCAATTCTGGATTTAGTGTTGTCTTTTGAACCATATTTAATAAGGGAACTCAAGGTAAAGGTACCACTAGAATGTAGTGACCATAATATGATAAGTTTTAATATGCAATTTGAGAGGGAGAAGGTTAAACAGAAGTGTCAGTGTTGCAGTTGAACAAAGGGGACTATGAAAGCATGAGAGAGGAGCTGGCAAGGTCAACTGGAAAAGGATCCTAGCAGGAATGACAGTAGAACAGCAATGGCAAGAATTTCTGGGCATAATCCAGAAGATGCAGAACCATTTCATTCCAAAGATGAAGAAAGATTTTAAGGGTAGTAAGTATGTAAGTTTATTGGCCAAGTTTTCACATACAAGGAATTTGCCTTTGTGCTCCGCCCACAAGTAACAACATGACATACAGTGATAATTACAAATGACTCAGAAAACACGAAACATTAATAAAAATAAAACATTAATGATAAAACACCATTGATCAAGCATGTGACCAACCAAATACCAGATCAAAGGGAGGCTACAGATTTTTGGCTGTTGAGTAGAGCAACTACTCATGGATAAAAACTGTTTTTATATCTGGCTGTAGCAGCTTTGACAATCCGGAGTCGCCTTCCAGAAGGAAGTGATTCTAAGAGTTTGAGGCCAGGGTGAGAGGGGTCAGAGATGATCTTGCCCGCTCACTTCCTGGCCCTTGCAGTTCATCAATGGAGGGAAGGTTGCAGCCAATAACCTTCTCAGCTGATCGGACGATTCGCTGCAGCCTCCAGGTGTCGTGCTTGGTGGCTCAGCCAAGCCAGACCATGATGGAGAAGGTGAGAACAGACTCTACAATGGCCTCCGTGGCTGACAAGGGAAGTTAGGGATGGGATAAAACTAAAAAAGGTGTATAACATAGCAAAGAGTAGCGGGAAGCCAGAGGATTGGGAAACTTTCAAAGGACAACAGAAGGTAACAAAATGGGCAATACGAGGTGAAAAGATGAAGTACGAGACTAAGCTGGGAAAGAATATAAAGAAGGTTTGTAAAAGCTTCTTTACGTATGTTAAGAGAAAAAGATTAGTAAAGACAAGTGCAGTTCCCTTGAAGGCAGAAAAGATGAGATTATTATGGGGAACAAGGAAATGGCAGAAGAATAAACGAGTTCGGTATTCCGACTGAGCATGCCCAGGTCATAGGTCACTCGCAATAAACATCCTCGGCAGCTGTGTTCTGGATTACTGCTGCATGTATACCTGCATTTCATCCATAGTCAGGATCGAACCCGGGTCTCCGGCGCTGCAAGCACTGTTGAAATGCTACTGGACCGTCCCCGTCCCCTCCCGAGTGTCCCATCCCTGTCCGGGAGTGGCCAGAGATGTCTGACGGGACCGCCACTGCTCCGGGCCGGTGTCCCATCAGTCCAGAGCTGTCGGTTAACCCGGCGGGACAGGCAGAGTTGAGCTGGGGCTAGCACTTCTTCTCCACGCTGGCTGTAAGCCTGGGCCGCCACTGCTCTGGGCCAGTGACCCGTCAGTCCAAGGTCACCCCGGACATCTCCGGCCGCCCCCAGACAGGGATGGGACACTCGGGAGGGGACGGTCCAGTAGCAATTCAACAGCGCTTGCAACGCCAGAGACCCGGGTTCGATCCTACAATTGAAACGCGGGTGTGTATAAATGCAGTAGCACAGCTGCCGAGAATATTTATCACGAGTGGCCTATGACCAAGGCATGCACAGTCGAAATTCAAACTTGCTTACTGAATGGGTACTTTGGTTCTGTCATCACTAAGGAATACACAAACAATCTCCCAGATGTACTAGAGGACAGAGGATCTAGGGAGGCAGTGGAACTGAAAGACATTTGCAGTAGGTGAGAAATAGTATTGGATAGACTGATGGGACTGAAGGCTGATAAATCCCCAGGGTCTGATGGTCAAGGAAGTGGCTCTAGAAATCGTGGACGCATTGGTGATCATTTTCCAATGTTCTATAGATTCAGGATCAGTTCCTGTGGACTGGAGGGTAGCTAATGTTATCCCACTTTTCTAGAAAGGAGGGAGAGAGTGAACGGGGAATTGTAGACCAGTTTGCCTGACATCGGTGGTGAGGAAGATCCTGGAGTCAATTATTAAAGAGGTAATAAAGGTGCATTTAGATAGCAGTGAAAGGATTGGTCCAAGTCAGTATGGATTTATAAAGGGCAAATCCTGCTAGAATAACCATCTGGAATTTTTTGAGGATGTAAAGTGGATGAAGGAGAGGCAGGGGATGCAGTGTATCTGGTCTTTCAGAAAGCCTTTGATAAGGTCCCACACAGGAGATTAGTAGGCAAAATTAGAGCACATGGTATAGGGGGTTGGGTATTGACATTGATAGAGAATTGGTTGGCAGACACGAAACAAAGAATAGAAATAAACGGGTCCCTGTCAGAATGGCAGGCAGTGGAGAGTGGATTGCCGCAAAGCTCAGTGCTGGGGCCACAACTATTTACAATATATATTAATGATTTAGATGATGTGATTTAAAGTAACACTAGCAAATTTGCAGATGACACAAAGCTGGGTGACAGTGTGAACCGCTAAGAAGATGCTAGGAGGTTGCAGGGTGACTGGACAGGTTGAGTGAGTGGGCAGATGCAGATGCAATATAATGTACATAAATGTGAGGTTATCCACTTTGCGGCAAATACAAGGAGGCAGATTATTATCTCAATGGTGTCAGATTAGGAAAAAGGGATGTGCAACGAGACCTGGGTGTCCTTGTACACCGGTCACTGAAAGTAAACATGCAGGTATAGATGGCAGTGAAGAAAGCTAATGGAATGTTGGCCTTCATAACGAATGGATTTGAGTATAGGAGTAAAGAGGTCCTGCAGTTGTGCAGGGCCCTGGTGAGACCACATCTGGAGTATTGTGTGCAGTTTTGGACTTCTAATTTAAGGAAGGACATCCTTGCTATTGAGGTAGTGCAGTGTAGGTTCACGAGGTTAATCCCCAGGATGGCAGGACTGTCATATGAGGAAAGATTGGAAAAACTGGCCTTGTATTCACTGGAATTTAGAAGGATGAGGGGGAATCTTATAGAAACATATAAAATTATAAAAGGACTGGACAAGCTGGATACAGGAAAAATGTTCCAAATGTTGGGGGTGTCCAGAACCAGGTGCCACAGTCTAAGAATAAAGGGGAGGCCATTTAAAACTGAGATGAGAAAAAACGTTTTCACCCAGAGAGTTGTGAATTTGTGGAATTCTCTGCCACAGAAGGCAATAGAGGCCAATTCACTGGATAATTTTAAAAGAGTTTAATAGAGCTCTAAGGGCTAGCGGAATCAAAGGGTATGGGGAGAAGGCAGGCACGGGTTACTGATTGTGGATGATCAGCCATGATCGCAATGAGTGGCAGTGCAGGCTCGAAGGGCCAAATAGCCTCCTCCTGCACTTATTTACCTTTTTTTTCCCTCCTGTCTTTGTCTAACAGAGAGAGGAAAAAAAACTTAATCATTCAAGAAATCACTTCCACTCAGTCGTGTAAAAAAAATCACTGCTCTTTT